>CM027869.1:4688930-5001140 GCA_016097605.1 Eucalyptus guilfoylei
GAACATAGGAGTTTGTCGCTAGGTATTTGACCAAATAGGATCGTCCAGTTCCTATAGAACCTATCACTAAAATACCCCTAGAAGGGGATAGGGCTAAGCGGAGCGAAAAGGGTTTTCCATGAGATGTGAAATGAAAACTATTAGTCCCACACGAGGTTTGTGAATAAGTGATTGTCTGATAATGAGCAAGGAATATCCGTCTTTCTGCTAAACAGAATGTATTGAACTCATAATTCATTAGATACTTTTTATGAATGTCAACTAAGTATCGTAAGTAAATTGCTCCCGGTTGTTCAATCATTTGATAACCAGAGTCATTCTTTGATAAATGATCACTATGAGTCAAACTCAATAGAATTTGATCAATCCTTTTTTCTGTCGTTAAGGTGGAAAACTGAACCAAGAATTCTCTTTCTTTATCATCAATCGAATCACTGTTCGCGACCCAGGATTCTATTTTATCATCAATCCAATCACCGTTCACATTTTTCTTTTTCTTATCAATGAATAGATCTCTTTACTTGTATGACTTAGATGTCTCGTCTTTTTCGAAAAAGTGATTCGATGGATGGGATTTGGTATGATACTTATGAGATCGATGAGATTGATATTCCAATATTTCTTCTTAGAACGTATTGATTTGAACCCATAAGCGGGACCACCACCCCATAGCATGTTGCCGCCAGAAGCAGAACCCCATGTTCTTCTAGAATCTCCTAATTTTTCCAGAGCAACTAGAAAGAGATTCTTTAACCAGAAAGAATTCAGTTCAGATGTAGGGTACCTATCCAGAAGTTTTCGCAACTCCATCATGTATGATGGAATCATCCAAGATTTGACCTTTTCAAGAACTCTGTCTGTAACTCACTATAGGCTCGGGAAACAAGAGAAGATGTGTACGAACGATATATGTAGCAAAGAAGAAGGAAAAGGATTGAAAGAGAACTCCCGAACATTTGGAGATCTCAGATGGGTCGATATCAATGGTGACTCATTATTTCGATGAATCATTTCTTCGGACAGAAGAAGATTATGTAAACACTTACTCGAAATCTCACTTATCAGATTCCATTGTGGAAGACAGAATTTTTTTCTGAAGAATTTGCCATGATATATCTGATCCATGCATAATATCATGAAAAATGGATACAAATTTTTTTGACTGCTACTTAGTATCGGCAATAGGTCTGAAAAAGTATCTAAAAATATCAATTTAGATATTTGTACCCTGTCGAGTAAGGAACCATGGCATATATGTTTGGAATAGATTCCATTTTGAGAGAGTTGAAAAAGCACTATCTCGTTGAAAGGTTCTATACATCTGTCCTTTCTCAACGCATTTCTTTAGACAAAGACTCCGTTTTTTCCTCTTTTCGGATGGTAAATATTTCTCAGAACATGGAGTGTGAATCAAACCCATGTTTGAATTGAAATTGAGATACTGATACAAGTTCTTCCCTTCTGAATCAGATAGATTCATATCTGAAAGAGGTTGACAATAAGTTCTTTCAAAATTGACTATTTGTCCCTCTGTTAGAGGTGTTCCAGAAATGTCTGCGATCGAGTAAATAGCTCTACGAACTAATGGATCGGATCGAATTGCAAAATGGAAAAGATTTGTACAAGTTAGACCTTTCGTCACCACTTTGTGGAAAATCGTTAGGTATGAATATGTTAGATACCTGTGACTCGATTGGTGAAATAGTATCTCTCTCCAAAAAAGCGTATTTTTTACCGCCGCACAAAGAAAATATTTTGTTGCGAATGAACAAGATATTGAGGAATTGTCCATATGTAAAATCAGAATTATTGATACGGGCCCTTTCCACATAAAAAGGGGAATCTTTTGTTACAATAGAAGCAGAAGTGATGTGGATTATTCAAGAATCGAAGTCGATTTGCTTTATAAAAAGAAGATATCAATGAACTTCTATGAAATGGTTTTCACGGGATTCAGCCAATTGTCTTGATCGTGGGATATCATTGAGAAATAGGAATCCGTGTTATCAAAAGATTTCCTGCGATTATTTCTAGTATGGAATGAGTCAATCATCCACTTTGGTATCTTATTGAAAAAAAATGGTGATATTGTTCCTCCATTGATCAATAATTTCGATTTTGGGAAGTATCATGATCATCCAATAATAATGGTTTCCATTTTTTTCAAATGAACGATTTGAAGACCTATTGATTCTAACAACTGATTGCAGAGTTGATCATTCGGACCTTTCAATTCATAGACGTGGATCTCGGACCTATGAATGGGGGTATTCCCGAAACTCACAAGAAAAAGGAAGTGAGTTAGACAAAAAAGAAGAAACTTGGACAAAAGAAGTAACTTGGACAAAACGAAACGAAGTGACTTAGACAAATCTTTTTGTCGATAACCTCAGACCAATCAATCGAATATTGATTAATACGTAATCGATCGAAGACTACTTGAAAACGGCTCTTCTGCTTAGAAACGAAATGTTCCAAATGTTCCTGGAAATTCTTGCTCCCATTGGACCATTTGTATCTATATGCATTAGGATCCCGATTCACGGATCTCTCGGTTCGAGAAATAAAAATAAGAGGATTGAACCATTTCTTCTGACTCTTTTTCAAATTCGATAAATGTTGGTTGATCGTATATTTCATTATCGTTCTATGATTCAAAGTATCATTTCCTATTTGATCCCTTTGAATTCCATATTCGAAGTTGCGATCGGATCTATTCATTAAAAGAATCGATTCCATACATTTCTTATGTACCCATAGGTGCTATATTGGATTTGAATCAGATTTCGGATCCATCTATATTGATTGACTGCCTCCATTATGTTGTTGCTAGCAAATACCACTCTTTTTGGTTTTGGATCTTCCAAATCATTCCCGCAGGAGATCCCGGACCCATTTTTTCTGATCCTTCGATAAAAGATTCATTCTCTTCATAAAAAAGAGGAGGTAGAACCAATAAAGATTTCTTTTCGATTCATCCCTGGAGTTGAATACCTCATTCAAGAATTGTTTTTTGATCCAATACGTAAGAATCATAGAAAAGGCAAATCCCCTTATGATACACCAGATCCGGCTCGCTTATTGATAGAGTGAATAGATCTGCCATTTCTTGAAATCTCTCTTCTGATTCAAAATCGTGGTGTAACGTGTATCCCCCCTGTTCCGGTCATGGAACAGATGAAATAAATCAAAAAATGTATTTTTGTTCAAGAATGAAATCTTATGGGAACTGTGCATATCCAGTTCATCCTTCGGAACCATATCACATCCGGATCTGATGAAATAGGATGAATTGAGACGGTATTTTGTAAATACGTAATTATCTTGAATATATTAACTATTTCTTTATTTTCCGATCGCCTGGAAGGACAAAACATCTTGTTCTTTCTTCAACAATTTCTGATCTCTAGTGGACCTCTCAGTAGGATTCGAACAGATGAAGTTCTGACCATCTGTCGAAAAAAGAAAGAATGGATCTTGTAGGATTCCCAAAGAAATTCTTCGATTTCTTCCGGAGAGCAGATGATTCTTCATCTCTCCTTCTCACGTTCCGTGAATAGCCGGGAATATCAGAAAAGGCATTTAGAGAATCGGTCTGATTCTAGCTCTGTTCGTTCCGTTTGAAGAAAGGAAGGATCCCAAAGAATCGATCTTTCTTTTAGTTGTTGAATCTCTCTTTGATTGATCAATGTGTGATATTCGAATCCTCATTACTAATGGAATCGAAATGATCTCTGGATTGATCAGAAGATCCTTTCAATTGGCTAGAATCCGTTACTTGAACGAAACTAGATCTTGTAGAATCATATTGAATATTTGACGATACATTCCGTACCTTGCTAAAAAACCGATCCTTGTTTACCAACCACACATTGTCTAACCAAATCCAATTCTCTCTCGATATGTTTCCTCAAAAAATCCGATTCAGGCGGATTCTTCCCCCAACTAACGAAGAGATCTTGCGGAATTTGCCACATATGAAATTGAGCACAATTTTTGCAAAGAAATAGCCACTTCTTTCTCGAGAAGAGATGGGAAATAGGCTCAATATCATTTGATTGAATAGTTGACCCAGCTCCTTGTTGTTTGAAGAAACCCTCCACTTCAATTGGTATTTTTTCACGAAAAGCAAACATGAGATAACAAATCCAGTCTTTAACTAAGATTTCGAATAGCTGTCGCGAATTCAAGTTAATTATGTTTCGTCTCTTACTCGGAGAAAGACGATCGAAATTCCCAATCATGGTCCTTGCAGATCGGATCATCCATATAATATACAAAAAGAAACTCCAGATATTTGATATCTTTCTCTTTGAATGAGATCTCAATTCCAGCGACGGTTTCATTAGATATCTTACAACTAGAATCCACTCTTTTTTTCCGATCCAGTTCCTCCACCACCGCGAACCCCAGTTAGATTCAGGCATGATATACACTTTTTCGTTATTGGGAGAACCCAGTACTCTCTTTCGGATCAGGAAACAGCTCTCAGAGATCTTTTTTCCTTTTGGAAGATAGAGGAGCGAAACAATCAACCTATTGATATTGGAAGACCCAAAAGATTCTTCCAATGTATCATTTCTGGGTCAATGAATTCATAGGTATAGGAAGAAGCCCTGTCAAATAGAGATTTTTCTTTCGACCCATATTTCGATTGTTAATACGATATATAAGGACCGCTACTATAAATAGTACTACACCCTTGATCGTGAAATATCGATTGCTTGTTTGAACCCTGTGAATTGCGTGAAAGTAGGATACTCCAAATTCGGGGTCAAAGGTTTTATAAAACGTTCTTGGTGGAAAAATGTGAATGAAAAGATCCCACGGAATTGAATTGGGTCCATGAATCTAGAAATAGTGAGAATTCTTGATCTCTCTCAATATCTCTCTCAATTCGAAAATCCAGGATTTGAATTGATGTCCTTTCATTGATTTCTCCTAAATTGCATTGATTTCTCCTAAAGATTTCATTTCAATTGGGCGGTTGGTTATTCACCATGTACGAGGATCACTAGCATCCATGGCTGAATGGTTAAAGAAGCGCCCAACTCATAATTGGCGAATTCGTAGGTTTCAATTCCTACTGGATGCACGCCAATGGGGGACAATAAATCTATTGGAATTGGCTCTGTATCAATGGAATCTGATCATCCATACATAACGAATTGATGTGGTATATTCATATCATAACATATGAACAAACAGTAAGAACTCCAATTCTTGACTGAGACTCGAACTCATAGGGAAGAAAATGATTTATGGATGGAATCAAATATGATATTTACAGACAAAGTATTCGGTTATTGGGGAAAAATCAATATACTTTTAATGTCGAATCAGGATCAACTAGGACAGAAATAAAGCATTGGGTCGAACTCTTCTTTGGTGTCAAGGTAAAAGCTATGAATAGTCATCGACTCCCGGGAAAGGGTAGAAGAATGGGACCTATTCTAGGACTGCACAATGCATTACAGACGTATGATCATTACCTTCCAACCAGGTTATTCTATTCCACCTCTTAGAAAGAAAAGAACTTAAATAAAAGCCTTTAATATTAATAGCATGGCGATACATTTATACAAAACTTCTACCCCGAGCACACGCAATGGAGCCGTAGACAGTCAAGTGAAATCCAATACACACGAAATAATTTGATCTATGGACAGCATCGTTGTAGTAAAGGTCAGCAATACCAGAGGAATCATTACCGCAGGGCATAGAGGGGGAGGTCATAAGCGTCCTCCGTAAAATCGATTTTCGACGGAATGAAAAAGACATATATGGTAGAATCGTAAGCATAGAATACGACCTAATCGAAATGCAATCCATTTATGCCTCGCACACTATTGAAGGATGGTGAGAAGAGATATATTTTACATCCCAGGGGCTATAGTGGAGATACCATTGTTTCTGGTACAGGGTTCACATAAAAGCTGAAATGCCCTACCTTTGAGTCATAATCTTTTTCCACGATCATTCTACATTTGTTGTAAATGTTCATCATTACGATATCAAAACGAAAACTCAATTTTGACTAATCATAAAGAAAACACAGCAACCCTGGCGCAGGCCCCGCGCTTTCGGCTTTAAGCCAACCCCTTGTAGTTTATTACTCAAGGGCCAACAAATCAAGTCCACGACAAACACTTGCTCTAGGGAGAGCCCACCAAGCCACTGTCAAAGCAAGCCAATACCAGGCTGGATAACCATCTGGGTCGACCATACGAATCGGAGTGCATTGGCTCTGGGAGCGAATTCCTACCCGGCTTTCTCCACTGTAGGAAGTCGTCCGAAGCCTAGCAATCCCTTATACACCTCGACGGCCAACAAGCTCGAAGTTCGCCTCATCAACCAGCAACTCTCCGGCCCCGAGAACTACTCAATGTGGTCTCAAGAATTTGGCAGACCTTAGTGACAAAGGACATCCTCATTCCAACCAACGACCGTCTAGCCTGGCGGAAGAAATGCAATCAATTAGCGAACATGGATCAGAAATTGCATTGTCCTAGAGGTAAGCCAAACTTCCTCTGATGGTGTATTAAAAAATTATGTGGGAAATATAAAGGAAATGTACAGGATATTAGATTGAGTCAAAATCTATGCTCTCACCCAATCATTATCCTAATCGAAACAGGAAAATATGTCGATTACCACTTGCTTCAACAAGCTTTTCAACCCACTGGAATAAGTTAAATGCAGCCGAAGAAAAACTTGAGGGACCTGCATCGACACTATAGCAGTTCTTGAACATCAGAGATTGGGAGAAGGTGACAAGTTTCCTATTGATTTCAAACGATTCGTACTTACCCTTTCGGTCACAGATCTTGGCCAAGGAACTTATGCCGTCGCTTGGCCAGATTTACCAACTCGCGGTCCAAGAGAAAAGTCAGCAACTCACTTCATCAGAAAGCGTGAAGATCTGGGAGAGCATTCTTCTCGCGGCTCAGTTGAGCCATCAATAGCAAGGATCGGACGGAAAAGGGAGCGATGAAGAGTGGAGAGGCCATGACACAGCATTAGGATTTTTTAGGAAAATAGGGGGCGAAGCCTTCTCAAAGAGGGAATGGACAGCCACGATTTGAAGGCGAAATCAAATGGCCCTCGTTCCATCTATCCAGCATCTAGATCGGACGGTTTGCAAGATGCCATGTCAGCCCTTATTTTTAAATCCAATGGGTATCCTTTGATCACGTCATCACTGGAGGGAAATTCCAAAGGAAAAGGAAAATTGTATAGCAATTATTACAAGTGCCCACACCACACGGAGGAAACCTACTGAAAGTTGCACGGAAAGCTCGAGGGAAAAGGAAAAAGGGAATCTTCTGCTCATCAAGCCGCTGGACGCATTATTCGGATGATTACCCATAATCACTATCAGCAAAACATGATGGCATTAAGACAGCAAGAAATTTCTGAAAAAGGAAAACATCTCAAGTACTTCTTACTGTTTCAGCTCTAATTCTCTAAAAATTAATTTTCACGTCAACAGTTATACTATGTAATCTCTAAAACTTAATTAAAAACGACACATCAAAATAAGATGGGGATTTTTCGTTGGAGGAGGAAATGAAACTGCAAAATCGTGTCTGGAACACAAGAAAAACAGAGATAAGCAAGCTGATGTTAATTATTTCTTGAGACTTTGTGTGATTGGATCCTCACCGTGCATATTAATAGAACAGTCAAACGTAAAAGTAATAGACAATCATAATGGACAAAAGGAGGACAATCATAATGGACAAAAGGAGCCTAGAAATTGACTTATGAAGTAGCTTTAACATAGGACATTCCGCTACATCAATGACCTGATGTGGACGACAAACACTCCCGTTACTAATGATGAATAGCCATATGAAACATTGCAGTAAATTTTTTGAAACCAACCCCCTAAAAGGCTCAATGTGGCCCACTGCCGACGTTGTTCCACTTCAGTGACCAAGCCTTGATTTAGGAACTTTCACAGCGGTACACTTCATTTTTGATGAAGCAAACATAGGTTGTTCCAATTTCATTAGCATCCTCTAAACGTGATCGCCGCTGGCTTGTATTCAGCTCTAGCAGTGGCGATAATGTAATTGCCGCATGGCGGAAATGTAAAACTCTGGGATCTTTGATCTTCATGATTTTTGCGATAAGAAAGATAAAGACATATATTTATCCATCCATAACCTTGAAGATAGTTGTTGTAGAAAACTTAAATAGCAAAGAAATGAGATTTTCTCTCCCTTAGCCACTTTTCTTTAACATATGGTGTACGATGAAGGATAGAGAATACGACGTTAGTTTCTTACATCGTGGGTGGAGAGAGGACCAGACCTATATATATGCTATCAAAGTGTGTTTCATTGAAACATCTTTTTAATTTTCATGAGAGTTGCACCTCTTGGAGAAGAGCTTGAGTGACTTCTTAATGAATATTGTATCTTTTCATTAGAATCATAATTTCTCATAGCCAAATACATTTCTTTTGGCATTAAATATTTGCTAAACCATCAATTAATAATATCTTGTGGGCCTAATGCTTCTTACACTAACGCTATCAAAGACTATGGAAAAGCCTTTGCAGGACGAGTTACTAATAAAGTGCTTCGTAATTGTTTTTTTCATTATTGCTGGATACTTGTGCCGAGGATTACGTGAGTTAGAGGCACAATTGAGATACCATATGTTAACACCAAAAGATAACCAACTGTCGGAGCAACCAGTAGGTGAAGTGATGCCAATCGACAAGAGCCCCAGTAAGGTGCTGAGAATAAAAACCAAATCGTGGCGAAGTGTTGACATGGAAGGGTCGATAGATGAAGTATAGCAACGCAGTCATTTGGCATAAAAGTGGAGGATGTGAGGAATTGGAGTTCTGATTTAGGGAATTGCAATTTTTGTTGACAAGTGATGCTGAATAACAAGAGCCACGCAAGGCATATTTAAATTTTTTTAGTAACTGTTGTATGTACCTATCGATAAAAGGGTATAAATACCCCGGTGTGTTCTCTATAAAGGCTTACCCAATCGATCCAAGGAACACATATTGGTCGGTCTTATTATTATTTCCAATACATTTACTTATCCTCATGCAATTTATAGTTTGGCAAAAGACTTTTCCTATTACTTACATCTTTGTTTTTGTCATTTACTTTCCATTCTTGCAATTAACAAGGCCCTTAAGGCTTTTGTTGATTGGACTAATTTGTCAATTCGAAAGGCATTCACCTTCCTAGTGAAACACCATGCATGTGTAAGCAAATAGAGCGACCCATCAGCCTTCCACGTCTGCGTCTCACGAGACCAGCTAGAATGCACGTGCTGAAATTTTCAGTAATTTCTTTATGTAAGGTTTAATTGAAAGGCAACATAAAAATTAGTGGTCATAAAAATCTTTTGTTAGTGTGTTTGTCTATACGTACACACACACACACACACACACACACATATTCAGCAATTAAGAAAGTCTTATGCTAGTATAATAATATTTTGATGCGTTACAAGCGTGAATATTTACTACCTTTATTTATCTTTAAAAAGGTTTGTATGGGGTGATGCTTGTATCTTTAACAAATGAATCAAAGGCATGAGTGAAGGAGAGAGGGGTGGGAAGAAGTCTTTCGAGTGCTATGGCAATGCGAACTGACAAGTGAAGGTACACAACTTATGAAAGTCTGAGCAAGCAAGAACAACACCCGGAAAAAGCATGGGAAGAAGCGGCAAAAGAAATACACTCAAGTGTAGAGTGACTTGATGAGTTTGATGGGGGTGCAAAAAGGGCTATGCTTATGGCCCGAACGAGGAAGAACTAAGAGGGATACCATTTATTAAGACGACAGACTGTGCACTCCTACGAGCCGCCGTTTCTCTTATCCCCTTTCGCAAGCAAGTCCACTAGTGGGTGGATCCCAGAAATCGGGGGATTGATCACACAGGTGCTGTTTGTAACGAGGTCATCTTTGGGAATTGATCCCCTTTCGCAAGCAAGTCCACTAGTGGGTGGATCCCAGAAATCGGGGGGATTCCTCACACAGGTGCTGGTTAGAACGAGATCATCTTTGGGAAACAGGTTGGGGATGGCCGTGGGCGATTCGAGCGCTCAGTGTCGGTAAAGCCACTTGGGATTGGGAAGACGCGTCCCCTTCACTTTGATTTCGATCTCTCTGCGACTCGCAGGGAAGCTTCGGGAACAGCCCGTCAGGGAAACACCTCTGGGAACGCTTCCTTCCGTCCTCGGGGAGAGGTTGTCCAACATGTTCCCCACGATCTCGCCGAACACGTCCTTGAGCAGCTCCTCCTTGTCCCTTACGGGCAACCTGTCGAACAATTCCCCCGCATTACCATCGCCCCCATTCTCCGCTGGCTCCTGCTCGTCCTCACGAACTTCGTCCGTCGTATCTCCATTAACCATGGCTCTGCGCTTGGGCTGAGGGACGATGGTCTCGGCCTTGTCGGCGAAGTCCATGAGGAAGCCGAACACGGAATCGAAGACCTCGGAAGTCTCCCGGCTCCTCTTCCGTTTAGGGGTCTGGGAATCCGACGGAGGCATGGTGGTGATGAAGTTAATGGCTTAGTGGCGGTGGACGAATATGGGAGTCGGATTCGGGGCTTAAATAGCGAACAAAGAGATCACTTTTCGGGGAATTGGGAAGGACGAAAGTGCATCGAAATAATTATGGAACATGCAGGGATGGTTACAGCAAAAAGTCATACAGTTTCGAATTCACCGGAGAAACTAACTTAAAAAAATTCAGATAACTGTCAGTTCTCACATCGTAGACTCTATTAAATTTTGAAACTAATTTTCTCTGCCAAAGCTTCAGAAAGACTTTACCAAACAAAATTTACTTATTTGTAAATGTCGTTGAATGCCCATATTTTGAAGGAAGTTTGATACTTGACCATGAGACGTATTTTCACTACAATCGCAGGGTACCCTTCTCTTTATCTCGTGAGATCTTTCGAATATCTCATTATTTTTATATCCGTGATTGATATAATTATTAGGTCAAATTTATCAGATTACTCTTGAGAAAATAAATTATTCCTCCAGCGAAACGTTTTGTTACTATTTTAATACTTGCACGATATGCAGGTCTAGGATTAGGTGAGTCGGTGACGAAATTGAAACCCCCTGCATGTGCACTATCTAAACCAACTACCGGAGCTTTGGCTGTTTCTGGATGGATTAGCCAACTAAACGCCTTTTGTCTTTTTCTCAAAAGATGAAGATGAAGTCAAGTCATCATGAAATTTTCTTTTTCCTATATCGGTTAATCGATAGGGATATATGTAAATATATATTTATAAAAGCTAGTGGGCACGATGCTCGATAATGACATAGTGGTGCGTAATTTTTAGATTGTAATCCCCAGTATACTACCTTCCTCCTGTTTTGTGTAATTAAGACATTGGAAATTAAAATATGTTTCAATAAAGATTCCAATGAAAATCATTGGCAAGGCCCTTTATTACATATGAAATGGCAGCAAAAGGTCACTTTGCATTTTCCCCTGCATTTCAAATTATCTTTAGTCAACGATTTAACCGTAGAGACGGTTGTTTCTTCTTGGCGGTTCGTTTTCCCGAAAATAATGAACACAGGATTTGATGTTTAGGATAAGACAAGACGAACCTTCCTTGAGATTGTTTCCTAGAATGATACGTGGCATGCATCGGAAAATAAATGCTCAGAGGCGCACAAACCTCATTTACCTTCCCCTCAACTTTCTGCATTTTCATGGTTGTTTTCCTCTACTTTTTTATTTTTATTTTATGATGATGATGAAACTCGCCCAAGTTTTAGCTAGGCACATGGTAATCCCGCATGAAGGTATCCACAATTCTGCATACATGTTGCCCCAAGAGTCTAAATCAAAAGAAGCTACTGAGCTCTCTAAACTCCCGGCTCTATAGCCATGACTCCAGTCCACCATGACACCATCAGGAGTGTCGAGATCCATAGGATGACTTGCTTCCCACTCCCCGGTCCCAACGAGAGGCCTATCAAAACCCTGAAGCGGACCCTCCTAACCCCCTTGAGGAAAGCTAATGAACCATGCCATGAATCGATGAGGTACCAACTAAGGTAGGCCCTCCTCGACCCATACCACGGACTCAACTAACTCCCGGGTCAGGGTGGTACCGGGAATAGGGAAATAGGTGAACTAAAAATCCATCACCCGCGGGACCCCGTATCGTACCTGTCGTACCTCCATCTAGGGACCTATAAAGTTAAACTGCGACCGGGTAAGACAATGTCTCAGCGAGTCTACACCCTAAACCTCGATTTGGAAGATAATTCACCTAGAGGTAGCCTAATCATGCAACATAAATGACTTACCTCGCCTCAGCACCTTCGCGCACGTTAGCACATCTCATATATCATATATAAACACAGCAAGCGTACATCGAACATATACCAATCAATCATAGGAGTCCGTTATAAGGCCAAATCATTATGACACGTCTCATTTCGTGTCACACAATTTTGCCCTATAATCAGGCGCGGCTATTTCACTCAATCAAGCGTTCTAGTTTTTATGACCCATCGGTCATTTCCAACTCAACGTTGATCGGGTCCTCGGGGCATAACCGGGCGTCGTCTCATCCCATCGAGCATGGAAATGTCTACCTCTAGAAGGCATTCCCGAAGGAGCATGGGTCCGACCTCTACCGCGGTCGGCATCCGTTAACGTGGGACATTCCGTATAGGAGCATCGCCCACCCAACTCTCATCGAGTGACGGGTTCTCATAACGATCACACGCACATCCAATTTCGGCCAAGGATATCATGCTTTGCACTCAAATGCCTCTATTTTCTTCATATTAAAAACACTTGGTAAAATAGTTGTGCGTAGACACACGGTCAAATTGAACCATAAAATGTGATAACCTCTCTTTTAAAAATCTCACGATTTTATATAGTACTTAAAACCTTTTTGGCATCAAAAGCCGACACCTGGTATTTTTCTAATTAAATACCAAATTTCCATATTTTTTAAAGGGATAAGTGTTCCAAAAGTCCTAAAACTTGCCACGAAAATGCATTTCGGTCCTAAAACTTGCAAAAAGTGTATTTAAGTCCTAAAACTTATCAAATTATTTCAAACGAGTCCTAAAATCGACGCCGTTAGCCTTTTCTGTTAAAAATGCTAACGTGGCATTTTAAATAATATTTTATTTTCCGCGTGGATTTTTTAATTATTTTATATTCATTTTTTTAAAAAAATTAGATTTAAAAATTAAAAAAAATTTAGATTTATTCATTTTATCTTATTTTCACTAAAAACTAAAAAAAAGTTCAAAATTTTATTTTTTAAAAAAATGAATAAAAAATAATTAAAAATTATTTAAAATGCCACGTCGGCTTTTTTGCGGAAAAGGCTAACGTATGCCGATTTTAGAACTCGCTTGGAAACAATTTGACAATTTTTAGGACTTAAATGCACTTTTTGCAAGTTTTAGGAGCTGAAACATTTTCATAAATTTTGGGACTTTTGGAACACTTATCCCTTTTTGAAATAATAATTCAAAATCACCACTTGGCATCCAATTGCATAAATTAGCAATCAATTGCACACACGAGGCAACCATGACGATCAGCCTACGAAATTCTAGCAACCATTTATCCTAGTATAATTTTCACTAATTAATAAATAATTAAATAAATTACATTTAAATAAATAAATTGCAAAATAATTAAATTAACCTCTTAATTAATCTACCTAAGCTAATCTAACCACCTAATTGAATTAATTAACTAATATACTAAGCTAACTAATTTAATCTAACCAACCTAACAAATCTAATATAATAAGCAAGCTACATAAACTAATTAAACTAACTAAATCACTTAACTAACCATTCTAACTAAATTAGCCTAAGAACTAACTACTCTAACCACTTAGTCACACTAACTACTAGTTGGACTAACTAAGGATTACACTAATCCCTAATTAGCCTAACTAAGCCTTAATTAAGAGTAATTAACCCCTAATTAGAGTTTAGGAGGCTAACTCACTAGTTTAGCACGAAAACCTGTTCACGGTGACGGCGGCGCGACTCGGGCCTACGGTGACACCAAGGGAGGCTCAGATGTGGCTGAAAACAACCAACAAACTCCTTGCTTGAGCTAAAAAACTGATTCTACTCAAGGGGCTAGTCACGAGCTTGGCTCGATAGCGGCACGGGGAATGGTGGAGGCGGTCGCGGCGACGGGTTGGCGGTGGAGCGTAGCTAGGACAGCTGACTGGCAGTGACTGAGGTAGCGACGTGCGCCCGGGCGTTTGCGGCTTGGCGGGACACGACGAACGTGAGGCGGACGGGCCTGGCGGCGTGAGGTGGTCGAGCAGCCGGGAGTCGTTGGATGCGGCTCACGGCTTCGGCTGGCTCGATCATGAAGGAGAGGTGGCGAGAGGTGGTGGCTGATGGCTTCGGTTCAAAAGGGTGCGGCAACAACAATGGGGAATTGAGGAAGATAAAGTGAAGAGGAAGAAGAAGAAGAAGCTGCTGCTAGAAAGGAGGGGACAATAAGCCTTCTAAGTCAAGGTTAAATATCCAAAACACTTGAGTACCAGTCCCAAAGTCTTCAGCCCCTATCTAGCAGCCATTTTCTCTCTCAAACTTCTCCAACAAGCCAAGTTTGATGTCCAAATGTTGCAACCCCCCACAAGCATACGAATTTCACCAATTGAACTTCAATTTCTTCACAAATCTCTCCAAATTGATGGCCTATTTTGCTGAGGAGGAAGCCCACGCAAATTCCACAATTTCCCTTCACCAATTAGCTCACTTTGGAGGCCAAAAATCCCCTCAATTTAGCCCTTCCGAATTTCCCACCAAATTAATTTGTCAATTTGATTTTTCCACCAAAAATCTAGGCTCGCCAAAAATTCTTCAAAGGATGAGTTGACGTCTTAAAAGTAAATCGTGACGCACTAGAACTTTTGATTTCTGAAACCGAGTTCAATTTCGCGGTTAATTTCAATCGAACGCGATTTTAGCGTGACCTAACCTACGGGTAGTTTTTAGGAATTTTTAACACGTTTGACTCATGGTTGATTATTTTCGATCCACATTGTATATCTTCGACTCATAGGCGACCCTCGGATGTCATGAAAATCTCAAGATTTCAATTACGGATACATGATACAAGATTGATAGAAAAATCGACTTAGCGTCATTCGATACAAATTTTGCAATCTGGTGGAATCACCCACAACTTAATTACATGCTTACGTCGAATCAACCTATCTCCGAGTCTCTAATTAATTTTAATGGTGCCATATTGACCCTTGCCGATTAGCGCAGGTTGAGCGATCAATTTCTAGTGAATTCTCAAAGTCATCACGTTTACATCCCTTAATGGCTTCACACTGATAGATTAGTTATCTTGTGAGTGATCAGCTCGAGAAAATGACTATAGGCGTGTTGATGAAAAACCCATTTCATTTAATCAAAACATGGTTGAAAATCAGGATGTCACACAGACAATGTGCGATATATATTCTGCGAATGGCAAACTCTACTAACATATCCAAAAATTGTAACGCTTTGCCAATATACACTAGATTCGACGTTGAATCTTCAATGCCTCTCATGTGTTAGCTCAAGCGGCGGGAATGACTCGTTGTCTTCAACACTCTCCATGGATGAAGCTCTTGTCCTTTGTGTCCTCCAAGTTCTCGTAAGCGTAGACACATACTGTTTGCATAAAAAAAAAATGACCGGGTTGCTGACATGTGATTAGAGTATCAAATACTGTTAAGCAAGTGACTAGCAATTGACAATCAAGATCATTATTGATGTTGATGCATGCCGATGATTGTCACCAATATGTTGAAGATATTTGACGATGAGTGGTTAATGATAACCGATAAGGTTACCGATTGGTTATCCAAGTATTGGATGAACACATTAGGATACAATTGCAAGTTCAAAGCCACTGGAAGTACAGTGATTGCAATCGTAAGACAATTTGCATGCATTTTAAGGAATAACCGCTTTGGGGCAAGATCATGATATCATGAGAGAATGGGCATGGCATTTTCAAGAACGGAAGAACATGGACATAACTACTAGAAATCGTAAGGAAGAATATGGACACAGCCGTTGGAAACCACTTAGGAGCAATTATGGTACTACCACTATAAATATTGTCCCCGTCTACGTTGAAACACACGGGAAAAAAGGAATAACCACTTAGGGGCAAGATCATGATATCATGAGAACATGGGCACAGCATTTTCAAGAACGGAAGAACATGGACATAACTACCAAAAATCATAAGGAAGAATATAGACACAACTGCTGGAAACCACTTGGGAGTAATTATGGTACTACCACTATAAATACTGTCCCTGTCTCTGTTGAAACACACGAGATAAAGGAATGACCGCTTAGGGGGCAAGATCATGATATCATGAGAACGTGGGCACGACGTTTTCTAGAACAGAAGAACATGGACTTAACTACCATAAATCGTAAGGAAGAATATGGACACAACTGCTGGAAACCACTTGGGAGCAATTATGGTACTAACACTATAAATATTGTCGCCTATTTACAGTGAAACATAGAGAAAAAAGGTTATACTTCTGCTAGATAATAATGTGTTAAAGAAAATTGCATAATTTATGGGTATTTCATAACTTGAAGAATATATAAAACATTTATGAACTTCATGAGATGTCTCTATTTAAGATAACAATATATGATAATATCAATCACAATGAATTGGCATTAACCAAGAACATGTATAATCAAAGAAGATATAGCACAGTTATAAGAGATATGGAGAACATCCTCATTATTTCTAACATCCCCTCCAAATGAATGTGAAATACAATAAGTCAATTGGATTTTGGAAAAAGAAATGTCCACATGGATGGCATCAATAGTCTTATTAATTGATGAAGTGGAGGAGTAGTGCCACAAACACATGACTTGATGCGCTCATGAAAAATTTTATTGCATGATATTTGAATAACACCTCGCTAGGTGCAGTAAATGATTGTTCCACAATTATGACAAACTCCTATACCTTCTGAAATTATTGCAATCACAATAATTTTAATGTCGTATCAGCGAAAGTATGATATTTTGCTTTTGTGCTTGATCAAACGGTACGATCTGTTTATTTCTATACCATAAGATAAATGAGTTATCTAGAAAGAAGCAGTAACCTATAGTGAAACGACGATCTAAAAGTTTTTTTCTCTGGTCAACTCTAAGCTAGATTGATCCCCCTATTAATTACACTACGGTTTACTTGAGTTAACGTCACGAACATTAATTCCGTGCAAATCAAATTGAATATAAATAAGTGCAGATTATTGAAATATTATTATGGGACGAAGACTTTCTTGTTTGCTGAATACGTAAACTAGCATCAGATTTGAGGAAATTATAGGAATGTGTCTTCGTGGAGCATCATGCCCACTAATTAATAGATGGCCTTTTCAGTTGACTAAGACCATAAAATAAAAAAAGTAAAAATACGCGAGAAGAATATCCACAAAAATACGCGAGAAGAATATCCACGTGCATGCAAGCGAGTCTAGTAAGAAACAGGCAAAGGCCGGGTAGTTAGCTAAGTCTAAGGGAGAAACAGACAAAGGCCGGGTAGTTAGCTCTCGAGCAATTATTCGAAAGAGTGACAAAGCGCTCCGCTAGAGGAATAATTCATTTGGCAAGAAGTAATCGGATAGATTTGACATAAACATGATACTAATATTATGAGATTCACGTTAGGTCTCGTGCACATATTTTAAAGAAGAAAAAATAAGAAAGAAAAGAAATCTCATCGTATGATTGTGTAGCGAAAATACAGTTCATACTCGAATTGCCAGACTACCATTAAAAACATGGGCATTCAATGCCATTCGGAAGTGGGAAATTTTACTCGATATGGTCTATCCTGAAATTTCGTAAGAGAGAGTTTACAAAATTATTATGGTATATGATGTGAATACTGACGGCTTGCATGATGGACAGGGAAGTTGCTGAGATTATGGGGGAAAATGGAGGAAGTCATAGAAAGATGGAGTAGTTACAAGAGGTTCGCAAGTGAAATTTCAATGACCGCTACAGGAGATCTAAGGATTGTAATGAGAAATAACGCATAGGAAGGAGACACGCTCAAGCCATGCCAAAAACTCTGCCAATTTTTTCTTTAAATGTCGACCTCTTTTTCAGCGCCCTAAGGTGCGGGCGCACAGGGGAGGCTAATGGCTTGCTAATTCTATTATGCTTAACCCGGGCTCTCCCAAACCCACCAATTCACGACTTGTGGTCCGAATTTTTAATATGAAAGTTAAAGGAATCGCCACTAATCAAATTGGGGTGGGTTGGTTAAAAATTTAAGCAAAATATTAGGAGAAATGTCACTCTGCGCAACTAGAAAAACTAGGATCGGGGACTTAAGTGTAAACAAACGCGTTTATATTCTTTTTTTGTTCCCGGAACAAAAGAACACAAATTGTGTTTCGGGGAACAAACAAAGCCAAACAAACAGGCCCTAAGTGTGCTTTTTGTGCCCGTCGACTTGATTCTGTTAATCACCTATTTTTTGGGTGTCAATATACGGGTGCTCTTGCCAATTATTGGGCCACTAGATGTAACCTTGCCTAGCGCAATAGTTTGTGGATGGAAAACCTTCTTTGGGCCATCAAGTATTTAGCTGGAAAGTCCTTCCACCATGCTCTTGCGTGTTTCTCCTTTGGAGCTCTATGCTATATCATATCGAAGGAAAGAAATAATATCCTCTTCCATGGCCATGATTTCTTTCTGCCGGCTTTGAAGAAGTGCCTACGCAAGATGGTCAAGGACAAGGCCTTGACTTTCCAACAAGTGTTGGATTCCCCAGCCATTAGGAGGATGCAACAAAACTGGAGCCTTAGCCCTTCTATCTTTTTCTCGACTGAGCTTTGGCTTGGCCTTTTTATGTGTTTCCTCTTCTGTAGGGGTGTTTTTTTTTCCCCTGTTTCTTTTGTTTGGTTACCATGACACCCTTGCACTCTTATTGACATTTACTAATGTCACCATGAGTGCAAGTCCTTGCTGTTGGTGTCGGATCTCTTACCTTTTGTATAGGTCCTTTTTGGATTAAAGTTAATACATACCTTACCTTTACCCAAAAAAAAAAGCAAAGTTTTACTCTGTTTCGTCAATCACTCATTTGCTGGATTAGCATTAAGTTGAAATAGTGCCAACAATAATAGTCATAGTCAATAGCCGTAGTTGCTACTATAAAATATCGGAATTGGAAAGAAGGTTGATATAGAGTTGGACATGCCATTGGAGGTGGACGTAAATAAACATGGTTTTCATTTCATAATCTATAGAACAAACCGTTGATCATGCAAATCTCACGATAAATACCACATAAGTTAAAGCATAGATAGACTTAATCTACATGATTATTCGTGGTAGACATAGGTCAAATGCCCATGCCTAGCGAACAGATCTGTGCCGTGACCACAATCGCTTTTTAGGACATGAAACGACTAGGACCGTGGAAGACTGACAAATGTGCTACAAAACCAATAGGAAAAACATTATCGGCATTATTGCTAAGAAGACTCACGGCTGTGATCGATTCCTCTAGAACCTCGAAAACAGATCACCTTTCGCCATAAGTTCACGTCTTCTAGAAATTGCGTCGCCGACGGTCGGTTACTTCGAGGGACGATAATACGCGAAGACGGCATAGAATGCTTGAAGGATAGTAAGACCCAACAGAACAGATGCAGCAAAAGCCGAAATGGCGGACCAAGGACTACCAAAGTACTCGTGCTTGATCCCCGCCCAACGCACGCGCCACGCACTGCGGTGGTGTCTGTTCACTCGCCCAAATATCTCGGCCAAATAGCTTTTGCTGATAGTTATGGCACAGCCCTTAAACAGATCATTGAAGAAAGTTGCGACCTCAGCATTCGATCCCATATAGTTCACCAGTATTTGTCTCTCAGATAAGAGCTCTGCATCCATTTCTTTGCTCACGAGACATCTCATGAAGGTGATGTAACTGGTGATGTGCCTGGAGCAGTGGCGGTAACACTGCTCGAAGGCGACACAGTTGAGTAAGAAGGATCTGTTGAAATCGTCTAGAATCAAAGTAGGGATTTCAAGTACTCTACCATTGAGTTGAATTTCGTGTAAGTTCAAGCCGTCGCCCTTCCTTGGCTTGAATTTAATCCCGGATCGACGAAGCTGCATTGCCGAGGGGATCAATTCTAAGTAGTCAGCGTCCACATTTCCAGGTTGTTCCCGGTCCGAATGGCCAATAAAACTCAGTCGGAACAAGTCAAGCAAGTGTTTGACATTGGAAACCCCACAGAACTTCAATTGTTTTGGGGGCCTTCCAGCCGCGATGTTGAAGAATCCTAGCGCAAGCTCACTGGGGAGCTCTTGGTGGCTTCTTCCGCCGTGTCGCCCTTTGATAAGTCAAAGACCTCTTGAAGGACAAAGAAAGGGATCTGGTTTTCGATCCCAAGAAGGTCTTTATGAGGAAGGTAAAGATCCATCGCATCCCCGAGATAGGATCATCCGGATAAGGCTGAATTACACCCCGAAGATCGGAACACCTCGATGATGAAACAGGCATCAAGGACCATCATCTTGACAAGAGCCGAGCTTTCATAATTAAGATGCTCTGAGTAGCAATCCCGAATTTCTTTCTCCCTTGAAGCAACCGCATCAAAGTAGTGGTCGAATCCCATGCCATGATCCTTGGTTCGTTCGAGGAGAGCGAAGAAGAACCGAGGTTTGTGCTGCTCGACCATCTTCAGCCCTTCCTTACCATGGTGGTACGGACCGATGGAGACGATCTGGGGCTCGTAAGCCTTATCATTGATCTGAACTAGGCTCCTTGGGGCTTTGAAAATGCAGCAGGAGGAGTTACTGGCGGAGGGTTTCAGAAGAGTCGGCTGTTGCTCAACCCGCAGCTCCAAGGTAGACGACCATGTGCTCTCCATTCCGGACATGTTTGCTCCAGCAGAAAGCCGGAAAAGACTTCACTGGTGATTTCGTGTGACCGGAAATTCTTCTTTCCAAGAAAGCAAGGAAAGCAAAGAGATGGCCGGATCGAGAGTGGGCTTTAAAATCCGGGGAAAAATCTGCTGATAAAACAGTTGCCGGAGTGTGCCTTGAGGGATGCAAGAGAAAAGTTGATCCGACCGCCAACGTCAAAATTTTTGAAGCCAACAGTTAGACGGTGTTCATCGTCCAATGGTTCGATATATAATGGTGGTTCTGCAAGCCCTCAGGACACCGTGCAAAGCCCTTGAAAGACTGTCGAGAACAAGAACTGATCAGGGATCATGTGCTGACTGACTTGTTAGTTACCAGTACAGGGCGATCACCGTTCATTAGTCGATTAATTAATTAATTTTTTTTATAGTTTTTGCCAATGGCGAGCACTCACTCGAATTAACCTAATTTGAGCATTATTTTACAAGTTTTAAGACTCGCTTATGGTTATTGAAAGTTATAGTAGTCTTTTGCCCTTTCGCAATAGGTTTTAAAACTTCAATTACATTTATTTCATTGTAATTAATCTTAGGTTTCCTCCTCTATTTGCTATATTTTCCTAATTCCTCTCTTCTTCAATCATGTCTTCGATTCATGAGTTAGAGTTACGAACATTATCTCCATGCAAATCTAATTGAATATAAATAAATGCAGATAATATTTATACTTGTAACCCTTTAAAATATCATTATGGACCGAAGATTTCTTAATTGCCGAATAGATGGCCTTTTCAGTTGACCAATACATTGAAAAAAAATAAGTGAAAAAAATATTCGCGTGCATATAAGCCAGTGTTGTAAGGCGACAAAGGCCGGGTAGTTAGCTCAGGGAGAAACAGACAAAAGCCAAGTAGTTAAGCTCTCGTTTGCTTCCATGCATTGCGTCCCAATTTTGTCTCCAACTCACCCAAATCCTCGCAGGCGTATCAAGCAATTATTCAAACGAGTAACAAAGCACTCCGCTAGAGGTACCATTTATTTGGTCATAATTAATCGGATAGATTTGACATGAATATGATAATAATATCATGAGATTCACGTTAGGTCACACACACACACAAATATATATATATAATAGGATTGTGTAATGAAAATACAGTTCATAATTTCTCTCTTGAATTCTAAAGTCTTTTAAGTTAACATACCTACCTTAAATTACACCATACCCATGTGCATCAAGCATCGGATTAGACCATCTTCTAAAAAATAATGTCCATGTCTGACTCCACGCCTTCCTTAAATTTTTGTTCGAAAGAAAATTACATTTATTACTCAGAAAAATATATAAGTATAAAATCTTCATGATAGAGCTAATTGAAACAGAGCATGAAACTAAAAAACCAAGCTGAATCCAGAATATAGAGAGGATCAGCGGAGTACAAGCAAAGTTGAGCACAAACTTGTTTCACATGAATAGATTTGTCAAACAAAATTGACAGCCGAGTATTGGATCTCGTGTCTTTTTGTTAGTGATTAACACACGTCGGAAATTGATTCTCAAATAATTACGATGTTGCCAGTTGGCGATGCGCGTCTAGGATTGGCTTCCTCTACACCATCGCCGTACAAAGACAATCAAAATAGATTTTTTTTTTTAAAAAAAAGAAGAGATCTACATGTGGAGGAGCAAATCTTTGTAATCTAATGAGACACCAAAACTTATGCGATCATCATTGAGGCTAAAAGCAGAGAACGTATATACAAACAAAACAAAGAGTCATGAAATCCTCAAAAGCATATTTATTAAATTCTCAGATTTAAATTGAAAGAGGATAAGAACGGGAGAATTGTCCAAAAAGTCCTAGACCTATTGCACTTTTGCCAATTCAGTCCTAAACTTTTAACTTTGCCAATTGAGTCCTAAACCTTTTCACTTCTTGCCGATTCAGTCCATCCGGCCAATTTTGGCCGGAAAAATGCTGACGTGAACGTTGGCGGCGCCACGTAAGACTGCCGGCGCTGACGTGGACAATTTTTAATCACCAGAAAAGCCAAGAAAAAGCCAAAAGAGAAAAAAATTTAAAAAAAATAAACAGAAAAAAATAAAAATTCAAAAAAAAATATTAAAATATTATTAAAAATTGTCCATGTCAGCGTCGGCAGTCCTACGTGGCGCCGCCGGTGTCCATCCCGTTTGCATTTTCCGGCCAAAATTGGCCGGATGGACTGAATCGGCAAGAAGTGAAAAGGTTTAGAACTCAATTGGCAAAGTTAAAATGTTTAGGACTGCATTGGCAAAAGTGCAATAGGTTTAAGACTTTTTGGACAATTTTCCCGATAAAGAACTTAAATCTATAGCTAAATTATGAGAGTTCAAATTGTCAAATCGAGAATTAGATCGGGGAGGAGAACTCCCAAATCTAAATTGGGAGAGAAGAAAAGTAAGAAAAAAATAATAAAATGCACACCAAATCAACAAAAGAGAGGAGGAAGGGTGAGACTAGCTCAAACTTTCTCCTATGACTGAAGGTTAAAGATGGCACGAGAAAAAAGAGAGAGAAAGAAGACCGTTCGACTCCCAAATAAAGACACTTTAATGTTAAAGGAGGCTTGAGCACACCTTCCTTTAATTACTTGAAATAGCAGCTAATGTAAAAAGGTATGCCTACAATATATGAATACTTGGTGTGAAAACCACGAGATTTGACCTCTCTCGTGGTACTAGCTGATTGCCAGATTTGGGGATTGATGGAATGGGTTTCTATCAGGCTTGAAATAGAATTAATACCTTCATATATCCGTTTATTTAAATAAATCATTTGCTTACCTAGCAAAAGGAAAAATTCATAAATCTTACATGATCGATGGTCTTCCTTACGTAATTTTTTTTTTAATTATGAAATTTCACTTTCGTATGAATCAAAAGACGTTGCTATGGCACCCACCCGTGGGCAGCCACGCTGATATGCGTTCTCTCTTGCTTGATGCGGTCGAAAGTTCGAATCTCACGTTACTATCACGATTTAAGTAGGGGGCGCGGCGTGGGTTGTTGGGCCAGCTTCTCTCGAGGTACTAACGTCTAAATAGTGCTCAGCATGAGGTTCAATAGTGCCACCAGGCACTAGCGGGCCATGTGAACCCAATTAGCGTAAGCGAAAGGGGGGCTTCAGCAGATCATTTGTTACCAAAAAAAGAAGAAAAAGACGTTACTATGGCTATAAAAAAAAGGTCAAAACCAACCAAATTTCTGAGACCTCACTACATGTAACCGAAGCTTAAAACGAACATATAGTACAACGAGTCTTATATATGCAAAAGGTCCATAGAGTTCACACAATTCACTAGTTCATGTGAACCAGGTATGCACACTTTAATTCATATAATAATGAGGAAAAATTAAGTATGCGACATACTTTTATTTGTTATTGAATACGGCCCACTTATTGATATTTGGTTACTGATCTGTCACATCATTTAATATATTAACTTTGGTAAACTAGCCGTTGTCTACTTAGCATTGCTTGCAATAATTTTTTCCAAGCTTGACTTTGACTTATATCACTTAATATGATCAACGAATAGAGATTTTTTTTTTTTGGTCGAATACAAATGGAGATATAAGTGCATCTTTCTTTCTTGTGGAAGCAATTCTTGTTGAATATCTCTTATTCGTGTAATGTGATTGTCATCTTCTACGAACATGTTTACAAAGTGTTTTCAAATAAAAAATTGGGTCAAAACATGTTAACTTTGAGCTAAACGGTAAAATATTAATTCGCCACATCACTTAATATATTAATTTTGTGAATCAACATAAAATACTTAGCATTAGTTGCTATAATCTTTCCAATCACGATTTATTTCTCTTAAGCTGAACATGAAATAGAGATATGATTGTGTCATTAAATGAGGAAGCAATTTATCTCGAACTATCTGTTGTTCGTGTAATGTGATTGTCATTTTTATTAATGTAGTTAAAAAGTGTTTTCATACTAAGATAAGTCAAATCATGTCGAAAAAAAGGGTAATATATTAACTAAAAATAATTTCATTTGCCAAAGATATCAAATTATGATCGGCCATGAAGAGAGTCAAAACTGGTACTTTGTCGATACGTCTCTTCTGTGATTAACGTGCGTGATCTGATCGATTGAACGAGTGTGGAAATAGTGAAATCTAAAAACCAATGCCACCCCCCCTCTCTCTCCCTCCCTCCCTCCCTCCCTCCCTCTCTCTCTCTCTCTACCTTCATTGAAATGTCTCCACATTATTTGCTATTGCCACTCCAGTTTACGTTATTTTCTAGATTCTAGCACATGCATGTCACGGCCAAGAGGTTCCGGAAATTAAAGGGCCGTGCCATCTCTTGAGGACCTCCTGCGCTCGCTCCGATTCCCAACAAGACTTCTTCCAGAAATTTCCAAGGGCGGGTGACACCGTCATTACGCCTAATTCTAGAAGTCTCTAGCTTTATTTATGTCGGTAGATGGTAGTTGTCATTAGTGTCGGTAGTTGAGGCGGTGTGATCTCGTCCGCCGGATGAATTCTAGATCAACGGATGTAATCAGAGGGCCTCAAGTATAAGAAATGGTGCCCTCCCCCTCATTTGTATCCATCCAACATTTCAGTAATACAAAGTTCATTTCTTTCGAGCTCCTCTCTCTAGAAGCTTTCTATCTCTACGATTTGGGTGTGCGAGCGAGTTATGCGATTGATCGAACAAGGCTTGGCTTAGGTGATCTAAAAGAGCACGAGTCGCCACGTGATCACGATCCTAATCGATTGGCCCGTGACAAGTGGTATCGGGCGAAGGAGGATCCGTTTCAAGAGATCAAGGAGCACCAACTGTTCGAGAGAATGTTGAGCCAAGATGTTGTCATGGATGGAGAAGCCGTACAAGTCAAGGAGACTCGCGGCAAAGCAAAGAAAAGAGAAGCCTCAATGGACGCCGTAACTGCGTTGGATGAGAAGCTCGCGAAGGTCGGAGTGCCATGGTCGAACTCATGGAAGGTCTTGACGACGTGAGAGATCGGATCATGGAGGTTGAGACCTTGCTTCGTGAAGACTTCACGACCTGCCTCAACGAAGCTATAGCCCCGTTGCATGACAAGGACGAAGCCCTTGAAGCGTCGATCGATGTGTTGAAGGAGCACGTCCAAGTGATCAAGAAGTAAGCCCTTGTAGGGATGAGGTCGAAGCCATGAAGGCGGGAGATCCAAGAGCTCAATACCGAGCTCGCCCTATGCAAGTTGAGCATCACCAATGGAACAATGCCCACACAAGCGGTGCCCAAGCTTGAGGTGCCGAAGCCTAAAGAGTTTAAAGGCGACCGATCCGCCAAGGAGGTGGACAACTTCATGTGGAGCATGGAGCAATGCTTTGGCACCGTCAACATCCAAGATGAGTCGATCAAGGTAAGAACCGCTTCGATGTTCCTTTCCGATACCGCAATGCTTTGGTGGTGCAATAGGTGCGACGAGATGAAGCGTGGCGCCGATCCCGTGGACACATGGGATGACTTCGAGAAGGAGTTCTGAGACTACTTCTTCCCCGAGTTTGCTCAACAAGAAGCCCGTAGCAAGCTCCATCGCCTCGAACAAAGAGGTGCTATCAGGAGAGTACGTGAAGGAGTTCACGGAGCTCAAACTCCAAATCCGCAACCTAAGTGAGGAGGAGGAGGCTCTCGGGAGCGTTTATGGATGGTGAAGCCGTGGGCACTACTCGAGCTCAGCGACGGGATGTGACGAGTCTCGCGAGAGCTTTTAGCATGGCCGAGTCGCTTGTCGACCTCACCAAAGCCGAACCAAGGAGTCGAGCAAGAGATTGGAGGTCGGATCGATCCTCCGAGGATGAAGCTGGAAGGAGCACTCCCGAGGCGCGCATGATCAAGGCAGCCGAGTCAAAACATGGGGTGAAGGCACTTCCAAGCCGTCCTTCCAAAAGGGTCGACCAACAGATTGTACGACGAGTAAGTTCGATCAACCCCGCCTTCTCCTTGTCTCATTTGCAAAGGTCCGCATTGGACCCAAAAATGCCTGAAGAAGGGAAGAATCAACACCCTCCTAGCCATTGAAGAGGTGGAGGAGGAGCCCAAAGAAGAAAATCGGCAAGTCCGACTTGGAGGCATGAAGGTGATCAACTCCGTCCGGGCTCGATCACCATCCAAAGAAGAAGAAGCTACGTCGAATTCGGACATGTTCATCGTGGAAGTCGACGTGTGTGGCCTAACGCTATACGCCTTGGTCGAGCACGGGCGCGTCGAACATGTTCATGTCGGCCCGAAGTGGCAAAAGCCTTGTGACTTCGCGTGGAGCCGGCGGGGAATTCGTTCAAAGCCATCAACTCGGATGGGCTCAAGGGCGTAGGATCAACTTCCAACATGGACGTCCAAATCGGTGGATGGAAGGGCAAGATGGCGTTCGAGGTAATCCCTCTCGATGATTATGATCTCATTCTTGGTATGCAATTCTTCCATAGTGTGAGATCCATGATCGATATGAGGACCAAGTGCATTGTGATCCTCGATCCGAAATACCCGATGATGATCCCCATGATAAAAGGGGTGGTCAACACCAAGACCATCGCGACGATCCAGCGTCTCGACAAGAGCTTGAAGGCCGAGAAGCGCGTGCACAAGCGACCATGGAGGAGCCGAAGGTAGAGTTGGATCCTCCTACTCCAACTCGAAATATGCCGATCCAAGTGCTCTTTCGAGGTTCAATACTCGCCGCGTGCTACGCCCAAGCCGAAGATGGAGATGTGTGCCATGCCCGAGCTGAAGTTGGAAGGGTGTGGTCCATTGTACGTGAGCGTCCGCACCAAACAAAACCAAAAAGAGAGCCCGTGCCCGTGCGAGGAAGGCCGCCCGTCGAGCTGTGAGCGACGAGGCCGTCGCTCGATTGAGTGGGGGAGAATGTCACAGCCAAGAGGTTCTGGGAACTAAAGGGCCGTGCCGTGCTGCTGAGGACCTCCTGCGCTCGCTCGGATTCCCAACAAGACTTCTTTTGGAGATTTCCAAGGGTGGGCGACACCGTCATTACGCCTAATTCTAGAAGTCTCTAGCTTTATTTATGTCGATAGATGGTAGTTGTCATTAGTGTCGGTAGTTGAGGCGGTGCGTCTCGTCCGCGGATGAATTCTAGATCAACGGATATAATCGGAGGGTCTCGAGTATGAGAAGGGGTGTCCTCCCCCTCATTTGTATCCATCCAACATTTCAAGTAATACAAAGCTCATTTCTTTCTAGAGCTCCTCTATCTAGAAGCTTTCTCTCTCTACGATGCGGGTGTGCGAGCGAGTTGTGAGATTGATCAAACAAGGCTTGGCTTAGGTGATCCAAAAGAGCATGAGTCGTTGCGTGGTCACGATCCCAATTGATTGGCCCATGACACATGGCTGAGCTATCACATTTATGCTCACTGTGGCCCTCGCCCTCGCCCCTAATGTCCTTGGCAAGGACCATGACGCCCTCCCCAGTGCCAGCGAGGGTGTCCCCGCCCTCATCTATGGCCATTGAGGGTTAACTGGCGACCCTCGCCAACCCTAAGTTCATATGAAAAAAAAAAAAAAAAAGAGAGAAAATTATTTAAAAATTCAAAAAATTATAAAAATATTTTTTGAGAATGTTCACGTTAACGTCGCTATTCCACATAGGATGGAGACATCTACATCAACAATTTTATGTCAAAATTGGTCGAATGGATTAAATTGGCATAATTGTAAAAGATTTAAGACTTGTTTGGTAATTTCCCTCAAATATTGTGGACTGAAACTATATATATTCAAATTTACTTTGTATATGATGCAGTTGATTCTGTACATAAGTCTGTAAGTAGGCTAACTGGTATAATCTTGACATATATTGATTTCTTTACTTAACTGAGATACGAAATGTCAGGTAAAAGATAACTAAAGTTTCGCCTTTTCATTTTTGTGCAATTTAGGAGGATGGCAAACCAAAGTAGAATTTAAGTATTATTCCTCAAACTCAAACTAAATCAAAGCAAAAAAATTCGATTTTGTGAAAGGAGGCTTGTGTTTATACATAAAGAGAGAAAAGATGAGACATTCCTATGTCTTTTCTTATGAAGATTGCGGACGCTTTCACAAATCTTGTGATCTCAACATGTTTAGACGCTCCCATGTCAGACTAAATTTATCGCTCTCTCATTCAAAATGAACGGTTTTTGAGATTTTAATGACTACAAGCTGTATTTACTGAAGATGCAACAAGCCTTACGTCAATTATCTTTTGATTATGACCACCTCCAGAAGTTATCAGAGGAAAGTTTCAAGTTGGGGTCTGGTGACTTCGGACAATGAAAGCGAAAGACATTATCGGCAACCCATTATTAGTTTGTCATTCAGTGAAGGAAAGAATCCGAAAAGTGAGCCCACACCTCTCGAGTAAGTTCGCCACTTATCTGGAAGAGGGAGAGACCTTGGACAAGAAGTTGAAAGCAAGTGGATTAATCCTGCTAATCATCTAATCCCCAAAGTTTGATCTGATCCAACGCTATGATCTCTAATTTGATAGATTATCCAAAGATGATGCGCTCTAAGTTTGGGGTGCGTTTGTTTTGAGAAAATAAATAATTTTAAAAAATATCTTTTAGCAAAATGATCACTTGTTTTCTAGAAAAATGAAGGAATGAAAAATATTTTTATCGTCTACGGAAATATTTAAGGCATAAATTATTGTCAATTATGTAAACATATTTCATTGATAAATGTTTCAAGAGATACAAATAATCATTTTTTGAAAAATATTTTATAGATTATTTATTTTCTATGAAATAAAGAGAATTTTAACATTGGTTTGGATTCAAATCGAAATCCTATTCTCACATTTAAACTAACTCAAGCCAACCGACGGAATACTTAACCGTCAAGTTGTTGAAGTTTTCTACCGTGGGACGCACCGAGTTCATGTAATGATTAGTTTCTCGGAGCAGACTGCTATCCGACGTTCAAAAGTTCGTTACTAACCTTCCAATATAAGTAGTTATTGTTTCGAAGCTGTTCACGAGGCCCGGTTAAATCCCTGTTAATTAAGATATGATTGTCGGAAAAGATTTTGAAATCATTTGACTTCTTCAGCAGTCCCTCTCCTCTATATAACATAGCTTCTCCTAGCTCCGATTGATCCATCTCTCTCTCCCTTCCAAAGTTTTTCCAAGAAAAACTTCGACATCGACCATGAAACTCCATCTCTCTGCCTTTCAGAATTTTTCCAAGAAAAACTTCGACATCGACCATGAAACGCAAGTTCTCTCGCTTCTGCAAGGACGTGAAGGCCATTGCCGCCTTCGTCTCTTCGCGTACTCGCAATTCGGCTTCGAGAAGCACCACCATCTCTCCTTTGCTTCCGAATGCGTCGGCTTCGCTTGTTCCTCCTTTACTGGCTTCACTCAAAAACGATCGTCATATTACTTCTCTTGCTCCTCCTACTTCACTTCCTAGTTCACTGCGAACTCGAACCAATTGGGTTTACGAAACCGCTCTTCCCAATCACCACCACCTCACCACCACCCTCTCCTGGTACACGACACCCACCGGTCTCCACGAACTTCTTGTTAGTCTTCACATCATTGGCGGCGATGACCCATGTACTCTCTTCAAGTACAAAGTCTGCATAAACCCCAGCGTCTCTGAGCAGAACAGAGGCCGGGAACTCACAAAGTACGAGAGCGCCGAACTAGCAGTCGTCTGGGATTTCTCCCAAGTTAAGGACGACACGGGACTGGACCCCGTCGAGGGGTTCTCTCTTCTGGTCCTTGTGGACTCACAAGTAGCTTTTCTTCTCGGGGATGTCCCGAAACAGTGTACCACGGTGTTGCAAGCGCTTGATTTCTTTCTTGTTTCGCGAGCAGAGTGTACATTGGCCTACAAAGACGAAAGGCTCCATGGCATCGAGGCTCGGCTCACCAGAAATGGGCCATTCGACGATGTTCTGATACAATGCAGTGGAGTGGAGACGGAGGGTCTGGAGGAGAATCCAGCGTTGTCCGTTCATATAGGGAAGGAGCCTGCATTGAAGGTGAGGCAGTTGCATTGGAACTTCAGGGGAATGCAATCGAAGATTTTGGCGGATGGCTTGAAGGTCGAGATTGCGTGGGATGTACAGGATTGGTTGTTCAGAGAAGACCAATCAAATGTGAAAGGAAAGAAGAATCCACCAGAATTTGCGACGTTCACTTTCACGACACGACATGGATCCACCTTTTTTTTCATTGTTGATTCGCATGAACAGATGATACTTCTTCCGAGTTTGTTGTGTGTTTTTCGGGGTTTCTTTTGTACCGTCTTCTGATTGCCAACATTGTCACATAGTCTATGATGCTCTTTCTTTCTGTTAGTATTTGAAGATGTAAATACTTCTATCATTAAAAGATTTTTATCCTTCTTTTGATATTGTTTGGCTGGTGGAGAAGGTGGTGATAAGTTTTCATGGGTAAGAATTGCATTGGTGTTGTCTTGGTTGCGTGAATGTTTGCTTGGATTATAACGATTCAATCTTTCGGATAATTTAAAGAAAGAAAGAGAGGAGCAGAAATGTAAGTCACGAAGTAGAAGGATTTTATTTTCCTTCATCTCTTATGCAATGGTACAACAGCAGATTTCCAGGGAAATAAACAGTTATGCATTACCACAGTATCACAGAAACAAAAAACGAGGAATCAAGCCAAGCAAAATTACAGAGGAGAAAAGAATTATGCTTCCACAAAACAAACAGAGCTCTCGAATTACTCACTCTTACTTCTGAAATTTTATTTTTTAAAATTCAAATCCAAATGGATATTGTTTTTCTTCTTTTCTTTTTTTAAAAAAAAAATTCTTATAGATAAGAAGTAGGATCTGTTATATTTAGGACGTGGCACCAAATTCACACGTCCTTTTATATACTTATCATAGACCATGTGCATTTTTGACAAATTTCGTTAACATGAATAATAAGAGGCATTGTACCCACCAGTGGGCAACTGTGTTGGTTCGGTTTTAGGCACTTTATCGCAGAGGTCCCAAGCGTTAAAACTCGCGGCATTTATTAAGACGTCTTAAATGGGGGTCATAGTAATGGGGTCCGTGATAGCTTCCCCCTCCGGTATTGAAGCTTGGTTTGGGGCACACCGCACACTCTACGAGCCGTGGACTGCCCGGCGTAAACCTAGTGGGCTCGACAAATCCTGGGCATAAAAAAAAAAAGGAGGCATTGTGATGGGTCTATTGTTGAAAATTTCAAACGAACCACTAATTACTTGCAACTAATAAAACTTGACGTAGGAAAATATTTATTAAAAGTTTAACAGAGCAACAGAAATTGAATGGACTCCAAATTTTTCGATTTAGCTAGTAGAATCCGAGTCTAGAGTTTAAAGATTTAGATAATGGGGAAATCACGAATCTGTGATTGCTTCTATGGCGGTATGTATCATTAGTTGCGACATGAGTTATGCCATTTGAAAGAGGGAATGATTCTTATTGTCTTTAATCATCTCTTTTCCAACTTTATATCTTATAGTAAGGAAATCCTCATTAGTCGTCACCCCGCCTGCCTCCATTCCGCCAAGCTCTTCTCAGACACCGCAATAGCCATGGCCGTCCCCAACTCGCCGATCACCTTTCCTCCTCGGCAAAGTATCCTCATGCTGCCTTAGCCAGCCCATGGTCAAGTTTCTCGCTTCCTCGAGCTCGCGAGAAGCTGCTCTCTTCTTCATCTTCCTCATCTTCTTCTGCACCGTCACATCATCCTCCCCTCCCTCCCTCAGGCTCGTCGAGCTCCACCTCCCTCCCCCACCCCCTTTGCTCGCCGCCCTCCCTTCCAGATCTTTAAACCACCCGGCCTCCACGACATTCAGAAATTCGACTATACCCCCAATGACATCCTATCCAAGAATGGTTTCAAAACTCCCAACAAGGTGTTTGGAGATTGTTTTTCGTGAGATTTGACGAATAAGGAAAACTTTCAATCTCTAATTCATTGATTTGTCTAAGTAATATGCGCTAGAAGTGGATTGAAAGTCAAGATTATGCTTATTTAATGTGTTTAAGGAGTGCTCTTTTCAGCTAGTTCCCTTAGCATTAACATACACAAATGCTAGAAGTTTGTGTCATTGTTAATGGGAGAAATGCGATTGAAATTTTGTGAAAATACAACGAAGTCATGAAACTTTCAATTTGGACAATCGGATCCTAAAACTTATTCCAATTTACGCAATCACATACCTCCACTAACTCCATCCAATTTGAGTGGTAGAAATGCTTATGTGATTTTGTTATTATTTGCATATTTCCTACATTGCCATTAAGTTATAGAAAAGTGCAAAACCAACTAAAATGACACTATTTCCCTCCTCACTTTAATTAAAATTAGATTGAAAAGTTTTTTTTTAAAAGCAGTTAAGGGGAAGCGCTCACTTACGTACCGTGATGACGCCATCACCGTGCTAGGGTCAACCGTGCTAGGTTCGATTTACCCTCAGAAGGCTGACCTTGTCGGTATTACTTCTTATTGTTTCACCCCTATTTCTCTAAAAATTAATTTTCACGTCAACATTTATACTATTTAGTCTCTAAAAACTAATAAAAAAAACGATGCATCAAAATAAATAAGATGGGGATTTTCATCGGAGGAGGAAATGAAACTGTGAAATCATGTCTGAAACGTGAAAAATACATTGATACGCGAGCTAATGTTAACTATTTCACGAGACTCTGTGTGAATGAATCCTCAACGTGCATATCAATAGAACAGTCAAACGTAAATGTAAAAGACAATCATAATGGAAAAAAGGGAGCCTAAAGTTTAAGCTCAGCATGGTAACTTACAACATATTAAGGTCGAAAAATCTCACCACATCGATGACCTGATGTGGACGATAAACATTCTCATCACTAATGATGAATAGCCATATGAAACGTTGCTATAAATTTTTGAAACCAACCCCTAAAAGGACTCCTATTATTGCTACCGCTGTTGTTGTTCCGCTACAGTGACCAAGCCTTGATTTAGAGACTTTCTCAACCGTGCACTTCGTTTTCGATGAGCTCGGCCCTGCTTGTGTTGTTCCCATTCATGTGCTCCTCTGAGCACACGATCGCCACAGGCCTGTAAAAATTCGGCTCAAACATATCAAAGACAATGAAAAACAACTTTGCAGAACGAGTTGAAGGACAGTCCAAATTCAGGAAAAAGAAATACTCCACACAACATTCGAGGCTTTTGCTTACCTTGCAAATATATTGAGTCCACAAGTCTCTTTGCGGAAGATTAGTAGCAGAGCCTTTTGGGGCTTCATCATCAGGCACGATGCTCACTCTCTCTTCATAGAGAGATCTTATACACTGCACGGAAGGTTGAACTACTTGCTTGATCCAGGAGTCTTCTGACCGACCTAAAATGGGATAACATTACAAGAAATGACGTGAGAATAGAAAAACTGACAGCAAAATGAAATCGTTTAGAAAGGAGATTTGTATACATGAGATAGCTTCTGTTGCATCCACATAATGGATGTTCCACCCAAACAATGTCTGTAGTCGACGGATCCTCCTTTTCTGTGAAACAACAGAAACTCGTCTCACTAGAAAGCACAGCCACAATGATATCAAGCTAGAAAATGGGAGTTGAAAGATCTGAATCTTTGCATGCTTCGGTTCTCAAGCAACCGAATATACATCGCGCCTCAAGAAAGATATGAAAAAAAGGGATCCTGGTCTGAAAAAGAAGTGAGAACTACCTTCACTACTTGAACATCACATAAACATTGTTGAGAAACCAAAAAGCATCTGGCTTCAAGCTATTAGACAAACTGAAGGTATTACACGTAACAGATTTTCATAGTATGTACTGAATGAATATCATGAGATGTATTCCTAGAAGAAGGATTTAGGCTTTGGCACCATTCGGTAGAAGAGATAGATTGACAGAAAAATATACCAAACTTGACGGAATATGAATCATATTACTTACATGCTTCACCACACTATACTCACCTGTCGACGCACAAGTCTTCGAGTGTTTAGTTTAAACTTGTCAACGGCTTCTTGTAATAACACTTTTAGTTTATTTGTCGGCAGGGATGCCAAGATCAAGCCAATGTTTTCTTTCAACATACTCTTATCATGAAAACTGCTTGTTTCAGAGTCGCCAGCGTCACCAATGTAAACCTGCAGAAAATCCTCAAATTCTCGAACCCCAATTGCTTGGCGCAGACCTTGAGTGTAATTTGAGTTAGGGCAGTAGATGTCACAGACTTCATTAAGCAATCCAGCTTCCATCATGCAGTCAACTCTTTGCTCCACATATTGATCGAGAACAGGAAGACATGCATCCACACATATAAAACAGCAATCATACTTTGAATTCTCAACACGCCCCCAGTTCTGCCCTGCCACAATGAAAGGAAAAGGTATCCCTCTACGTCAGTGCTATGATGTAAGGGGATAAAATTTCATTAACCACTTCCCTAGAGTATGTCTGGAGTGACTTTTACTTTTGATCTTCCATGCTCTTTCAAAAACTGGGGCACATGCATATTGATTTTTCTAATCTTGAGTACTATTATACATATGTTGACACAAATTCACATCCTTACTTTCATAAAATTTAGAAACTTGAATTTTGCTTTAAATTTTGGCAGCAAAATCAAAATAATTACTTTTTACTTTCAAGAAGTCAATAAACGAACCCTATATTTGAATATGAAGGATTATTTCAAAATATTAAAACCTCCAGAATCCAGAGACTGTGTTCATATCAGAAGCTATTTATGCATGAAGTGCAAGAATGTTTACTTGCACTTAACTTAAACAAATCCATTCCTAGGATAGCAATAAAACTTTATAAAAAGTTACAGGATAAAAGTAGACTGAGGTAACGGCAGCTTTGATAAGTCCTATCACTCATGCCTATACAAGGTCAATTACCGAGTTTTCAAACACTGTAGATACACCAATCATTCATAGATACAGACAAATATTTTCGATAAAAAAGTTGGAAATAAAATACCCAGAAAAACAACTACAGATTCACAAAACTTACCAATAAAGTTTGTTACTCTGGTGCTTCAAGTTAATGCTACTACAAATATGTCATGTTTAAAAAGGCACAAATGAAACCTAAAGACCAACTGATTGAACTACTTAAGTACATATCAAGACAAAATTTGTAGATGCACCTAATCATAAACAATAAGCAAGTTGACCAACCTCTAAAGTTCTGCTCTGAAATAGTTCACTGGGAAGGAGCCCTGATTGAGCATACAAATTAAGATATTGATTGACCTGCAAAGGATCCAGCACAATAGCTTCAGTCAAACAATATCTCTCTGCCTATGTGATACAATTTATAGTTACAGAAAAACCAGGAATTCTAAAAAGTAGGAGTATAATAATTTCACCTTATAAAAACTAAGAGGAAAAGGCATAAACAGATAATACAGAGACATGATCCAGCAATACTAATCATTTATGACTACAGTGGGATTCAGAAAACGCTACAAATCCTTGCCAAAAGTCTGATTTGACATCAGAATTTCCCTATCATGCCCTGCCTTAGGAAGATCTGTGGCAAGGCATGCTTGCATTGTCATTTGGGACTGATTTTGAGTTCATTTCCTATTGAAATGCATAGGTGCTTTGAAAGTCATCAAAATATTGCTCAGTTTCAAGTTCTATGCAGGCAATCACCATGAAGAAAATAATTGCTTTTCCACAGTGGTATCTATAAGTTGCTAAATCCTACGAACTATTTGCTCTCCTGAATTGGCAGAAATTATGGAATTCCATGACCATGAGGCTGCTAATGTGCATAGACCTAAATGTATATGGAAATATAACCTGCTGAACAGGGAAATTTGCAATTGAAGTAGGTGCAAATCAATTCATTGACAAACCCTGTTTTTGTACTTTATTGAGTAGGAAATGAATCTTTCGCTTCATTTAACAGCCTAAAATATGTGAATTTTTTTCAAGTACCCTAAATTACATCAATATAAGTTCACAATTGAAACTGAAGCCATACAAATCAATATATTCACCCAATTCTTAAATTCCATATTTTGATTTACGATTGTGTGTTGAATGACAACCACACTAACATCCATACTTTTCTCTGGTTATTCGGATGAATTCTTTGTGCAGCAACTGGATCAATGTCTTTCAAGTGATCGAAGGTGGGAGCCTCCCTGTCCCTATTGAAGTCAACTTCACAATCATCATGCTCATCACCTGAGATTCAACGAAGCAATCGTTAATGTACAATAACCGCAGGGGCACAAGCAAGAGAGTAACAATTACCAGGAGTTTCATCTAAGTGGCCATCATTCATGTGATCCATCAAATCATCCAGAAGAAATGGAGTCACGAGAGCCTAGTTAGCAACAAAGAGATAAAGAAAATTAACCAAACAGTTAAAGAGAACAAATTTCTCCTGGGATATACCCATCAAAATCCATCTTCTGAACTACCAATTGCTATAGACCCAAATTGAGTAAAAAGAAGATCAAAAGTTCCATTTTCCAGCCACAGATACATCGCTGAGATTCACACGGTAGAATCAGGTAGAGCATCATAAGTGCAAAAACTACACAGGACATGTAGAGACATTAAACAGCCATCCCCATCAGGCATTGGCAACTAAATAATCTCATAGTCCAGAAGCTGAGCACTCACATTCAGTCAGGAAACTAAGTTCAAAAATTGACCTTGACGAGGGATGGACTTAAAGCGACAAAATTTATGCGAACCCATCTTTACAATCTCGCGTTAAGAGCATAAGGTCTGCACACTCTACCTGGATGTAGTAATTTGTACCCCCAACGATGACCGGCAACTTATTTCGAGACAAGATCTCATCAATGAGCTGAAATTCGGGGAAAAAAACTAAGTTCTCAATCTCACCAAAACACAAAAATGAGATTCACATGTAATCGTCGGTCAAAGGAGGCGAACTCACAGGAACAGCAGAGTCCCTAAACGCCTTGGCCGTGAACTCCACGTTCGGGCTCACGGTGCCCAAAAGATGATGCGGCACGCCTGCACAACAACAAAATTCGTGAAAAGCTCCGAAACGACGACAATCAAGGTCGGAAATCAAGAGGGCTTCGCGGGAATACCTTGCTGTTGGTCGAGGGGGACTTTGTTGGTGAGCACGTCGAGGCCGCGGTAGACCTGCATGGAGTCGGCGTTGACGACCTCGACGGGGAAGCGGGAGGCCAGGTCGATGGCCAGGCGCGACTTGCCGGAGCCGGTGGGGCCCATTACGACCACCACCTTCGGCTTCCGGCCGCCGGGGGCGGGGCTCCCGTCGCCGGGGTTCGAGGTTCGCTCCGGTGCAGCGCCGCCGTCCATCTTCCGGGGTGCGTTCGACTCCTCTCCAGCCTCCAGCCCGGGTAAAAGGGAGGAAATCGGGTCTGCCGACTCCGGGTCGGGCCAAGTATGGACTGGGTCAGGAGCTCATATGCCTTTTGGGCCTATACAGACAAAGCCCTTACATTGCTCACTCTTTCTTATGAATTTTTTATTATTTAAATTCAAAAATAAAATGGATATTGTTTTTTTCTTTTTTAAAATTTATTCAATTTAAAGTTAAAATCAAAATGGCCTAATTAGCTTAAAATTTCAGCAATTGTTTCTGTGGCCTCAATTATGCCATTTGAAAATATGAGAAAGGGAATAGATTCTTTTTTGAAGAATGTATTTATTTGGTCTTGCATTTCTAAAGTTTCTTGTTGTCATAAGATTTTCATCTCCTTTCCCAACTATATAACATATATCTGTTAATAAGGAGATTTTCATCATTCCTCACCTGCTGCTCATACATCACCAAATTCACCACGACGGCCATGGATGCACCCAACTCGCGGATCACCAGTCCACAACAGCGAAGCATCCTCGCCAAGCTCATCGGTAAGGAGGTCGTCGCCGTCAGGCCTCTGAATCGAGAACCGGCCGGAGGCGATGCTAGAGACGACGAGGGGAAGATAATGGGGTGGCTGGAGGGGAGGGAGAGGGGCTCGGTGGTGTTCGTGTCGTTCGGGAGCGAGTGCTTCCTATCGAAGGAGGAGATGGAGGAGATGGCGCGCGGGCTGGAGCTTGCGAGCGAAGAAGTGGGGTTCGTGTGGGTGGTGAGGTTTCCTGGAGGAGACGGGGAGACGGTGAGCCTCGTTGAAGCTTTGCCTGAAGGGTTCTTGGAGAGGACAGAGGATAGAGGCATGGTGGTCCAAGGATGGGCTCCTCAGGCCAAGATCCTCATGCACCCGAGCATAGGTATTTCGTGCCAACAAAGCTAATATCGGAGTTTAAAATATCAATATCGTCATTATCCTCAATACTGATATCATCAATAAAAAAATCTTTAAGCTTGTTATCCAGGAACTTGTTTAGAAATACTTTAATGAAAGGAACATAGGAGTTTGTTGCTAGGTATTTGATCAAATAGGATCATCCGGTTCCTACAAAAACTATCAATAAATTACCTAGAATGGGGCTAAGTGGAGGAAAAGGCTTTTCCATGATTTGCGAAATGAAAACTATTAGCCCCACACGATATTTTATTCAATGTTGTGAAACCATAACCGGTGATATAACAGGTGGGTTTGTGAGTCACTGCGGTTGGAGCTCAGCATTGGAGGCAATTGTCTTCGGCGTACCCATCATAGCCATGCCAATGCACCTTGATCAGCCCTTGAACAGCAAACTGGTGGCAGATCTTGGGATTGGCGTGGAGGTCCAGAGAGAAGACGGCAGGTTCCGGGGGGAGGATGTGGCGAAAGCGATCAAGCAAGTGGTGGTTCAAGAAGAAGGCGAGCAAGTCCGGAGAAGGGCCAAGGAACTGAGTGCGAGGATCAGGGAGAGGCGAGAGGAGGAGACGAGCGTAGTGATGAAGAAGCTGGAACGACTTTTTGGAGAAGAACAACTTTTGATCTTGGCGAGACTCTGACTTGACATGATTGGTGGACCAAGATTCGGATTTGCTGGTTGCTGGCAGAATTTATAGAGTTGGCGGCATAAATAAGAGGAGGAATCGATGCGTTTCGGATGAATAGATGCGTTTCGGATGATGTTTCACGAATCTGATCTGGTTCTTGATCTTTTCCAAACTCTTCAATTTCCCTGGTCAAAGCAAAAAAGACATAAAAAAAAGAAGGCTGTCGAGAGAGATTCAGGACGAGTCGAATACATAGATGTAACCTAATTAGCCACATACTATATATAAGCACTGACTCTCTTTATCAAGGAGACAAGTTTCTTCCTTTCTAGTCTTTATCTGCTATGAACTCGATAATGTTTTCAACCTTGTAGAGACATTCAAATGGACATCCGCACAAATTTTTGTGGGGGAGACACAAATATCGTGGACCTCGACCATTGTTTGATTCAGTTCCATTTTGTATGTGATGTAGTTAGATTCTGTACCAAGGTCTATAAATAGGGTCACTAGCATACTTTACTGCGATACGAAGTGTATGGTTAAAAATAGCTAGAGGTTCGCCATTTAATTTTTGTGCAGTTTAGGAGTCTAGCAAACCAAAAATCAAACTTAAGTTTTTTTATCTCAAACTCAAACTAACACGAAAGGGAAGGAAAAAAAAGAGGTTCAATTCCGTAAAAAGACCTGTATTTATAAATAAAGAGAGAAAAGATCAGAAATGCTTAGGACTTTCCCGGGATAGAACAATACGAGTGGTATAATTTTGGTACTGCACCCATTTGGCTGCCATATCATTTCTTTCTCTCACTTGCTGCAAATATGAAAAATCGATCACTTAATTGATATCCACCATTTGCCTCACTGGAATTTCTGACATGGTGTCCCAATAAGCTGAAATCAATAATTGAGATGCTAAATTCGGAGACAAACAAGAGGAAGAGAGTGCGAGTGAAACGAGGTCATTGTTCTCGGAAGAGAGATAGAAAGAAAATACATCGTTTCCATCGGAAGGGGGGGTTTGCATGGAAACGACGTCGTTTCTCTTGGAGCGGCAAAAGCTTCCATGTTGGGCTTGTTTTAGCTTCACATAACATCAACTTTAGGGTCCATTCGTTTTACAGAAAATAACTTCCGAAAAAATATTTTTCAGATTTTCCGGTGTTCATTTCAACAAAAATGAACTAGTCCAAAAAAAAAAAAAAAAGTCTTCTTAAAGAGGGGAAAATGTTTTCTACTTTCAAATTGGAGAAAACATTTTCCTTACTAACTCTCTCTTGTCTCATAGCCTACTAGCCCCCTTCTTTCTTGTTGTCTTTTTTAATAATTTGAATTTTAAATTAATCTTTTTTCTTTTTTTTTTTTTTTCTTTTCTATTTCCTTTTATATTTTTGCACCTTCTTCTTTGGCTGGTCGTCATCGTCGGCCACATTGCTACGGCCGACGACCAGCCATAGGCAAGCCTTGAGCTCGCCAAGCTCGAGCGAGCTTGAGGCTCACTACTACAAGCCTTCAGCCTTGCCTGGCTCACCAATCTCTGGCAAGTGGTGATCTCACTACTCGCCAAATCAGCAAATCAACAAGAAGCGTGAGGCACGAGAAAAAGCCGATCTCTGGTGAGCAGCGAGTTTGAGGCACGCCGCTTGCCACTAGCAAGATTGGCGAGCCACCGACGAGCATGAGCCTCTAGCTCACCGATCTAAAGTGGCCAAAGGCCAATGAGCTCGAGCTTGCCGCTCGCCATATCGGTGAGCTAGCAAAAGCTGGCGTTTGGCTGATTATTGGCCGTCGCCATGGTCGGCGACCGACCAAAGAAGAAGAAGATAAAAAGAAAGAAAAGAAAATTTAAATTTAAAAAAATTAAAAATAGATTTTTTTAAATAAAATATTTGATTTTTAAAAAATAATTTTAAAATAGATTTTAAAAAATAAAATAAAATAATATTATTATTGAAAAAAAATTACATAGAAAAAAGATTTCCCTTACTAAATAGCGAAAAATACTTTCTACTTCATTTTTAAGCTTTAGACAAACACTAGAAAATAATGATATTTTCCTGAAAAATGACTTTTTTAAAATAATTTGTAGAAATGTTATATTTTTCATAAAACGAGGAGCTTTATATTCAACTACGACGCCGAGATGCATGTTTCCTTTTTCTACTTAAGCCACAAAGGCGCACCATTTCACTAAGAGGGTCCTCTTTTTGCCTGCACATTTTCAATCAAATGTCATCTCTTCCGTCGTCTCATGCCGCCGAATCTGCCTACTCAATTTAGTCATAGTCGGACCGCCGCAGCCACATATAAGAAACTCGCAAGAACTTGTTCCTCCTAAAGTCTCTTAAGTAATTTGAAGCCAGACGTAACCAAACCCCCTACCTGATCTAGTCACCTAAGCACCTGGGTCAGTATCCCCTTCTGCATCCAGTCGTAGGTCGGCAACTGCTTGATGGCGGCCCACTGGAGCTCCTCCTCCTCATCCGCCACCTGCCAGACGCTCCACCGGAACACGTCCGACACCTTCCACATCTCCCTCATGCTCGACAGCGACCACCAACTGCGGCGGCTGCTCATCTGCCGCATGAAGTCGTCCCCGGCCAATGCCACCGCCATATTCGAACCCCACCTCTGTCTCTCCGGATCCCACGTAAAACTGAATCGAATACTCTTTAGTAGTTCTTGGACCAGAGTTCGGACAAGAACTTGAAGAAGAGGAAGAAGATCAATCCCGAGCAAGAACATGAATGTGTGTGTGTTTTGGTCGTCGGTCAGAATTAGAAAAGCTAACTTGCGAAAGTCGTCGAAGATTTTCTGACCAAAAAAAAAAAAGAAAGAAAGAAAGTCGTCGAAGATTCAACGCCCCGAATCCGGTGTCTCGCGCTTCATTCGCGTTGTTCCAGAAGGAAATCTTCTGGCCTTTGGATTTCGGGGACGAGGGTTGACATGTCAAGGAGAGGATCGATCCTGCGGACGATATTGAGCAAACGCATAATATACAATTGTGAGCATGGAATGGTTTTTTGGTAATCTTCTTTAAGGGAGGCATGAGATCGAGGAAACCGAGCCAAATGATGCACGTTTAATATCCCCTAATCCGTTATTGTAAAAATTCCGAATTTTTCATCTTAATTTTTTTTTAAAAATAATTGGACTCATGGTCCAGATTTCCAGCTAATAGTAAATGAAAAATCCTTGTTATGAAAAATTAGGAATAGTTCTTGACTTTGATAATGGTTTATGGATACTTCTATGTTTGATGAATTGAATCATGAAAAGAAATATGATTTGGTTAGTAAATCTAAGTTTTGAAACTGATTGTGAATTATTGGAGAATTTTGTTAGTGAATTATATTCATATTGTTATGGTTAGAACCACTGAGGATGAAGTATACGTACTAGATCTTTTTTGCCAAACCACCGACTGATATAGGTGGAGAAACAAGCCAATGAGGTAAACTTAGTCACCTTTATCATGAGCATTAAACGTGATCATAGCTAAACATTCAGCATTAGATCAATAGATAAAACGGACCATTGCCGTTTAATTTGATAGAGACTGATCAATAATATAAACTAGATTATTGATTTGTTATTATTGATTGGATATTGTTATTTGATCTAATATGCAAAAAAATTTGTTGAAAAGATATGACGCACTTTTTATATCTTACATATATCGTATACTGGATTTGTTGATGAGTTATGATATTGTTTTATAAAAATATATAATGAAGGTTTGATCTGCTTAGAATAAATGTAACACTCATTGGGTTGTGGCTGCTCATAGTATTCATTCCAAATGTTTTTCAAAATTCTTCAATTAATGGAGATAGAGCAATAGCATTTTTGATAGAGACTGTTCATAATTGGATTTTGGGCATGGTCTGAGATAGTTATATATATGTCTAATAATATTTGTTGGGTTCAGTTGGGTTTGGAGTTAAGAATTTTCTTACATGGATTTTAGAACTTTAATTGTGTAACCAACTCCCTGTTGTATCATATATATTTTGATATCATGTTTGTATTTAGGACTGTGTCCTTTAGGTAGAAGGACAACCGCGTAAAGCCTCTATTCTTGTAGATTTGGAGTGCAATTTTAGCTTATGTTATGATCTTTTGGGTATAGATCTTATAGAATGTTGTGAGATTGTACATTAGTTTGTAACGTGTTCATTCATTTTGTTTGGTTTTAAGGTGTAAGTCTAATTTCAAGTCCAGGTGATAATGAGTTCTAACTCAGTGACGATTTTTCATCTCAAAGAATAATATGAGTTAATAAGTCCTTACTTGAAACATTAGAAATGTGTCTCAAGGTTCTTCTGGTGCCAAAGTGTATTTGATTGAGTTGTTTGGTCTTAGTTATCTTGTATGCTTAAAAGGTGATTAATGCTTCGAGTTATTCAAGTCCTTTTATTTAAGTGGTCGAGGATATTTAGCACCCTAGAAAGTCTCTTTAAGATAAAATCAGAGTGTGTAGTGAAAGTAAAGATATATTTCCTAATTTGAGAGTTATTATGTACACGAGTGTTGCAACCTACTTTTCGAGGGTGAATTATCTAAAGAAGGCTAATTGGATTACTAAATCCGAAGACTTGGCACGGACTCTCCCAAGTCCTACCAATCGCGACTTAATATTAAGAAATTAACTAATTTAAACATGCAATTATACTCAATTTGGAGTCGCCACTAACCAATTAGGGTTGATTAGAAACCCAAGTAAAGTATGGGAGAATACTTTACTTTTGCGAACCAGAGATTCAATAGGTTCGGGGACATGGTTACGCTAGATTAATCTAACGCCCTTTCGGTACCTTTTTTAATTTTCAAAATATTTTGCAGGCATTATTGATTAATTTTAACTTAAGTTACTAACATGCAAATGATGGTCATGTGGGTGCACAATTAATAAAATAACATTCAATAAAAAAAATGCTAATAAAAATGCATGCCCTAAACATGGTTTCTAAATGACATGACACATAATTTTTCTTTTTCTTTTAAAAATGTTAATTATATGCAATCTTAATTTAAATTTGGTATGCATGAGTTTTATTTTAATGACATGTGATGGATGGCATGGTAATTCTATATGCATGTTCTATTTATGATTGTTCATTTTAAAATAATGCAATCCCGATAAATTATACTTTATACATATGCACCCTATATTAAACAATGATGATATGAAATGGGATTAATTATGAACTATCCTATTAATTAACCAAGTAAATGACTTTTGTGTTTTCTTTTTTATTTTTTTGAAATGACCTAATAATTTTTATTAAAAAAAAATAAGTAACGTAATGATGCAATGCTAATTTTTGGCATTTTTTTATTTTTTATATATTTTTTTAAAAAAAATACTACATGATGAGAATGCTAAAACATTAACCTATAATCCACTAATTAAAACGCAACATGTAATATGCATATTATGAAATCTATATAACCTAAACAACATTTTTTTTGTTCTTCTTTATTAAAGGAAAATTATCTTAATTTTATATGAATCTTAAAAATTAAAATGCGTTGCTTTAAACATGAAATGTGTACGGACCTAAATACCTAAATCCTAGATATGACATATGATGCATGATATGTGATGAACAAATAAAAATAACACACCAAAATATGTTCTATTGAAAATTCATCAATATAAATCAATGACATATTATTTCAATGATGCAAAGCAATTCATGAATTTTGTCATGAAAAGTCGAAATAATCAAAAATCTAACCCGACGTTTAGCGACTCAATATTTTTTATTATCATGACTTAATATGACAGATTTTCTAATTGGAAAATGATAAAATTAAATTAAAACAAATCAAGTTAGAATAAAATAAAAAAATAAAATAAAAATTATGAAACCGAATATCTAAAAATTTACCTTCTAACGCACGGCTGTCTCGAGAGGGCGACGGCAAGGCTTGCGGATCGAGGAAAGAGGTATTACTGAGACTTCACGGGAGCTTGTTGAGGGTCTAATGACAATTCCACCTCCGCGGGGCCCAGCCAAAAAAACAAAACTTGCGAAAATAAAAGACTTTCGAGAGATGGAAGGTTGACGCTCAGTGATGATGAACCCCACTATGGACGCTCGACCGGCTGTCCGCGAAACAGAAGATAATCACAACACAACTCGGCAAAGGCGTCTCAAGAGCGTCAACGGGAAGACCACAGTAGCATCGAGTAAACAGCAGGGAGGTCACTCGGGCGTGCAGAGCAGCAAGGGCGGAGACGCGCAGCAACGTCGTGTGCAGGGGCGTCGGGCTACTAGTTCGGGCTGCTGCGGAGGGAGCAACCGCGTCGGGTTGAGGTGGAGCGCGACGTGGACAGAGGACGGCGTCGGTGAGTGTTGCAGCAGCGGTGGATCGCGGGCGTTGCTGGCGACGAGCGGAGCAGCGGGCGAATGGGCCGAAAAGCTCGGAGGGGAGGCCCGAGCGGCGTGCGGGGACCGGCGGAGAGCTGCAGTCCGATTCGGATTCCTGGGCGCCGAAGCAGAGACGGCGGCGTCGGGACCGGTGCAGGCGCGGAGCGGGGTCGTGGCGAGGGGGCGAGCACACGGACAGAGGCGCAGGCGAGATGGGCTCGCAGACGGGCGAACAGAAGCGTCGGGTCTTCGGGGGATCTTCAGAGGCGTCGGAGCAGAGGCGAATCAGGATCTGCTGTCGTCGGGGGCCGCGGCATCGAGCATGGCGAGAACGAGGAGATCAGCGAGCGGAGTTGGACGCGAGCGCTGCAGACATTCGGGCTCGTGGGTTGTTGGAGGTGAGGCAGAGGCGTTGGGCTCTGGTGGTGCTCAGCGACGGCAAAGGAAACAGAGGTACGGCTGCGGGTCAGTTGAAGCGGCGGCAGACCTGGCTCGGGTCTGACTCTGGCGAGACAGAGCAGAGGCGGGCGGAATTGGGTGGCGCCGGTGTTCGCGGACGAGCGTCGTGGGCGCGGCAGTCGACAGCCGCGCAGGGGACCGGCGACTGGGGATGTCGGAGTAGAAGCGGGTCGCGGCTGGGCGGTCGTGAATGGGCGGTGATGGAACAGCGAGGCTCGACGCGGAGCAGGGAGTCGGTCACAGCAGCGAACCAGAGCGGGCAGTGCGACTGGAGCGGACTCGTCCGGGGGTGGCTAGGGCGCGCGATGAGGCGGAGGAATCGTGGGTCAGCGCGGGCTGAGCAGGGGTGGCGCGGTGACGGGCTACAGGCGTGCTGGTGGAGATCTCGGACCGGCGGCGATGTGGGGCGCCGGAGCGGCAGCGGTGTGGGGCTTCGCGGAAGAGGGATCCACGAGGAAGATGAACAGTGTGTCCTCTTTTCTTCTTTTTTTGTTTACTTTTTCTATCCTGACACTCTCTCTCACCTGTCTCTCTCACTTTCTGCAGAAGCTTTTGACTTTTCTTTTCTTTGCTTTTTTTTGTTTCTTCCTTGAAGCAATAGAAACTCCCCTACTGACTTTTCCCTTTTGCTTTCATTTTCCTTCGACGAAAGGAAGTCGCCCCCCGAGAAGCCCCCGAAGGAAGAAATTTTTTTCGAATTTTTCTTGTCGATTTTTCTGAATCCCCCAACCTATTCCGAAACCTTGCACTCTTTATTTATAAAGCCAAAAAACTAAAGTTTGTTTTTGCAAGTGAGATATTCACTCAACAACTTAACAAAATTTTGAACATGAAATGCATTACCCAAAAACACTCTCTCGACTCTGAGAGCTCCCCTCTACCCTTTTGGTAGCTTCCCCCCCAAAACCCTAAATTTCCGGTAGATTTCCGATACCCAAAAATCATGATTACCCCTTTTTGAACAATGAAACCCATCACGTAATCCCCTCATCTGAGAAGTCTTGAGTCCTGTTCTCTCCCTTCGGATGGATCCAAGTAGCGTTTGGAAGAATCGAAGCTTCGCAAAAGGTTGGCTGTGTTGTCATTCTCATGGATTTCTTTTGGCCTCTCTGATTTTGATGTAGTGGAATAGATTCTGACGCTCCCATCTTCATTGGAGAACCGTAGATAGAAGTAGTCCTTTGATGCAGTGGTAGTGAGTGAATGGCAACTGTTTGATCTGTAAGGATTTTGTTATTTGTCCGGAGCTGTTAAGACGAATGGATGATTCTGGGGAAGCGGATATTCTCTGGCTGCTCTGTCTTCCTTGTACTCGATACACAACCTTCTAATTGTCATACCCACCAGCCCACTCACCTATTCATCTCCACTTCAGAGCTCCCTTCAATCTGTATCTTCTATAGATTTACCAAACCTCAAACCTGCAAGAAAGAAAAATGGAAGGTAAAGAGGAGAATGAAATGCGAATGGCCGCCTTATGTAAAAGTCTAGGCCACCTGTGGTCGGAGAACGATGTAGTAGAAGTGACTAAAGAGATTCCCCAGAAAAAAAGGGAAGAATGCCATCATACCCTATTTGGGAAGCTATTCTCCAAACCTAATGTCAACTTTCCAGCTTTCCTAAATACAATGAAGAAAGCATGGAAAAGAAGTGGTGGCTTGTTCACAAAAGGAACCAGGTTTTTTCTCTTTCGTTTTTCAATCGGAGGAGGAAAAGAGAGAATTATGAAATCCGGACCTTGGTCTTTGCCGATAATTTACTAGTACTTAAACAATGTGAACCGGATATCCCGAAAGCACTTGTTATGATTATTCTCGATGCGCTTTTTGGGTACATATTGGAGGGATTCCCCGGGTGGATGATAGAAGAAGTGTTCACGACCTGGCAAAAAAGGTAGGCAAAGTGCTGGAAATTCAGGTGGTTTCAAAAGGAAACGGACCACGAAAGGTGGAAGAGTGAGAGTGGAAGTGGATTTATCAGCTCCATTAAAATCGGGTGCTATTCTGGACATAGGAAACAAGAAGTTATGGGTAGAGTTTAAATATGAACGTTTACCGCACTATTGTTATTCGTGTGGAAAAATTGGGCATTATGCTACTAATTGTGAAGAAATTCCTTATGAGCAAACAACATGGGCTGAAAATAAAGCAGGAAAATATGGCCCATGGCTTAAGGCGGAAGTGCGAGATCATAGCCCCCATTGGGAAGCGTTTTATGGCAAATTAGAAGAAGAAATTGCTGAGGAAGATACGGCACTAGATATTCCTCCAATTACCTATGAAATGGATATATTGGCTAGAGATGAAAGTGATAATAGGGAAGCCCCAAATCGCAACAAGAAAAGAGTAGAAAATTCAAACACACGGGAGGCACCAGAAGATACAGCAGTTACAACTATGAAAAACACAGATCATGGCAAACAGATTATGTGTTTAGAAGTTACTAAACCGCTCCTGTCAAAGGTTGGGAAATGCAGCAAGAGAAATATGAAGGTGCAGAGGGCAAAAAAACAGAAATGCACAGCAGAACAGATTCCTTTTATGATTGAGGATTCGGAGCTTTTGGAAACCCCAATTCAGTTGATCAAAGATGGCAATGAGTGGGCTGTGGTGGCTAGCCCTAATAAGCCACCAGAGACGATATGAAAATAATAAGCTGGAATTGTCAGGGGTTGGGCAATCCCCTGACATTCCAGGAGCTAAGAGCTATAGTAGCTCTTGAAAGGCCCAATCTCATCTTCTTGATGGAAACAAAGAACAAAGCAACGATGGTGGAACGTGTTAAAAGGAGACTTAAGTTCCAAAACCTGTTCCTAGAAAACCCGGAAGGAATTGCGGGAGGCTTAGCAATGTTATGGAGTGAGGAGGTGGAGTTAAAGATAAATGCTAGCTCTAAAGATTTTATTGATTTGGAGTGTAAAGATCCAGAAAGTGACTATCAAATGAGAATAACTTTTCTCCACGCTTCGACAAATTTCGGGGAGAGACTAAAGCTATGGCAAAAATTGAAGGATTCCCGGCCAACAACCCATTTACCGTGGATTTGCATGGGAGATTTTAATGAAATTTTATATGTTTGGGAGAAGGTGGGGAAAAGAGAAGCGATAATCACGAATAAAGCATTCCGAGAGTTATTAAATGAGTGCTCCCTAATGGACATGGACAGCAAAGGTTGCGCCTACACTTGGGCAAACAACCGGGAAGGAGAGGCCCTTGTTAAAAAAAGACTAGATAGAGTTCGTGCACTATGGTGGAGGATTACCTTTCCCTTTGCTGAAGTTCGGGCTCTACTAGCCATTGGTTCGGACCACAGCCCTCTTCTCCTTGTGTTGCATCCTGAAATTATGAAAAGGAAGAGAGAATTTAAATTCGAAGCATCGGTTAGAAGACCAAGAGTGTGGAGAGACTATAAAAAGGATATGGAACAAAACGCCTTTAAGCCGACGAGCTTCTCAATGAAAGTCAATGATATGTCCAAGGAGCTTCTAAAGTGGAGCAAAGACAAGTTTGCCAATGCACAATGTCGCATCAGGGAGCTTAACAGAGAACTAATAAAGATTACAAACCAGAATTCCGAAAATTCCAGCAGGAAGGAAGCTCAGAACATCGTTGATCAGATAGACAAACTCTGGAAACAAGAGGAAAAATTTTGGGGGATGAGATCTCGCATCAATTGGCTGCAATGGGGAGATAGGAATACTAAGTTCTTTCACGCTACTACGGTACAGAGAAGACAGAGGAATAGGATTACACTGCTGCAAATGGAAGATCAAAGCTGGTGTAGGGACCCATCGGCACTCAAAGAACACATAGGGTCCTTCTACCGGAACCTTTATAAATCGGTGGGTCCTAGGAACTATCAGCCAATCCTAAACCAATGCCCCAGCCCAGTTAGAGAGGAAATAAATGAATATCTGATGGCAAATATTACCCTTGAAGAGGTGAAAGATGCAGTTTTTCAATTGGGCTCATTAAAGGCCCCCGGACCTGACGGACTAAATGGACTTTTTTATCAACGGTCTTGGGAGGATATCAAGCTGGATTTGTTCCAGCTAGTGCAGAACTTCTTTGAAACGGTATCATCGACCCTCTACTAAACAGAACGCACATATCCTTGATACCAAAAGTTAAAAACCCAGAAAATATAGGCCAATTCAGACCTATCAGTTTATGCAATTTCAGCTACAAAATCATATCAAAAGTCATGGCTAATAGACTAAAAATTTGGCTTCCAGAAATTATAGAGCCTGAACAGAGTGCCTTTGTACAAGGGAGGCAAATCCAAGACAATATTTTCATAGTTCAGGAAGTCCTACATCAGTTGAGAATAGCAAAAAGAAAGAAAAAGTTTCAGGCGATATTGAAACTGGATATGCAAAAAGCCTATGACAGAATTGAATGGGATTTTTTGAGGGATTGCATGCTGAAAATGGGTTTCCGTGAGAGGTGGGTATCTTTAATCATGCAATGTGTTTCGACGGTGTCCCTAAGTGTGAAGATAAATGGGGAGCCTACTCAATTTTTCACCCCTTCAAGAGGAATTAGACAAGGCGACCCTCTTTCCCCATATTTATTCATCTTAACAACAAATGTTCTGACTTGGATGATGAACAAAGCCTTGGAAGACGGAAGCATTCAGGGGATTAAGCTAAACAGGTTCTGCCCTACATTGTCTCACTTACTCTTTGCGGATGATGCCATATTTTTTCTGAATGGGACTATCATAGAATGTCAAAACTTAGCAAATATTCTCAACCAGTATTACTTTGCAACAGGCCAAGCTATTAATTTAAACAAATCAGGTGTATGTTTCAGCAGTAATTGTCCTCTAACTCTGAAAAGAAACCTAGCACAAGAGCTTAGAGTACTAATCATAGACAAAACAGGGAAATATCTTGGAATACCAACAGAATGGGGTCATTCAAAGAAGGAGATGTTCGCCTGGATTCTAGCAAGAGTAAACTCGAAGCTAGAGGGATGGAAAGAAAAGTTATTGTCCAAAGCAGGAAAAGAAATTCTGATAAAGAGTGTTGTACAAGCCCTCCCTCATTATGCGATGTCAGTCTTTAAATTGCCTATCTCTATTTGCAAAACCATAGAAAAAAGAATTGCGTCATTTTGGTGGCAAAAAAGTGAATCAAAAAGAGGTTTGCATTGGAAGAACTGGGAAACTTTAAAAACCAGAAAGGATGAGGGAGGTTTGGGGTTTAAAGATTTGATAAATTTTAACAGAGCAATGCTCGGCAAGCAAGCTTGGCGATTATCCAAGAATCCTTCAGCTTTGTGGAGTAAAATATTGAAAGGCATCTACTTTCCAAATGGAGACTTGTGGAAGGCAAAAAAAGGGCAGCGGCCGTCTTGGGGGTGGCAAAGCATGTTAACAGGACGAGAGGCCATAGAATCAGAGGTTAAATGGTCAGTGGGGAATGGCAAGTCTATCAATATACGAGAAGACAAATGGCTAAAGTTTGGAGTGCTCGGTGGCCCAGCCAACCAAAATGATCCAATTATGGTGGATGAACTGATCAATGAAGACTCGAGGACATGGAAGGAAAGCTTGATCCTTAATCTTTTCGAAGATAAAGCAGCAAATGAGATACTCGCGATACCCATCAGCCCGATCCCAAAGAATGATTGTCTAGTTTGGACAGGTAATAAATCAGGGACATATCGTGAAGAGTGGGTACAATATGGCCTATTCTAATACCACGAGAACGAGAACAAAACAGAGCATCTTGCTCTTTCAAGCCACCAAGAACACTTTGGACTGGAATTTGGAGTCTAGCTATCCCTCCGAAAATGAGAACTTTCCTATGGAGTCTATGTCAAAACGCCATACCTACGAGGGAGAACTTGCATAAAAGGAAGCTACTACCCGACCCCTCGTCCACTTTGCACCACACATATGGAAACAACAGAACACCTATTTCTACTCTGCAAATGGACGAAAAAAATATGGGCAGACCCACGAATCAATCTCATCAGAAACCCAAGCAACATAACAAGGTTCGATCAATGGCTCATGGAAGTTTTCGAAGGAAAGGATGCTTTACCTGAAAGAGAACTCGTGGCCGCGGTGCTGTGGAACATATGGAAGACCCGAAATAACTTTATCTTCCGAGCAAAGCCTCCACAATCGGTTGATATTGTAGATCTAGCACAAGCACAACAAAAGAATTTCAGCAGATGGGCGAATCAGAAACAACAAAAACCCACGGCTCGATGCCTACCGATTAGATGGAAGCCGCTGGAAAAAGATGAGATGAAGCTGAATGTTGATGCATCGTGGACTCCGGGCGAATATTTATGTTCAGTTGCTGCTGTGTTGCGCGATCCGTCGGGGCTCATCATCGAGGGTTTTGTTAAAGAACTGCGGGCGTCTTCCCCCCAGCAAGCCGAAGCCCTAGCTCTGCTGAACGGGTTGAAGTACTTGAGGAAAAGAGAAGGGACGCACGTGGGATCAGAGAAAGGTCAAAGCAGGAGATGGGTGTTCGAAAGTGATAGTTCAAGTCTGTTGGAAATGGTGATGGGCCGAGCCGAAGCTTCATGGGATTTAAAAGAGATAGTGGACCAGTGCAAAGAAGAGCTAGGCCTGTTCGAATCGGCAAAGGCAGTATATTGTCCACGAGAGGCGAATCGAGCGGCGGATTGGCTTGCTAAAACTCACCAAGCCAAAAATCTCCCTATAAATTGGGTAACTAATCCTCCTCCCCCCCCTTTCGGAAATTCTATGTTCAGAATTTTATCCATCGTTGTCTTGTAAGGCTCGCTTATTTTCATGAATGAATGCAATATCTACTTTCGACCAAAAAAAAAAAAAAACAACTTAACAAAAAATGGCTCCAAAATCAATTAACAACTAATTTTTTGAATTTTGAAATGAGGATATATTTTCAACAATAAAATGTTTTATTATTCAAATTTTTTTCAAAATTTCCCTCCACAACCAAATGTTTTATTTTATTTATTATCTTCTTTTTTATTTTCTAAAAGATAGGTTTGATCATAAATGTTATTATTACCTAAATGCAATGCTATGAAATGCTTAATGTAACAAATAAATAGCATGATCAAAATTAGGTGTCAACAACGAGTTGGGGTAAATACGTGAAAATGACAAAATTCAATGTTTACATGATAAGGCAAATTTAGGTTGTGACAAAACTGATTTGACTAGAGTTTGTGAACCAATGGTTTCTCGATTGTTGACCTAGTATGCAAGAAATATGTGTTATGGATTATAATGAATGAACAAAAAAAAAAAAAAAAAAAATATCATCTCCAAAAATATTTAAACATTAATTGTTTTCCACGATGAAAACATTCTTCATTGACTAATTAATTCAAGCGGTAAATGTTATTATTTTTTAAAAATGATTTTTAAACCATTGATTTTCCATCAAACACTGCCTAAGTAGCTTAAGAATCTGCGATTGTTCCTGTAGCCATATGTGCGTTGGGACCACAATTACGCCATTTAAAAATGAGGGAACTGATTCTTTTTTAAGGAATTTCTATATGTTTGATCTAGCATATCCACTATATGCCTGGAGATCTTCATTATTCCTCGCCGGCTGCTCACTCATGGACACACCCAACTCTCCGATCACCGGTCCACGACGGCGAAGTATACTCATGTTGCCCTGGTTAGCCCCCGGCCACATCTCTCCCTTCCTGGAGCTCGCCAAGAAGCTGCTCTCTTCATCTACTTTTTGCCAAAACCCCTTCCTCATCTTCTTCTGCTCCACCCCCGTCAACCTCTCCTCCCTCCAAACCCTCCTCCCTCCCCATCTCTCCCCTTCGATCCGGCTTGTTGAGCTCCACCTCCCGCCGCCGCCCCCTCCACTTGATGCCCTCCCTCCCTGCTTCCACACCACCCGCCACCTCCCTCCCCACCTTATGCCCTCCCTCAAATCTGCCTTTGACACTGCTGGCCCGGCCTTCTCCGACCTCATCGATGCTCTCAAACCCGACTCGGTCATCTACGACTTCCTCCAGCCCTGGGCCCTGAAAGCAGCTCGCGAACGGGGGCTCCCCGGGGTGGTGTCCCTCTTCTTGCCCTGCAGTGCAGCGGCGGTGTCATTCCTAACCCTCCACAGCATGGACCCAGACGGAGAGTACCCCTTCTCACCGCTGAGGGTCGAGAGGAGCGAGAGCGATAAGATCATGCAGTTCGTGCACAACAAGGCCAATGGCACGAAGGACATGGACCGGCTCTTAGAGAGTATCAGGAGGTCCGAGGGCGCGATCCTGATCAAGACATGCAGAGAGATCGAGGGCAAGTACGTGGACTACCTCGCCGAGCTTGTCGGCAAGGAGGTCATCGCTGTCGGGCCTCTGATTCAAGAACCGGCAGGAGGCGATGCCAGAGATGATGAAGGGGAGATAATGAGGTGGCTGGAGGAGAGAGAGAGCAGCTCGGTGGTGTTCGTGTCGTTCGGGAGTGAGTGCTTCCTATCGAAGGAGGAGATGGAGGAGGTGGCACATGGGCTGGAGCTGGCGAGCGAAGAAGTGGGGTTCGTGTGGGTGGTGAGGTTATCAGGAGGAGACGGGGAGAGGGTGAGTGTTGAAGCTTTGCCTGAAGAGTTCCTGGAGAGGACCAAGGACAGAGGCATGGTGGTCCAAGGATGGGCTCCTCAGGCCAAGATCCTCATGCACCCGAGCACAGGTGTGTTCGTGCCAACAAAGCTAATGCTAGAGCTTTACAAAACCTACTTGTTAAATTGCAAGTCGGTACTTAGAAAAAGGAGGTCTTACTCAAACGTCCAAATAAGAGGTGTCAGTGTCACGCATTTTGTATAATGATTCGATATTGTTTGTGCTGTCATCCACGCTTATTTTCCTTTTTTTGACATTTATTCAATATTTTGACACCATACTTGGTGATACAACAGGTGGGTTTGTAAGTCACTGCGGTTGGGGCTCAACATTGGAGGCAATAGTCTTTGGCATACTCATCATAGCCATGCCGATGCACCTCGATCAGCCCTTAAACGCCAAACTGGTGGCAGATCTTGGGGTTGGCATGGAGGTCCGGAGAGAAGACAGCAGGTTCAAGAGGGAGGAGGTGGCAAAAGTGATCAAGCAAGTGGTGATTCAAGAAGAAGGGGAGCAAGTCCGGAAAAGGGCCAAGGAACTGAGTGCGAGGATAAGGGAGAGGCAAGAGGAAGAGACGAGCGCGGTGATGAAGAAACTAGAACAACTTTTTGGAAAACAGAACAACTTTTAATCTTGGCAAAACTGTGACTTGACATGGTGGACCAAGATTTGGAATTGCTAATTGCTAGCATAATTCGAGGCATAAATAAAAGGAGGAATCGATGCATTTCGGATGAGGTTTCACGAATCTGATCTGGTTCTTGATCTTTCCAAACTCATTGATTTCCATGGTCAAAACCAAAAACAAAAAACAAAGAAGCTGTCGAATACATAGATGTGAGCTAACTAGCTACATACTATCAAAGCATTGAATCTCCTTATCAAGGAGACAAGTTTCATCCTTTCTAATCTTTATCTACCACGAACTCGATAAGGTTTTCAAACTTACAGAGACATTCAAATGAACATCCTCACCATCATTTTAACGGGGAGACACATATTTTGGACTGGGACCATTGCTTGATTTAGTCTTTGTATATGATGTAGTTGATTATGTACAAAGGTTTGTAAATAGGCTCACTGGTATAGTCTTGACATATATTGAGTTATTTATTTAACTGAGACATGAAATGTATGGTTAAAAATAGCTAAAGTTCACCTTTTCATTTTTGTGCAATGGCAGTGCTGAACCAAAATCGAATTTAAGTACCATTTCTCAAAGGGAAAATTATCTGAAAAGTCTTAAACTTATTGCACTTTTACCAATTCAATCATAAACCTTTCAATTTTGCCAACTAATCCTAAACATTTTCTCATTTTGCCAATTGAGTTAATCCAGTCAATATGTTTAATTAGAATTGCATGTGATATAGGTTAGTTTTAATTTCAAGATAAAAGAAAACCTCCAAAATAATTGAATGCTTTGGTGTGTTTAATTTCCTTTCTTGCAACTTGATTGCTTTATTAATTGATTATTATTTTTAATGGTTGTGAACGTGCATGTTCATTTCCTGCATAGTATAAGAAACTCGCAAGAGCTTGTTCCTCCTAAAGTCTCTAAGACAATTAAAAGCCAGACGAACCAAATACATTTACCTGACTAGCTACAACCCTTTTGAGTTTGCCACTGATACTTCACTAAACAACACTCAAGATCAACTGAACATGAAAAGAAACATCACAGAAAATAAAAAAATTCTCATGAAAACCAACCTCAATAGCATCCAAGGTAGCGTTGAGCAGAGTTGGGACTGCCCTTGTCCCCACGTAAGCGTCACCTTCAATGTACAGGTTCTGGAGCCTCACTTCGATCTTCGGGATCTCAATACCGACCCGGTCAGTCCTGTCCCGCAGCCTCCTCAGGAACTTCTCGTTGTCCCCCTCCACCGCTTTGAGTATGCTCTCCATCAGGACCTTCTTATCTTGCGTCCCAAGCTTCGTCACGTCCACCTCGTTGTGCACCACCCTCCCGTTGCTCCGCACCTGGGTCAGTATCCCCTTCCGCAGCCAGTCATAGGTCGGCAGCCACTTGATGGCAGCCCACCGGAACTCCTCCTCGTCGTCCACCACCTGCCGGCCGCTCCGCTAGAACACGTCCGGCGCGTTCCACATCTCCCTCACGCTGGCCGACCGCCAGCTCCTGCGGCTGCGCATCTGCCACATGAGGTCATCCCCGGCCAATGCCGCCGCCATTGCAATGTTAGATAAATTCATATAATACTTGATGCGGAAATTCAACATAAAACAGTGATCTTTGATCTTCATGATTTTCACAAATAGATGAAGACATACCTTTATCCATAGCGTTACACTTGATGATGATCGTTGTAGAAAACCAATGAACTTGAATCAAATGAAGAAATCCGATTTCTCTCCCTTAACCCACTAAACTTTAATGTATTCAATCGATGGAGGAGAGAATACCGAATGCTTTTCTGTTATTGTTGTTCATTGTGGGTGGAGAGAGGACCGGACTCTATTTATACGTTCATTGAAAAGGTGCCTTCCATCAAAGCAATATACCCTTTCATTTTATTAGAGTCGTACCTTCTCGTAACCAATAATTATTTATAGCATTTTAATAATTAGTAAACCATATAATAAATCACATGGGCCACAATAATTCTTACATTCTCCCACTTGGCCCATATGATGTTCCTTTCATAGTTTAATAAAGACTGTAATGTGCACAATAATATTATGCTATAAAATTTCATTAAATTGACAATCACATAATAATCACAATTAAGTAAAGAAAACTAATATGAGTCATAGCGGTTGTATGTCATTAATTGACATAGTTCCTTCTATGTACTACAACTATAGCACTTTACTTAACATGATCCATAAATGAAAAGTACAGTAATAGTCCAACCATAATATTTCTTTAGAAACTATCCTGTTTAACATTCATCTATTTCCATAATGTATACTAAATAGAAAACAGGAAATATTAGAAACACGTAAGTGAGCTCAAAGTGTCAAATATATAAACTTAATACAATCATAATACAAACATTAATGACGTCCAATAATGCCCATCTTTTCAACATGCTCATTAAATGTTTTGGGCGGCAGTCCTTTTGTTAAGGGATCTGCTATCATAAGATTGGTGCTAATGTGCTCAATTGACACTCTTTGTTTCTGAACTTCTTCTTTGACAGACAAATATTTGATCTCCATATGCTTAGCACCCTTAGAATACTTGTCGTTCTTAGAGAAGAAAACTGCTGCAGAGTTATCACAATAAATTTTCAGCGGCTTGGCAATACTGTCGACAATCACAAGCCCTGAAATAAAATTCCGCAGCCATAATCCATGAATTATGGCCTCAAAGCATGCCACAAATTCAGTTTCCATAGTGGATGCAGCAATAATCGACTGCTTCGCACTCTTCCATGAAATTGCCCCTCCAGCCAGAAGAAACAAGTAACCAAACGTTGATTTTCTTGTATCAACACATTCGGCTAAGTCTGAATCTGAATATCCAATCACCTCGAGATGATTGGATCTTTTATAAGTGAGCATATGATTCTTCGTTCCTTGCAAGTATCTAAGAACTTTCTTTGCAGCTTTCCAATGATCCATTCCAGGATTACTTTGATACACCTTGACATTCCGACGGCAAAACCGATGTCCGGGTCTCGGTGCAAGTTTGTGCATACATTAAGCTCCCCACAACAGATGCATAAGGAATATTATTCATTTGTTCTCGTTCCAATTCACTTTTCGGACATTTCATAAGACTAAATTTGTCACCTTTCTGAATTGGAATTATTCCTGCTGAACATTTACTCATATTAAATCTCTCTAAAATTTTCTCAATGTAGGCTTTCTGAGACAATCCTAATAATCCTTGTGATCTATCACGGAATATTTCTATTCCTATCACATATGTCGCCTCTCCCATATCCTTCATTTCAAAATTCTTAGAGAGAAACTTCTTGGTTTCATGTAACAAACCAAGATCATTAGCAGCAAGCAAAATATCATCAACATACAGAACTAGAAAAATAAACTTGCTCCCACTAATCTTCATATATATACACCGATCAACGGTGTTTTCCTTAAATCCAAATGAAGCTATGGTATCGTTAAACTTAAGATACCATTGTCGGGAAGCTTGTTTAAATCCATATAGACTTTTTTAATTTACATACCATGTGTTCCTTTCCTTTAACTGAAAAGCCTTCGGGTTGGTCCATATAAACCTCTTCCTCTAAATTCCCATTAAGAAAGGCGGTTTTTACATCCATTTGGTGTAACTCCAAGTCATAATGAGCTACCAAAGCCATAATGATTCTAAGTGAGTCCTTCTTAGAGACTGGTGAAAATGTCTCTTTATAGTTAATGCCTTCTTTCTGAGTAAAACCCTTTGCAACAAGTCTGGCTTTATGTCGTTCAATATTGCCTTTTGAGTCGCGCTTGGTCTTAAAGACCCATTTACATCCGACCTTCTTACATCCTTTAGGCAATTCAACAATATCCCAAACTTGATTTTGATGCATGGATTTTAACTCTTCTTCCATGGCATTAAACCATTCATTAGAATCTTCACATTCCATGGCTTGGGAAAATGAATCTGAATCATTTCCAATTCCTAAGTCAATTTCTGACTCTTGTAGATAAATCATATAGTCATCAGAAATAGCCGATCTCCTTTCTCTTTGAGATCTTCTTAATGCTATTTTTTGTGACTCGGCTATTGGAGGTTCATTATTGACATCTTCATTATGGAGTGTTTGTTCATTAATTTGTTGTTCTCGATTATTGTTAGATTGTACTATAATATCAGGAACAACAACTTTAGAAGCTTTGGGTACAGGAACTTCTACCCTTACTTCTTGAATGCAAGCATCACGCATTCTTTCACTCCCACTGATGTCACCATTCTCAATGAACCTAGCATTTCCAGATTCAACAATTATTGTACTATGATTAGGACAATAAAATTTATACCCTTTGGATTTCTCTACATAACCAATGAAATAACCACTGGCCGTTCTTGAATCCAATTTCCTTTCATGTGAATTGTAAATTCTTACTTCTGCTTGACAACCCCAAACATGCAGGTGTCGTAAACTAGGTTTCCTTCCCGTCCACAGTTCAAAGGGAGTCTTTGGAATTGCCTTACTAGGAACCCTATTTAATAAATACATAGAAGTCTTTAAAGCATACATCCACAAAGATAAAGGTAAAGATGAATGACTCATCATACTCCTAACCATTTCCATTAAAGTACGATTACACCTTTCTGCTACACCATTTTGTTGTGGTGTACCTGGTATTGTGTATTGAGCACAAATGCCATGTCTTTCAAGGAATTTAGCAAATGGACCTGGACATTGTCCCGATTCATCATACTTTCCATAATATTCACCGCCTCTATCCGATCTTACTATTTTCACCTTTCTATCTAATTGCCTCTCAACCTCTTTAATATACACTTCAAGTGCATTCACTGATTGAGACTTATCATGCAATAGATAAATGTAACCATAACATGAAAAATCATCAATAAAGGTAATGAAATAGCTTTCCTTGCCAAAAGATGGAACATCGAAAGGACCACATATGTCAGTATGTATAATTTCAAGAAGCTCTGTGCTTCTTGTGGCACATTTCTTAGTGTGTTTTGTTTGGTTACCTTTAATACAATCAATACACACTCCAAGGTCAGTAAAATCCAAATTTGGAAGAATTTCATTCTTCACTAATCTTTGCATTCTTTCCTTGGATATATAACCCAAACGTTTATGCCACAAGTAAGCAGAATTCTCATCTACCAAACTTCGTTTAGTGCCAACATTATGATGCAAGGTCATTAATGTCTCAACAAAAGTATTATCAAGTCTAAATTTGTAGAAACCATCACATAAAGTTCCAGTTCCAATAAGAGTATCACTCTTAAATTTACTGAAAGATTCAGATCCAAACTTACAATAAAAACCCGCCACATCAAGTCTTGGCAAAGAAACTAAATTGCGAGAAAATGTAGGTACATAAAGGGTTCGAAACAAATCGAAATAATGTCCAGTATCTAAGATCAAACGATAAGTGCCAATGCCTTCAACTGGAGCTTTGTTTCTGTTCCCCGTAATCACATAACTTTCATTTGGCTTTATAGTTTGGATCGTGAGAAATCCCTGCATCGTATTTGACACATGAGTGGTGGCACCAAAATCAATCCACCAAGTATTATAAGGAACTTCAGTAAAGTTTGATTCAAAACATACTAAAGCACAGGGCTTACCTTTCTTTTCGAACCAAGCCTTACATTTCAGACAATCTTTCTTCAAGTGCCCAATTTTGTTGCAAAAATGACACTTAATAAGATTGTGTTCCTTCTTGTGGATTTGAGAAGCCTTTGAAGAGTCATTCAAGATGTGTAGTCCTTTCTTCTTGCTCCTTCCACCTTTCCTCTTGAAATTCTTTCGAACTTCTTAATGACTTGAGAGATGAACAGAATGAGCCTTTTGATTCTTTATCCTTGTTTCCTCTTGAACTAGCATACTGGCCAATTCATTTACATTCCACTTATCCTTTATAGTGTTGTAATTCATTTGAAATGGCCCATATTGCTCATGAGGCAAGGAATTAAGTATAAATTGTACTAAAAAGTACTCATCCACATTCATTCCCAAAGTCCTTAACTTTGCTGCTAAATTCGTCATCTCAAGTATATGCTCATGCATGGTACGCGAACCATCATATTTCATGGTGGTTAGTGTGCTCATCAATGTACCAGCAAGTGACTTATCAGCAGTTTGAGAACGCTCTTCCACAAATTTCATAAATTCCTTAGCATTGTTAGTCTTGGGAAGAGAAGTCTTTAAGTTGTTTGCAACTGTCATTCGCATGAACATTAAGCTCGGTCGTTCGATCTTTCCCAAGCTTTATGGAAAGACTTTTCATCATCGCTACTTTCATCAGTAATAGCAGCTGGTTTCTCAGCTTGAAGCGCTAAATCAAGATCCAGGACACCTAAGTGAAATTGGACTTGTTCACTCCAATCAGGAAAATTTATCCCATTGAATAAGGGAACAGATGAGGCGTGCGAATGGAGTGAAACAGGTACAGATATTGCAAATGTGCAAGAAAATACTCATACATTAATGCTTGAGAATATCACCTAATCAGATTCAAACTAAACAACACATGTATATCATAGTTCTCCTTTGGGTGATCCTATGATATACAGATATATATATACCATAATGATGCTAATAACTTTTATTTGATAATTGTAAATATATCTTATTAAAATTTATTTGCTATCTTTGGATATACAAAAAAATTTAACAAGTCATATTAATTATCAACCATCATGTTCATGAATTATAAGAAAATAATTAACCTTTGAGTTAATCCATAAGTTCTTATAATAAATGAACTTCAATGTACCCATAACTCCCATAATGATATAAAACATATCAATTTCATATATAGCATCAATTAATCATGGGTAATTGAATAAAACAATTTACAATATCAAAAAATTCAAAAGACTTCAAGGTTTGGCCACTTTGGTGACTAACAAACCATTCATAATATGAATTTTTAATATTGCAAAATATAAATATTTACCAAATTGCACACAAGGATAAAACGTAATCAAAGCATAAGAGCAAAATTGTAAAAACATAATTCCATTAGGGCAGAATCATAAATTTATAATCTAGTGGCAAAATGGTAAATAATCAGTAATGGCAGAATCGTAATTATAAATTAAACAGGGGCATAATTGTAAATAACCATAAAAAGAAAGGGCAAAACGGTAATTAGGAGCCGCGGGAGGGGCAAAAGCGTAAAAGTGCCACGCGGAGACGTCAGGCACGTGCCGAGCACGTGCCTTCGTCCTCGGCGAGCGCGTGCCCCGCACGCGCGCGTTCGGCGCGCAAGCGCGTGCTGGGCACGTGCCTGGCAACTGCCGCGGGCACGTACCCCGCACGCGCCTGCAACTGCGCGGGAAGCCCGCGCGCCCGTGGAGCCCACGTGCCTTCTTCCTCACGCGACCGAACGCGTCTCTTCGCCGTTTTTCGCCATTCCGCCGCGGTTTTCGCCGGCGTTTCCTTCTCCGGCAGCCCATCCCAGACACAAATAAATAATGGGTTTTGAAGAGCATGCCGGCACGACCACATGGCTTTAAGTTTCGGCGAAAATGACGCAGAAATTGGCCCCAAATCAAACCAAAGTTTCCCCAAAACGCAAACCCTAACCACAGCGACTTCTGCCGCCCAATTCGTTTCCGGTGAACACCGATATACCGGAAAAACTCATGCCTAACGTTCCTCATGGCAGTGCGACCGTATGGGTCCGAAATCAAGCGATGGGTTGCCGGATTTTGCCCGGAATCGGAGAGTTTCTATCTTGCCCTTAAAATTCCGAATTCCTCCATTTTTGTCCTTAAAATTCCGAATTACTCCATTTTCGTCCTTTTCTCCATAAAAACATTCCATCATTCGAATTTTCTTTAACAGAACCCTCCGAAAACATTTTAACAATAACAAATAGTATGGACATGATCATTCAACGGATCATCATACATAAATCATAATATTTCTTTAAACGGAAAAATCATGAGATCATAAATCATGGCTCTGATACCAACTGTTAGATAAATTCATATAATACTTGATGCGGAAATTCAACATAAAACAGTGATCTTTGATCTTCATGATTTTCACAAATAGATGAAGATATACCTTTATCCATAGCGTTACACTTGATGATGATCATTGTAGAAAACCAATGAACTTGAATCAAATGAAGAAATCCGATTTCTCTCCCTTAACCCACTAAACTTTAATGTATTCAATCGATGGAGGAGAGAATACCGAATGCTTTTATGTTATTGTTGTTCATTGTGGGTGGAGAGAGGACCGGACTCTATTTATACGTTCATTGAAAAGGTGCCTTCCATCAAAGCAATATACCATTTCATTTTATTAGTCGTACCTTCTCGTAACCAATAATTATTTATAGCATTTTAATAATTAGTAAACCATATAATAAATCACATAATATGGGCCACAATAATTCTTACATGCAAAACCCGCCTTCTGTCTCTCCGGATCACACTCAAAACCCAACTCGAACACTCCTCAAAACTGAACTACCAAAGAAAGAATCTATATGCACAAGGTGAAGCAGGAGCACACTTCTTTTCTTCTCTGTGCGTGTGCTTATGAGAAAACTTGGAGGACACAAAGAAGGGGGGAGAAAGAGAGAGAGAAATATTTTGAGGAGGTGTTTCTGGAGGAGCTTTATATAGAGAGTGAGAGGTGCAGAAGAAGAAGAAGATCCATCCCGAGGGAGAGACAGAGATATTATCAGAAAACGTGTGTGTGTGTTGGTCGTCGGTCAAATCGAGACGATAAGTCGTTCCTGTGGCTTTGAGCCAACTTGCGAGAGGCTTTGAAGATTCACCGACCGCATCCGCTGTCTCGTGCTCCGTTCCCGTTCGGGCTTTGCCAGAAGGAAATCTTCTGGCCGTCGGATTCAAGGCGACGAGGGTTGACATGTCAAGGAGAGATCCGATCGGACGAGATCGGACGAGCACACGATGTCAAATTGTGAGCGCGGGATCGTCTTTTTTTTTTTCGGTAGTTAGGCATGACACGTAGGAGTAAATATTGGCTCAGCCAAAAACAAGTCCATTTATTTTGCGACACGTGTCGTACACGACCGCACAAGTAAGTTTCTGTCTCCACTTCTCTTCTCCCTCCCTCGCCCTCTCTTCTCTCTCCCCCCACGTCTTCCTCTTTTTCCCTCTCTGCTCCGCCTGACTCCTTTTCACTTCTCCAACCTCAGACACACCACCACTGCTTCTGGCACGTTGCCTCCATCTATCCCTCCATCTTCACCCGCTTCTTCTCCAACCTCCAACGCCACCGCCTCCTGTTCAACTCCTCCCCCGTCCTCTGCGTTCGCACCCGCGTTGACCAAGAGGTCAAGGTCCTACGCACGTCTATGAACCACGCCATTGCCTAAGCCAACCCTGGTCAACCTTGAACCAAACCCAGATTTGAGGTCGAGCTGAGCTTTAGATCACAAATCTAGGGCTCACTCGACCTTAGATCCAAAATCTGAGGCTCAAGTTCGCCGGCCGAGCTCGAGGTCGATGACGGTGGACTGAGACGGCGATGAGGTTGTCGTGGTTACGTCTGTGCTCGCCCCATTCATTCAATGTTGCGACATCATAAGTGGTGATATAACAGGTGGGTTTGTGGCTCACTGTGGTTGGAGTGAAAGGAAGAAGAAGATAGTCGAGCAAGAGGAGGGACAGGAGGAGAATTAGGAGTGGGATGGCCAGAGGCAGAACCTGTAGCAAAGGAAGCTGAGGACGAGCTAGAGGTGAATTTTGAAAAAGAAGAACTCGAGGGAGAATCGGAAGAAGACAATGAGCTAGAAGAAAACGAGCTTAGTGAAGAGGAGTCGGAGAAGGATGACCTCGAGGAGGATTCTGAGTACGACCCGGATGAGGACTGAGATCCCATCCTGTTTTGCAAACTTTGGGTTTTGATCGGAAATATAGTAGATCAGACTTGTGAATAGTATTGTATTATACTATAGTTTGCCTTGTATAAAAGTGTGGTTATGTGTTTTCATGTTATGAAAATTATAGCATACTTTTCTATCCCAATATTTTATTGTCTGGGGATTATTTTCTGCTTCCGCATGCGTATTAAAATGAAAGGGGTCAGCGATGTGTCCTGAGATGTCGCTATTAATCAACCAGGTGAGGGATGGGCACGCAATCAAAGATCGGGGCGTGACAGCACTATCACAGGGACTTTTGAGAGTTGATTTTGGATATGATTTGGGACTATGTCTTTCAAGTGGAAGTCATTCAGTTGGAAGGTGTGGCACCCCCTAATGCCCCCGATCCATTAGGGTCGCCACGATCACTACCTCCTGGCTAATTACTACCCTGATACCATAGATTTTAATATAACTTATAACTCTGGGGGTTCCTACTTTCTTTCCTGGTCCCTGCACAACTTATATAGCGGAAGCATATTCAAAATCTCCCTATCCCATACTCAAACAAAATAATGCAATGCACACCAACTACACATTTTATATAAGTTAGAGCCGAACACTTTTATTTACATAACTTGATGGACATCATGAGTCAGTACATCAAAAGGCCAAGGCTTTTCTAAGCTCAGCTATATCCAAAAGTACCCGATTCCACAGCAGTCATGTACATCGGTCCATCATTCAGTGTCGGCGGTCCAAAAATGCGTCATCTGCTGTCTCGACCCACGATCAAATCCAATCTGGTCCGTCGGCTGGTGGTGGCGGCAGCAACATCAGCAAATGGCCATCCAGTCGGATGAGAACCAAAATGAACTTCTGATGAACTGGGCCGGCAAAATGGCCTATATCAAAGGTCAGCAAAATCCTCACACGTTCGAACACCAATCCATGCACTCCAGGATGATGGTGCTCTGACAACTCCCACTGCAGGTCAATCAGGAGCCCATAAAACGTACCAGGAGTCGGAGGCAGTAGAGGCATTTTCTTTCTAGTCTGAAATGTTAGTCCCCAAAAGGGGTGAGTACAACCACTCAACAGTAAAAGATCCATCAAACTACACAATGCAACAAGCAAGACAACCAAGATTTAATGTGAAATGCACATATCATCTATGCAATCATGCATATATATCCATAAAATCTATTCCATGCCCTGCTAACCACATTTTTAATGTCAAATAATACCAACTCACAATTTGTAGACAATTCATGTACCATGCCATATGCACACACATGCACATGATTTATTCACCATTTTAGTATTCGAAAAATCTCATTTTCTCGAGGACCAGTGTTTGCATCCCTTCAGGCTCTCACACCCAACATGGCATCGCGAGACCTCCAGCACACACCTCCGGGCATCTCACACCCTACCTGGCATCACAAGGCCTCTGGCACACACCTCCGGGCATCCGGCACACACCTCTGGGCATCCCGACACTCTTGGGGCATCGTCAACTCACCCGTTCGACGATATCATCAACATCATAATATATACATATATGTCTCACTTCGAAAATAACATTTGATGCAATAGTGTCAAAAGTTTCAATGAGTTTATAAAACCTTATCAATTTTTGATGTCATATGATATGCTAAATTTCACCGCATCCATTGTATAAGTAACGACCCCAGACATCACAACTCATAGAGCAAATCAATTGGTCTTGAAATAAAACAGTTTTTGAACAAAACAGAATGCACTCCACTAATTGAAATTCTGGAAAAATCAGTAAACGATCTTGATAAATTCTAAAAATTTAACATGTTATAAACGAGGTCTAGGGGAAAAAATTTTATGAAGAACACCAAGTCAAGAAAATTTCGTATGAATCGCAACGGTCCGTGCATCACAGCCATAAAACTTCAAACATCACTATTGCACAGTTTCAATAACAATTTCGGTATAACCCCTAAATAAACTCAGAAAATTATGAAATTTTGATATGTTATAGATAAGACCTAAAGGTAAAATTTTTGTGGAGAACTCTAAGTCAAATTCATTGTAGATCAAGAGCTATAATCGCTATAATTCTCCTTAACCCTCTGTAACAGTTTCCAGGTTTAACATTTTCAAAGAAAAATCGTTTCACCGACCAATACTTGTCCGTTTCTTCTCAAATTTTAGTATGTTACTCCTCAAGATGTCATCTACAAATTTTATTGAGGATATGAAGTCAAATTTCAACTATATAATTGCATAAAATTCACGGAGTTGCCAAAGGTCAAGCTGTTTTTCCATGAAACAGTTTGCTAGTCCTAGGGAACTACTTCTATTCTTTCGAATTCCAGCATCCAGCATCAAAATTCAAGCATCTCCAAATCTATTACACTTCACTAGACAACCACAGCACAACATAATGTAGATCAATGGACTTTCACTTGCCTTAAGTCCGACGCAACCACAGCAAGCAAAATGGCAACTTGCGGACTTCGGGCGCAGCTCAATCGACGGCGAAGCTAGGCGGCAGCAGGTGTGCTCACGGCGGGGATGATCTCCTCCTTTCCCTCACCGATGCACCCTCACTAACTCTATCTTTCTCTCGGACTCTCTCTCTCTCTTTGTCTCTCGGTCACTCCCTCTCACGATCACTCTCTCGTTCACTCCGCCCCCTTCTCTTTCTTTTGTTTTCTTAATTAACTAGTAATCATGAGATTTGCATGTATAATCTTTGGTGGCAGCAAGAGACGGCGACACCTCATGCAGCCGTGTCTTCTCATGAGGAGTCCATTTGCCACTTGTTCAATTGCATGCATGGATGTGGTCTCATTTGGCCAAGCCTTGGTCAATAATCTCTTGTTAATTTGACTAATCATGCGACTAAAATGAAGAGGAAATGTGGGCTGTCTTAGGTGTTTTGGGCCGGTTGAGTTACGGATTCTATTATCCCTAAGTGTCCAGCCCACATTTACTCCTAATGTTCCACCTTAATCCCTGCTTATGTTTACATAATTACAAATACTCGCATGGCAATATAATACTACAACATTAATCAAGGGTAATTCGATTCATAGGGTACATGGCCAAGTATAGAAAATTTCTTATCAATCTATCTTTTAGTACAACCTTGGTCACACATGAGCATATGATACATTTCCAACAAAACAATAGTCCATTCAATGCTCGGCCCTTGCTTAATTGTAATCCATTGGTCTAATGATTATAATATAGTCCGACGATGCTTCCGTCACCTAGTCATGGGCCGTAGTGTATCTAGGGATCGTTATGAAATTTTAGGATGCCACAGAAGGACAGCTATGTCTTTCCCATTCTTGTTGGTTTTGGGGTGCGACAGTCGATAAGGAGATCATCACTGTCGGGCCTCTGATTCAAGAACCAACCGGAGGCAATGCTAGAGACGACGAAGTGGAGATAATATGGTGGCTGGAGGAGAGAAAGAGAGGGGCTTGGTGGTGTTTGTGTCATTCGGGAGCGAGTGCTTCCTATCGGAGGAGGAGATGGAGGAGGTGGCACATGGGCTGGGGCACGCAGTGGGGTTTGTGTGGGTGGTGAGGTTTCCTAGAGGAGACGGGGAGAGTATTGATATTGTTGAAGCTTTGCCTGAAGGGTTCTTGGAGAAGACGTAGGACAGAGGCATAGCGGTCCAAGGATGGGCTCCTCAGGCCAAAATCCTCATGCATACGAGCACTGATATTTCGTGTCATGCCCCGATCCTCGAGCACGTACCCATCCCTTAGTGGTCGATAAAATTTGCAACTTCCTAGGACGAGTCGTCAACCCTTTTCATTTTATTGCACATGCAGAAGCAAATAAATATCCCCTGACAGTAAACAGCTTGGGATAGAAAGGTAGGAAACAGATTCACAAACAAATTACATTTTTATAAACATACTGAGTCATGTACAAAGTCTCTGACCAAAAGACTACAAAAGGCGGTTCTTCAAAAAAAAAGCTGACCTAACTGACCTACTCCTCAGGTCCCCACAGCTAGGCTCCAAATCCACCACTCTGCGATCCTGAAAATTGAGCCCACGATTGGGTGAGATATAAATCTCAGCGAGTTCACGCTCTAAACCCCAATTATGAGGGAAATATGCTCAGGAGCGTCCTAACCACAAAAACTTACCTCGTCTCAGATCCACCCTGCAAGTCAGTACAATTCATATCACAAACAGTACGAAAGCATGAGCAACAATTAAGCTTCAACAACTGGAACGCCACACTTAATTCTCAAACCAACACAGGGGTCATGATTATAGGGCCAAATCGTTATGACACGTCACATACCATGTCATACAATTTTGTCCCATAATCCGACACATTCAACTCAATTCATCATGCGTTCTTAGTTTTGATCTCAGCATATAGCACGGTCTACTCTCTGTTTGGCGGTCTTCTAGCATTGCCAGGCTTCGTCTCACACCATTGAGCACGGCACGTCTCCATCAGACGGCTTTCCCGAAGGAGCACGTATCCAGAATCTACTGCGACCGACTTCCCGTTGTGTAGGGGTGTCCCATATAGGGGTTACCGTCCAACTTAACAGCCCGAGACGGGTTCTCTTAACCAACACACGATCACTCAAATATGGCAAGGGCACCATGCATTGCACTCAAATGCCTCAATTAAAATGGTGAACTTGGCATTTTTCTTCATATTAGAAAAACGCTGTAAAATAGTCGTGTGTGGGTACATGGTCAACTTGAACCAAAAAAATTGATATCTTCTTATTTAAAATCCCACTGTTTTATATAGTATATAAAACCATTAATATTGGAAATTCATAAATTCTGGAATTAGACACTCAAATTTTCAATCAACACTCAATTAGCACAATTTAACACTCAATTGCAGAAATTAACCACACTATTGCAATCAGTACGAAATTTTGGTCACCAACTATTCCAGTCTAATTTTCGGAAAATAATTAATAATTAAATAATTACTGCAATTAATTAAATAGATCAATTTAAATAGCAAAAATGCTATCTTAGGCCGTAATCGCTAAATTAAATATCGAAGTGGGCCCGAAAAATTACCGAACCCATCTAGATAAATAATCCGATCTATCTAGTCCCTAATCTAACCATTCTAACCACCTAACATGCATCATTAACTAATTAAATCACTGATCTAATTTAACCAACCACCTAATCCCTAATTAACCTAAACTAAACACCCCTTAAACGTCATTAGCCTACTAAGAAGAGTTTAGTGCATAAACTCACCGGTTTATTGCGAGAATCGGTTTACCGCGACGGCGGCCAAAACTCGGGTTTACGGCGGCGTCAACAGGTTTGGACCAGGCCTAAAATTGGCCCAACAAATCTCAACCCAAGTTGAGACTTGTTGTTGAATTGGGCTTGGCCTGAAGCGGGCTGAGCGGCTTCAAAACTGGGCTAGTCTTGTGGGCTTGCTTCGCGGGCCCCAAGTGGGCTGGACCAAAAACTGAAATTGCGAACTAGACTTGCGACACTTGCTGGGCTTGACTAAAGATGGGCTGCTACGCGGGCTCAAAGGAGCTGTTGGGCTGAGAAGCCTAGCCAATTCACGACCACAGCTGGGCTGAGCTTAGGCCGAAGATGCTGGATGGAGGCCCGCTAGACTGCTGGCTCGGTTGATTCGATGGCCCAAAGGAAGAGACTTGGACGTTACTTGTCACGCCCCGATCCTCAGGCACACACACATTCCTTACTTTTGGTCGATTTTAAAATGCGATATCACAGGACTATGTATCGCCGACCCTTTCATTTATATATGCACATGCGGAAGCAGTTATAAATCCCCAGACAATAAAACAATAGGATAGAAAAGCAGGCCATATTTTTTCATAGCGAAAATTCACAACCACACCTTTTTACACGCATCTCATAGTATTCTACAATACTATATATATGTAAGTCTAATCTAACATATATTCACATGCAGACCAGATCTGACAAGACAGGACGGCATCTCAATCCTCATCCGGGTCGTACTCGGGGTCATCCTCGGGGTCCTCCTCCATGTACTCCTCTTCGGGTTCCTCATCAGGGATCTCCTCGTCAGATTCCTCCTCCTTAGGCTCCTCATCCGGGTCTTGAAATGGTTATTCAATAACCACTGAGACAACGTCTGAGCAAGTTCTACCCCATAAGACCCGATTAATAAACTAATACACCTTAGGGCTGCCTATGCACAACATGAGTTAGAGGACTTACCTTGGCCTCAGATTCCACCTGCATATTAGCACAGATCAAATAGGCACCCAAGTAATCACATCACTGATTGAAGCATCGATCAAATCGACCTAGTCGATTACACACCAACAAGACCACTCACGATCATTCCCATTCAATCAATCAATTCATAACATCATATCAAAGCAATGGTCAATCGACTTAGTCGATTACATATAAACAACCATTTCCGGTCATTCACTCCATCCCACATAACCTCCAATAGTACACTTAGTCATAGAGCTCCATTAATACTCTCGAGCGTCGTTTTCGCCAAGGTGACATAAGTAACAGATGGTCTACATGCGTTCTTTAAGGCGCCGTTTTCGCACAGTGATATTCCTCATCACCGAACCACGCCCGTCATAGATCACAGACAGTCTACGTGCGTTCTTTAAGGCGCCATTTTCGCACAGTGATGTCCTTCATCACCGAACCACGCCAGTCACAAATCATAGACAGTCTACATGCGTTCTTTAAGGCGCCTTTTCGCACAGTGATATTCTTAATTACCAAACCACGCCTGTCTATACTTCGTACCTGATTGGTCTCGGCCAATAGAGTTCTCAGTTCACTCTCACGACTCTCTCCACTTTACAGCTCATCAAGGCATTATAAATGCTAAATAACCATACTCGGCCATCTACCAATCAATCATTCAATTCCACTCAATTTCAATCAATTAATGAATAATTCCTTAAATTGCACAATCAATTTAATTAATCACAATGTGGAGTCCAAATAAATAAACGGACTGCACCACAACAATCAACACGAAATTCTGGTCACTGGCCATCCTAGTTGAATTTCCGGAAAATAAATAATTAAATAATTAATTTCGAAAATTAAATAAATAAATACAATAAATTCAATTTAGCACAATATAAAGCTCAATTAAATAAACGGACCGCACCACGATCATCAGCATAAAATCTCGATCACTGACCATCCCAGTTGAATTTTCAGAAAATAAATAATTAAATAATTAATTTCGAAAATTAATATTTAATTCCTAAAAATTCCAATTAGGCCCGAATTGCCTAATTAACACCCGATAAGGGTCAGGAAAAATCCCATGAAGCATCCAATAAATACTATAGGCAATTCTCTATCTAAGTACACTAACCGAACAACTAATATGCAATGCAATTAACTAATAATCGCTAATCAATTCTAATCTAACCACCTAATTACACTTAACTAATACTAATCAACCTTTAAGTATAATTAGCAAACTAAGAATGCATTAGTAAGTAAAACTCACTTGGTAACAGCGGAGACCAAATCACCGCGACGGCGGCCGAAATCGGGCTTTCAACAACACTAGCGGGCTTGGACCGGGCCTTGAGCTTGGGCCCAAAAAATCTCAGCCCAACTGAGATTTGTTCTTGCTTTTGGACTAGACCCAAGTTGGGTTGGGCCTACTAAAGATGTGCTTCAAAAACTGGGCTTGAAGACTGCAATTTGGGCCGAAAACTGTTGGCTTTGCTGGGCTTCGGAGCTGAATTTGCTGGGCCTGACTTGCGGCCCAAATGAGCCGAACGTGTGGCTGCCCAATTGAGGAATCACAGAGCTGCTGGGCTTCGACACTTCAATGGGCCAGAAGAATCGTGGCTTCGCTGGGCTGATGGGCGCGGAAGGCACAAGCTGAGGAAGATACGGCGAAGAATGGAGCTACTTCGGTCGTGGCAGCGAGCGGCTGGGTTTCGATCTTCGTAAATGGAAGTCAACAAAGGACTTCAGTCGCGGCAACTGAAGACACGAGGGCAGCTTCGCTCGGTGGTCTTCACGCCGGTTTATTGACCGAGTTAGAGGCAGGCGCGGCCAAGTGGCAACAAGGCGCGGCCACTCAGTCAAATTAGGAGTCTCGATGACTCTTTGTTGACCGAAGTAGATGGAGCAGTTGGCAGGTGTCAGCGTGGAGTTGTGTGCGGACGGAGAGACTGTGAGCTTCGAAGACACGCACGAGAGAAGACAGAGTTGCTGGCGATGTCGTTGACTAAGCGTGGGACGTCTGGATTGAAGATCCTATAAGCTGGTTCCTCGGTGGATCGTGGCTTCAAGGGTCAACAAACTTGATGAAGCTAACCAAGGTTGCGGTAGTGGGAGTCTTCGTGGCAACAAAGTGGAGGAAAGTTGGAGCTACAGCAAGCTGTGGAGACTTCACTCGGTGGTCTTCAATGCTCGGGTCTTCTTTAGCTGCAGGCGTCGCACGAAATGAAGTGAAGAGGAGAGAGATTGGATGGGGCTGCTTCGCGCGGATAAGAGAAGAGAAGACGTCTGAAGGAGGGGGGGTAGTGTACGTAGGTGGAGAAGCCAGCTAAGAGGAGGGGTAAAAGTCCATAATCCTTAGCCATTACATTGAATGATTGGTCCCACCAATCTTCAATCTTATCTTCTATGTTTCTCAATTTCTTTCTTGATTAATCTTCACCAAATTATCCAATCTGAAGCTCCAAATTTCTGCCATTTTTCCAATTTCGAACTTTGCCCAACTAAATTAAATTTTCTTACTCAATTTCCCAAATTGAGGTCCAATTCCGATGAAGAAAAATCCCGAACAATTTCCCGTAAGTCCATGACACTCAATGACTCGGCTCGGAAGTCGAAATTTCCTTTAATTTGGCCTATCCAAATTTCCATTGATTTTCCGCGGCGTCCAAACTGATTTTCCGTAAAAATTTCGGAATCTCTGAAAAAATCTTCTAAGACTAAGTCGACACTCCTATAATTTATTGTGACATAACAGAAACTTCAATTTCTAAAATCGGACTCGAATTGGCGGTTAATTTCTATTCGACGCGTTTTTAGCGTGACCTAGCTCTGGGTAACTTTCATATATTTTTAAGTGCAATTGACCCGTGGTCGATTTTCTTCGAACCACTATAAACCCACTCGACTCATTGGCGAAAATCCCGAGGATTCAAATACGAACACAGGGTACCAAAACAATAAGAGAATCAGTCTAGTGCCAGTCGACGAGAATTTCCCAATTTAGTGGTGTCACCCACGATTGGCCACACATTTCTGTCGAACCGGCATATCTCTGATTTCAAATCGATTTTATACTGTGCCGCAATGATCTCTAAAGATGAGCACGGTCGAGAAGTCAATAATTGGTCGAGTTCTCAAGTCTATTTGCCTTAAAGTCCTTAATAGCTTACCCAGCTAGTCTAGTTATCTCGTGAGTGGCCAACTCAGAGAAAAATACTGTAGTCACGTCGATGAAATGCTCAATTTATCTAATCGAAATCAGAACCCGAAAATCTGGATGTCACACTACTGGAGTTGATCGAGGAAACGGAAGCAGGCTGGTGGTGCTGGCAGTTGCTTCGGTCGGCTGGATGGACATGCGAAACAGCGAAGATGACGTCGAAGAGGAGTCAATGACAATGGCCTCTGCTAGTTTGCTGACTCAACGTGGCAGCGGCTGGGAAGAGGATTTGGTGAGGGTGGAAGACGCGTGGGCTGAAGCTTGCTCAGTTAATGGGCCACTGCAGAGAAACGAAGCAAAGAGAGAGAGCGACCGAGGGCTAGTTGTTGGACGCGTGTGGTCAACCGACCAGCTTGGGAAAACATAGAGTTGACTGGGCCGATTGAAGGCTCGAACGTGGCAGCTGAAGGCCGTAAGGCATGAGAGGCAGGGGGCACAAAGATGGAGCGGCTTCAGACGTGTGGCGTTGCAAGGGCATCGATGGAGGAAAAGAAAACAGCAAAGAGGGAGAGATATGCGTAGGAAAGTGAAAGTGAAACAAAACCAAAGGAGATGTTTGCGTATTCGAAGAAAGAGAGAGAGATCAAGGCGGTGGGGAAGGCAGATAGCGACGGGAGGGCCAGCTGTTTTGCTTGATCAAAGAGATTGGATCAAGGGGCAAAGTCCGCAATTTTATCATCTCCATTGATTACTTTGTCCCCTAATTCTTTCTAGAGTAAATTGAATTCATAAATAGCACAAATAGATGCCGAAAACACAGCCCCCAAACCATGCTCCGAATTCTTCCAATTGAACTTCAATTTCTCCATGAAACTTCCCAATTCAACGTTCAATTTGATGAAAAAGAAAGCCCATAAAATTTCTATAAGTTCCCAACACCCAAAGGCTCAGTAAAGAGGCCAAAAATTTAATCAATTTGGTCAATAAAAGTTTCCGCTAATTTCCGCATTGTCCGAATCTATTTTCCGTAAAAATCTCGAAATCTCCGAAAATTCTTCAGAGGATGAGTCGACGTTCTTAAAATGAAAGCGTGACACGACAGAACTTTCAATTTCTGAAATCGGGTTCAAAATCGCAGTTAATTTCAATCCGATGTGATTTTGGCGTGATCTAGTCTACCGAGTAACTTTTAGAAATTTTTAGTGCAATTGACTCGTGATCGATTTATCTCGAGTCACAATATACATCTTCGATACATTGGCGACCATCGGTTGTTATGAAAATCTCGATATTTCAATTACGGGCACCGGGTACCAAAACAATAGAAAAATCGGTCTAATGCCGATTGACGAGTATTTTGCAATCAAGTGGAATCACTCATACTCTGATCACATATCTCAGTCAAATCGACCTATCTCTGGTCTCTGATCGATTTCGACAGTGCCGTAATGACCCTTGCAGATCAACACGGTCGAGCAATCAATTCCTAATCGAATTCTCAAGTCTATTGCATTAAAATCCCTTAATGGTTTCCCCAGATAGTCTAGTTATCTCATGAGTGATCAGATCAGCTTAAAGAATAGCACTATAGGCGCGTCGACAAAAGGCCCGATTTATTTAATCGAAAACAAATTCTGAAAATTCAAGCTGTCACATTTCGTGCCGACAAAGCTAATGCTAGAGTTTAAAATCGATTCTTTCAATGTTGTGACATCATAAGTGGTGATATAACATGTGGGTTTGTGGGTCACTGTGGTTGGAGCTCGTCGTTGGAGGCAATTTTCTTCGGTGTACCCATCATAGCCATGCCAATGCACCTGGATCAGCCCTTAAACGCCAAACCGGTGGCAGATCTTGGGGTTGGTGTGGAGGTCTGGAGAGAAGACGGCAGTTGCAAGAGGGAGGAGGTGGCGAAAGTGATCGAGCTAGTGGTGGTTTAAGAAGGAGACGAGCAAGTCCGAAAAAGGGCCAAGGAACTGAGTGCGAGGATTTGGGAGAGGCAAGAGGAGGAAGAGACGAGCACGGCATTGAAGAAGCTGGAACAACTTTTTGAAGATCAGACAACTCTTAATCTTACGAAACTATGACTTGACATGGCGGACCTAGATTTGGATTTGCTAGTTGCTGGGATAATTCATGGAGTTGGAGGCATAAATAAGAGGAGGAATCATTTCATTTTGCATGATGTTTCACAAATCTGATCCGATTCTCGATCTTTTCCGAACTCTTCAATTTTCATAGTCAAAACAAAAAACAAGAAAGCTGTCGGGAAATTCAGGACGAGTTGAATACATATATGTTAGTTGACTAGCTACAAACTATGTAGCACTGACTCTCCTTGTCAAGGAGACAAGTTTCAACATTTCTAGTCTTTATTTGTTATGAACTCTATAAGGTTTTCATAAAGCCCAACTAGATATTGTTCATGTTTGCTCTCTTTCCTGGCGATTTTGCTATTGTTCCCGTGCTACTGATTTTGCTCGATTCTGGAGCTGTGACCAACGGTTGGAGCTGTTTTTCGGAGGCTGGGCTCACCTTCCCCTCCTATTCCTTCCCACCAAACCGATTGGACTAGTACGCCCTCCTTCTAGAGTTATGCCCTGTTCATGCTAGGGTTCCGAGTTCCTCTCGGGTTTGTCATCTGGTATGACTTCTTCGTCTGCGATGATGATTGGAGAAGTGGCCTCGGCCAAACTTGTTGCGGATGGTTCTGGTGGGTGAATTGCCTCCTTGGGTCCCCAAGCTCAGCCCTCTTCAGTTGCTGCTAGACTTACAGTAGCACCTCAGGCTAATGCGGCTCCCTCGAGTAGAGGCCCTCGAGTGTCCCGTAAGGCCCTGCAAGGCCTTGATGCTTCTCATGGTCGTTCCCGCGCTAGGTTCGCCTCTAAGCATCCTCAGCCCAACAACCTACAAGGAAAGGATCCCCCTCCCACCCGCTTATGGGCCAACATAGCTAAAATAACGACCAAGGGGTATGATCTTTCGTTTATTCCCCCTACCTATGTTGATGATAAGCCTGTTATTAAATTGTCTGCTGAAATTCTAGAGGCTACTGACCCTAAATGGCATGAATGCCTAGTTGGGTACTACATTGGGAAGAAACTCCCATTCAAATTAACCGAGACAGCTTTGAAGCATGCTTAAGGGCAGAAATTGGTTTAAGTCTTGGCTGATAACCAAGGGTTCTACTTTTTTCACATCCCGGATAGTGAGTTCCGTAAAAAGATATTAGATGGTGGCCCTCTAACATTCGCCAGAGTTCCTTTGGTCTTATAACAATGGCAACCGAGGCTGAAGCTTAAGAAAGACAGCCACTCTTCGGTCCCTATTTGGATTAGGTTGAAGAATCTCCCCTTTGCGCTTTAGTCTGTGATGGGGATAAGTACAGTGGCCAGTGCAGTGGGCAAACCACTGTATGTTGATCTCTGTACCGAGCAAATGAAATTGATCTCGTTTGCAAGAGTTTGTGTGGAGATATCAACAACACAGCCTAGGTATAACTCAGTGGACATAGACCTCGATGGGGAATCTTGTTCCGTGGAGATTAAGTACGAATGGCGACCAATTGCGTGCCTGAGCTGTGGCGCTTTTGGCCACAAGTGTGCCCCGCCTCTTGCCCCCTCAGGCCCAAAAGAAGAAGCCCAACAAGACTCGATTATTGAACTCCTTGCTCCTACTGTCCAACCCTCGACCCTTGTTTCAGAAGTGGCTGTGACATCTACTGGTCCTGGGCTTGAATGGAACGAGGTTGGTGGTAGGAGGAAAAAACATTCCCTCACACCCAAGGAGTGGTTGTCCTCTCTTCCAGATACGCCTCTGAAACGGACCAACCCCTAAATTTGAAAGGCGTCTCTTCAGGATCAGGGAAGCCTTCCACCTGAAGGAACCAGAGGCGCCTGAAGGAGCTGAGGTAGGTTTGCACTCCCCTTGAGACCCCCGTTAGCATTCCTAAGGACAACTCGGCGACTGCCACGAACTATATTGCTCCGTCCTCCTCTAATGAAGAATCGGATGGGCCTGCTAGTCAGGTTAGTAGTTCGAATGATGATGATTTGCTGGACCCTCCCTCTCCTAGGGTCACCTCCACTTGTAAAGAGCCTAACCCCAGATAGGAAAAGACTCAGATATGCCCAGCACCTTCTCTTGCTGTTCAGCCCAGGCCGACGTCTAGTCGACGGAGATCAAGCAAGTGAAGGTAGGTGATGTCCTCTTATACTATACTACTTATGTATAAAGGTTTTTGGAATATTAGGGGCTTGGTTAACCCTATTAGGCAAGCAGAAGTTAGGAATCTAGTTACTTCTAATGGGCTATGTTTTGTTGGTTTGTTGGAGACTAAAGTCCCAAAATCTCTTTTTGGTTCTATCTCTACAAACCTCTTGTCGGGTTGGTGTTAGGTGGCCAATTACTAGTTCTCCCCAAGGGGTAGGATTTGGGTCGATTGGAACCCTTCCCTGGTTAGTTTTGAGGTGTCCTCTTCTAATGCTCAGGTGGTCCATGGGAGTCTTAAGATTCTTTTGTCGGGGTTGATTTGCTGTATCTCGGTGATCTATGCAAAGCATACCTTTCTGGCTAGGCGGCCTTTGTGGGCGGACCTTGTCCAAAAGAATTCTATCTTGCGGGACACGGCTTGGATGGTGGCTGGGGATTTTAAAGCCATCAGGGACCCATTTGATCGGATTGGGAGTTCAAACTCTTGGATTCCTTACTTTGATGAATTTAATCAGTGCCTTTCTCAGACAAAGCTGGAAGATTTGAGGTATGTTGGCCTTTGCTTTACTTGGTCTACTTCATCCGGAGCTAGCCGAAAAACTAAGGAAGATAGATCGTGTGCTTGTCAATACAAAATGGAGCCAAGAATTCTCCTATTCGGAAGCCTCCTTCCTAGCCCCTGGCATTTCTGACCATACTCTTATGGTAGTAAAGGTGTTGCAACCAGTTCATCGGAGGAAACCCTTTAAGTTCTTTGATTTCTGGACAAAGCACTCGGACTTCCATGCTATTGTTACTCAAGTAAGGAAGAGTCCTGGTGAAGGTTTTCCCATGTACAGGTTAGTGAGTAAGCTAAAAACCCTCAAAGGCCATTTAAAGCAGCTCAATAGGGAGTCATTCTCTCATATCTCTAAAAGGGTAGTTGTGGCAAGGAATGCTCTTCAGCTCACCCAGGTTGGCCTCTAGCAGGACCCGACCAGCGAAGCTCTTACAAAGCTGGAGAAGACTCATCGACGGAACTTCGTAGACTTGCGGAGTTAGAAAGAGTCATTCTTTAGACAGAAGTCCAGGATCAAGTGGCTCAAAGAGGGTGACCGGAATACTAAGTTCTTCCACCACTCTGTCAATATGAGATATCTGAGGAACAGAATCCTTTCTGTCATGGACACATCTGGTATTCTTGTCTCGGATCCAGCGGTGGTGCAGCACACCTTTGTCTCCCACTTTCAAGAACTCCTAGCGCCGAGGATCTTGCCTTTGAGGCCGTCGCTACTAGATGTACAGGAGGTCATACGACGTCCTCTAAGTGAGGAGTAGGTTAGTTCACTTGCTCGTCTTGTTTTTGAGTCTGAGATCCGTAACACTCTTTTCTCCCTTGCTCATGGGAAGGCGCCTAGACCGGATGGGTTTGGGGTGGAGTTTTTCAAGCATAACTGGGAGATTGTATGGCCATTGGTCCTAGAAGCGGTTAAAAATTTATTTACTTCTAGGAGACTTCTTCGGGAGCTTAATAATACAATCCTTGTCTTGGTGCCTAAAGTTCCCAATGCTTCTTTAGTCAATGATTATACGTCCATTACCTGCTACAATACTATTTACAAATGTATCACCAAAGTTTTGGCTAACCGAGTGGCTGCAGTTCTACCTAATGTTATCAGCCAGTCTCAAAATGCTTTCGTCAAAGGGCAATGTATCAGGGACAACATTCTTTTAGCCTAGGAACTTTTTACTAGATTCCACCTGGACCCTTATTCCCCTAAGTGTGCAGTCAATGTGGACTTCCAAAAGGCCTATGATACAGTGGATTGAGACTTTCTCGAACTGGTTCTTTATGCTTTTGGATTTCCCGACCAGCTGATTCGGCTCATTATGGTTTGTGTACGCACACCAAAGTATTCTATTTCTCTAAATGGGGAATTACATGGCTTTTTCCCGAGTGGCCGCAGCCTACGTCAGGGGTATCCCATCTCCCTTTATCTTTTTACCTTGGTCATGGAGGTGTTCTCGGGGATTCTAAGCTTGCGTGCTAGGCAACCGGGATTCTTATACTTCTGGAGGTGCAAAGCATTGGAGTTTTCACACTTATTCTTTTCGGATGATGTGTTCCTTTTTTGCGAAGCTGATATGGCCTCGGTTTCTCTCTTGAAGGAAGGCCTTGATGCCTTCTCGGCTTGGAGTGGACTAAGGCCAAATACAAACAAGAGTGAGGTATTCCTTGCTGGAGGGTCGGCTCCTCTTCGGAGTCAAATTCTCCATGCATTCGGTTTCCATAAAGGGAAGTTGCTGGTGCGCTATCTGAAGGTGTCCATTATCTCCTCAAGGCTTGGAAAGGCGGATTGTATTTCCCTGATTGATCGCGTTACTGCAATGGTACAATCCTGAACCAAGCGTTTCCTCTCTTTTGCAAACCATCTTCAGCTGATCAAGTTTGTCATTCATGCGATTCAAGCTTATTGGGCTAGTGTGTTTATTATCCCTATTGCAATGTTGGATCGCATTGAACAAGTCTTGAGGCAATTTCTTTGGAAAGGCCTTGGCCTAGGGAGGGGAGGAGCTAAAGTGTCCTAGGAAGACGTTTGTCTTCCAAAAAAAGGAGGGCTTAGTATTCGCAGGCTACGGGACTATAATAAGGCGGCCATGCTTAAGCATATTTGGATCCTCTTTACTGACAGGGAATCCCTTTGGTGCAAGTGGATCCATTCGACTTTTTTAAAAAAGAGAAACTTCTAGGTGGTTAGGAAACCAACCCACTACTCATGGGCCTGGAAGAAAATTTTACAACTCAGGAGGGAGTTCCGGCTTTCCTTCCTTTGGAGGATAGGAGATGGCCTCTTAGTGTCCTTCTAGTTCGACCATTAGCACTCGAGAGGTCCCCTAAACCTACTGTTTTCGAACCCTCTCATTTATAGTTCTAGCTTATCCAGGCAAGCGATGGTGGCTGACCTTTTCTCCCCTTTTGGCCAGTCCATCAAGACAGTATTGGAGTTTTGGGAGTTTCCCTTCCCTATCCTTTCTCAGGTCCCTGATCGATTTAACTGGATGGAAAGTTCCTCTGGATTATTCTTGGTTGCCTTGGCTTGGGAGGCCATTAGAAGCAAGAAGAACCGGGTTCCTTGGGCTGCTTTAATTTGGTGCAACACGATCTCTCCGAGGTTCCAATTCAACCTTTGGCTTATTACCAAGAACCGACTAGCTACACAGGTTCTTCTCTTATCATATGGTAGGATAGACAATGCGGTGTGTGCTTTTTGCAAGTTGACACCAGACTCCATCGATCATCTATTTTTTGGTTGTTGCATCACTGCTAGCCTTGCTTTCTTTTGGGCTGCTAGATGCAACCTCCCTTGGTGCAATAGGTCTTCATCGGAGAATCTTCAATGGGCAATGAAGTTTCTTTCTGGCAAGGATTTCTATCACTACATCGCCTGGTTCTCTTTTGGTGCCTTATGCCACTTAATTTGGAAGAACAGGAATAATATTCTGTTTAGAGAACAAACGTTGGCGGTCCCGGCCATGAAAAACCATCTCATTAAAGTTATTAAGGACAAGGCTTTAACGTTCAAAAACGTGGAGGATAGTCCAAGAAATAGGAGGCTTCAGTGCAACTGGGGTTTTGACCCGATCATCTTCTCTTCTGAGGTCTGGGTGCTTTAATGCATCTGCTGTTTTGCTCCTTGAGGTGGTTGCTTTCCTATTTTTGTTGTTGATGTTCCTATGAGGTTCTATTGCTGTTGTGGCTTGGTGTGGCTTGGTGCTCTAAAGCTGGAGATTGTTGTTGCGAGGGTGTTTTTCCTGGTGGCTGTTCCATAGCTGGCATTGGTGGGTCTATTCGGCAGGTTGCTGCTCGTTGGTTGCGGCTTCCATCTTCAGGGTTCCCCGTTTCTTTTGATAGCCATTGTTTGGCTAGCTAGTTGCCTTTGTTTTTAGCTAGCCGGTTGCCTTGTTTGGCCCTTTTGGCATTGTTGCCTTGTCTTAGTGACTTGTTGTTTTTGTCGGCACCCTTCCACTCGTTCTGACTAGTTTGTCGTTATGAGTGTAATTTTTTGGCACCGATCTGCTTTATAGTTTCTGGTTATAGCTCAATATACTATTACTTCACCAAAAAAAAAACTCTATAAGGTTTTCAACCTTGAAGACATTCAAATTGACATATGCACAAACTTTTTGAGTTTAAGGAGGTGACATAGATATTGTGGACCTAGATCATTGATTGATTTTGTAACGATCGTGTTCAACAAGGGCAGAAAGTGATCACCGAGAGAATCCGAACAAGGAACGACTCCTGATAGGTTTCTAGGATGGCAAAGAGGACAGAAATGAACCACTAATTAGGAAGAGCGATTTTGAAATGGGTGTGTGTGTGTGTGTGTTTATTAAAATTGGAATTAATTGACGGAGGTACTTTTCGATGTAATGACAAGTTTTGCTTTGAAACTTTAAAGTTAAGCGAGCCCATTCTAAAGCATTACCCGGATGGGTGATCTCTGGAAAAATGACTACCTATACACTGAAAAATAACACCGTAAAGCCGATAATACCTCAAGTTAACCAAGGATGTCACAGATTCAGGTCCACTTTGCATGTGATGTAGTTAATTCTGTACGAATGTCTTTAAATATTCTGACATGGGACTGGAACCCGTCGAGGGGTCCTCCCTTCTGCTCCTGGTGGACTCTGGGAATGTCCTGAAACGGTGTACCACGGCGTTCCAAGTGCTCAATTTCTTTCTCGTTTCGTGAGCAGAGTGTACATTGGCCTGCGAAAATGAAAGACTCCATGGCATCGAGGCTCGCTCACCGGAAATGGGCCATTTTACGATGTTCTGATAAAATGAAAAGGAATGGAGTCTGAGGGTCTGGAGAAGAATCTAGTGTTTTTCCTTCATTAAAAGATTTTAATCCTTCTTTTAATCTTGTTTGGCTGGTGTAAAAAGTGGTGATTAGTTTTCGTGGGTGAGAACTGGTGTTGTTCTTGCGTAATGTTTTCTTGGATTATAACGATTCAATCTTTCAGAAATGTTCCACGATTTCGCATGGTATCAAAGTGGAAAAGAGATAAGAGTAGCAGAAATGTAGTTATGAAGTAAAAGGATATTATTTTCCATCTCTTATATAATGGTACAACAGCAGATTTCCAAGGCAAAAACAGCTATACATTACCACAATATTACAGAAACAAAAAATGGGGATTCAAGCCAAGCAAAATTACAGAGGCAAAAAGAATTGTGCTGGGAAGAAAAAGAGGAGGAACAGTTTTCTGCTCATCTCCATATGTATTTGACCATATTGCTATACAGTCAGCAGTCCTACTAGTAAAAAGCTCAAAAATTCTACTTCTTCGAAACAAGATGTAGTTTCTCATCTCCTCTGGAAGTTCAGGAACTTGATGCCGTAGGCGAAGATGAAGAAAAAGCCCAAGACCCAACCAATATGCGCCAAAGCCACGGGCACGAGGAAGTCGTAATCGAATCCCAGATTCTCCTTCAGGAATGCATCTATTGCCGGTTTACCCCCTCCATCTAGTTCTATACCGTCCTTCTTGTCGCCGACTTGGGATGTGAAAATGCCATAGATGGTCCAAGCGACGGGCGAGCACCAGTAATACCATCTCCACCACACAGGGATCAGCTGCAATAATAGGGCATTATTAGCATTAATATGACATGTTTACAAAAGAGGATGATGCTCTCAATGAGAAATGAACGAAGACATGTTTACAAAAGAGGACCGAGGTAAGGTGACTCACAGGTCGGGGAATGAGGAAGCCCGAAAACAAGTTCCAGAAGTTGAGGAAGAACGACATTACGATGGCAGCGATCTGGTGGCCGGGAGTGAGCGCGACAACCATCATGCCGTACATCGAGAAGTAGGTATAGCACATGAATATGAAGTAGTAGAAGTACAAGACCTTGCCAAGCTTCCACTCAAAACCGATCATCGAGTAGAGAATGAGGGAATAAATAGCTGTCTGAATCGCCACATAGATTGTTTCGATAGCCACCTGATACACAAAGCACACCAATCAACGACAGAACAAGAAAATACAATTGTAATGAAATGAATGAGATTCTAATTATTGGAAATGGACAAAGAGAATAATACCTGAGCAAATGCATAAGGCAACTCCGAGTACATCCCAGCTGCTCGTTCACGGTAGAAGACGGTTCTTTCGATTGCCACAACAGATTGGACTGCTGAAGCATTAGTGGCTCCAAGGAAGAGAACAGCAGCATAGGTGGCACCGAGTAGATTGATCAAATCTTGTTGTTTAAATCTATCAGGATAAAAGGAACAGAAACATCATTTTAGCAAACACTTTAAGGTAATAGCAGCGGCTTGACCTTCGAAAAAAGAGAATGATCTTTCAAACGCAATAATTTGTGCTTACATTTTGCCTCCTTTGTTCCAGAAAATGAAGCCAAACATAAGACCAATGACGATCGTCATGACAAAACGAATGGCGTTAAATCGGGAGTTCCTCCAGTAGGACCAGTTCTGTTTGCAGAAGCAAGCATGGCATTGAGTTAGGAAGCCCTGGGAGTATTGGGTGGGGAAGTAAAGGTCTTTTGAACCAGGCTGTGGACTGCTCAGCTCTTTGATAAGCTCCTGGTTTCTCCTGAAAAGAAGGTTAAAAGAGAGAGAGAGAGAGAGAGAGAGAGAACGGGGGAATGAGGCATTGAGTTCAGAACGTTCATGATTGGATTTTGAAGAAATTACAGGGAGTCCGTTTCTCACCTATAGAGATCAGAATTGGCATAGATTTCTGCAAAGTCCACGTCCAGTTGAGCTTCGACTGAAGTAGCAGTGACATCCAACATCCATGTTGCAGGATTGTAGCCTTCATGGATCTTGGGGACACCGGGAACAGCCTGCAATTGGTTTTCAGACATTAAGCTCTATTTAGTCAAACCACATAACGACATGGGTAAGTGTAGCCATGGATTTTTCAGTCATGCGGGTTGCTTAATTGAAGTTATAAGATAAGCACCTCGAAATATTCCACGAGCTTGTGAGACCGTTCACCGAGAGGCCCTGTATAAATGACTCGCCCTCCTCTTTTCATCAGGAGAAGCTGCAAGAAGAACACACATCCTCAGCTCAGGGATATCTTGAAGAGACAATCCTGAAAACACATGAAAGGAACACGGAGTTCAATCATCCTAACCGTACCTCATCAAAAGCCTCAAAAATGTCTATACTCGGTTGGTGAATCGTGCACACAACAGTACGCCCAGTATCCACGGTGTTTCTCACAGTACGCATGACGATTGCAGCTGCTCTGGCATCGAGACCTGAGGTGGGCTCATCCATGAAGATAATCGAGGGATTAGCAACCAACTCGACGGCTATCGTGAGCCTCTTCCTCTGCTCGGTCGAGAGTCCATCAACTCCCGGAAGCCCAACTAGAGCATTCCTCAAGGGATGAAGCTCAACTAGATCCATGACTTGCTCAACAAACATCTGCAAAACCAAGAATACTCACGTTTAGTCATAATTTCCACCAGATCCGTTTACTTGCTTGAAGGAGTTATTTATGAAGAAGATAGTATCGTAGTTACGTGCCTTTCTGGTTTCCTTATTTACGTCCTTAGCGAGACGAAGCCAAGCTGAGTATAAAAGAGACTCGTAAACGGTGACATATGGTGAGTGAATGTCATTCTGCTCACAGTAACCGCTCACTCGAGCGAAAGTGGCTTGGTTCTTGGGATAACCGGAAACAGTTATGCTTCCTTCAATGTATCCGCCAGTTTTTCTTCCTGCCAAAACATCCATCAGTGTGGTCTTTCCGGCTCCACTGACTCCAACCAATGCAGTCAAAACGCCCGGCCTGAAAGCTCCACTGACATCTCTTAGGAGTTGGAGTCGGCTTTCCTCAACCCCTTGAGTCTTCATTTCCTGAAGCACACGAAAACAGACATTTCTATCTGATTCTAACGTTGGGTGGAGGTATTTTACAGTTTGCATTCTGATAGATATGTCTCAAACAAATACTTATAATGATCAGAACTTCCCTAGCCTTTTGTTTTCTGACAAGTTACCCCTTTTTACAGTTTGCATTCTGATAAATATGTCTCGAACAAATACTTTAACGACCAGATCTTCCCTAGCCTTTTGTTTTCCGACAGGTTACCCATTTTTACAGTTTGCATTCTGATAAATATGTCTCGAACAAATACTTTAACGACCAGATCTTCCCTGGCCTTTTGCTTTCTGAAAATTCACTCGTTTCTATCTGCAGTTTTATGAGAAATTACAAAACAGCTGTCATTGTGTTACGGCATGCTCATGTCATTTCATCGCCACACAGAACATGGGGAGTCGAGTCTTAAGTTAGGGAGGATTGGACTTACTGCGGGCATATCCACATAGTAATTGACATGGTTGAAGGCAAGTGAAAGGGGCTGGAAAGGCAGAACCATTCCTCTCCTTGCCCGGGTGCTTTCACTGACAATACCATCGTTTGCTGGGGCATTTCTTACTTGCATAGGAGTGCCTGTCCATAGAATTTCAGTTTTTGAGGCATCATCCCAGATTTCTTTTTTTCTATCCAGTTGACAGTCCTAACCACAACAATCACATACCTTCTGATCGAGATTGTCTTCTCTTCTTGGAATCATCATCCGCGAGCATTGCTTTATTATCGCCAAGAGCTGAGATACAGTCGGAAAGCAATAAAATCAGTACATACCTTTTCATTTTACTTTGCAAAATGAAAACCGGAAGAGAGCATCCACTTACGATTTAAGAATGTCAATGCAGCAGTGAAGAGAACGTTGAAAACAACAGAGAATGCAAAAAGTGCCATGATACTGATCCAATACCAGCTCTCGGTGTTGTAAAGGCCTCTTTGCGCTAGAAGGGCCTTCCCAACTGTGGGTTCAGAGGTGCCGATGGGTGTAGACTGTGACATCAAAAGAAGTTAATTCACATGTATCCTGAAATCTTTAGAAGACTTTTGAAGTTCCATCATATCCTAAGCCTTGTACATAATTTACCTTGTTCCATCTTTCAGACAGGAACTCATTGATAGCAATGGCATTTTGCCCATACATCATGGGAGAAATATAGTAACCCCAGATCATCCCTTTTGAAATGTCATCTGTCCACCATTGCGCACATTAATTTTTAGAAGCTTAATACCAAAAACAATCTATAGGTGTGAAACATGAAATATCCGAATGCCGTTATCAGCGATTGCTTAGAATGACAATGCCAAGCCCTAAAAAGTGAACATTTCTAACCTTTTGCGACAATGAAACCACCAAGGATGAATACCAGCAGCAATGTGAAGGTCCCGAGCGTGTTGGCGACGACTGGTGTTCTTCCCACAGCCGCTATGAAACGGAAGAGAGAGAGAGCCATCTGATTCACACCAAAGAAAGCCAGGAATTGCTTGAAAAACCTGTACAAGTAGAAATCACCAAGATTTGTCAGAAAGAGGACTCACCAGAGATTATTTTCCTCGCACTAGTTTTAGTAGCTTATAAACCAAAACAGGAAGGGCCAACTTATGAGAGAGCAGAAAAAGTGGTCTTACCTAACAGGAGACGGGGCGAACCCAATGGTGTAGTAAGTGAGGATGATCCAAATTCCAGATTCAACCAGTGAGACGGGAATTCTGAGAACCCAAATGGGCAACGCGAAAGCCCAGGCAGGGTAAAACAAGAAATCTCTCTGCTTGAAGAACACCGGAAGCCTGAACACTGTCATCGCAAGCTCTGTCAACCCATTAAACATGACATTCAGAAGACTGTAAAATAGAGCTCCCCAAAATCTTGTCCCGTCTCCTATTGTGCCGGTCTTCATTTCTGTTCTGAAGAACACGGTGAATGCAATGCAGGCCATGAGCGTGATCTGAGTGGTCTTGAAGATATACACGAAAGTGCTGCGCTTCATCAGCAGCCATTCCCTGGCAAAGCAAGCTTTGAAGAGCTCCCAGTTAGAAATTCCATACTTTTCCTTCACCAGAGCAGCAGGGTGTGCCCTGCTTTTGTCATAAGGGACCCTAAGCTCTTCGAGAAGGCGCTGACCGACCTGGAAGCTATTGAAAGCCCTCACGAATTCAGGCGCCGAGATGTATCTATAAGGTTGGTCCTTCCTGTACCAGTATTGCTCTTGGTCGTTCTTGGAAGTCACTTCCTGCAGAAAGTCAGCAACCCCCTTTCTTTCCGGGCATTTGAAGCCCACGTACTCAAAGAACCCGAGTACGTTCTCTCGCGGCCCTTGATAGACGATCTGGCCTTCCGAGAGCAAGATTATGTCGTCAAAGAGATCATAAGTCTCGGGAGCTGGCTGCAACAGGGTGATGACCATGGTCACATCCATGATATGGACCATCTGCCTCATGAACTTCACAATCTGAAAAGTTGTGGAACTATCCAGCCCTGTCGATATCTCGTCCATGAAGAACGCTTTTGCTGGTCCGACCAACATCTCACCAGTGGTGACTCGTTTCTTTTGCCCGCCAGAGATACCCCTCCTCATTTCATCTCCAACCATGATATCAGCACAAATATCTAATCCGAGGATCTGCCACAAACATTAGGGATTTAGCCTACCACACAAGCTTATACAACCAAACGTCACATTTGAAGCGGGATTGAATGGACAAATTCTGCAAACCAACCTTGAGAACATAGTCCGCCATCAAACTGGTTTCTTGGCCAGTAATGGCAGTGGCCTTCATGAAAGCATCAATTTCGGGGTCCGGCTTGATTCCTGCCTCTCGCTCTCTTCTGGACAGCTCCGCCGACATTTCATACCTAGCTCCGACTCCCAAGCAACGGCCCGAAAAGTCCAGTGTCTCACGGACCGTCATCTCACCATGGTGAAGATCATGCTGGCTAATGTAAGCGCAGGTCCTTTGAGGAACGAATTCGTTGAATTCATGGCCGCAGTAGGTGATTTTTCCAGTTATCTGTATAGTTGTAATAGAACGAATTAGTTCACGCTAAGAACTAGAGAACCTGAAGAGAGCAAGCAAGTAAAGGCATACAGATAGTTCAAAATGCGTCACTAACCCTGAGATCATCATCAGGCTTTCCAGCAAGTGCTTGTAGCAGTGTTGTTTTTCCAGAGCCAGGAGGTCCAAGAAGCAAGGTCAACCTGAAAATGAATAATGTCATGTTTATAAGCTCCCAAATTAAGCACGTAAAACTGCACTTGTTTATGTAAGCAGTGAGACTAGGATCTTCAAAATTGAGGATCCATGAATTTACCTTGATGGTTTGATTACGCCGCTTACATCTTGAAGTATCTTTACCACTCTCTTCTTCGATGGAGAGAGTCCGATCATGCCAATAGCTCCCTGTCGACATAAATATTGTTATTGAGGATTTATGGAAAATATCAAATTTAGCTCATCTAATGAATCGGACCTGCCGTTACCCTGAAGACATGAAAAGAAACAAACTGATTGATTTATCGATCTCTGTGTTTCGACATTCGAACCGCTCAAAGGTTGTGTTAGCTCTTCTCCACCTCTTTCAGCTTCCCATAACGTCAGCTTTCCTTTTTTCTAATTACTTAAGCAACAAAGACGCGCCATTTCACTAAAAAATCCACTTTTTGCCTGCATATTTGCAATCAAATGTTATATCTTCCGCCATCTCATGCTCACCAAACCTGCCTACTCGATATAGTCAAAGGCGGTGTCAGTATCGCACCCACATACAAGAAACTCGCAAGAACTTGTTCCTCGTAAAGTCTCTTAAGTCAATTAAAAGCCAGACGTGACCAAATACCTCTACCTGATCTAGTCACCTAAGCTATCTTACATGACTAGCTACAACCCTTTCGAGTTTGCCACTGACACTTCACTAAACAACACTCAAGATCAACTGAAAATGAAAAAGAAACATCACAGAAAGTAAAAAAATTCGGATGAAAGCCAACCTCAATAGCATTCAAGGTAGAGTTGAGCAGAGTTGGGAGTGCCCTTGTCCCCACATAAGCGTCGCCTTCAATGCACAGGTTCTGGAACCTCACTTCGATCTTTGGGGTCTCGATACCGACCCGGTCAGTCCTGTCCCGCAGCCTCCTCAGGAACTTCTCGTTGTCCTCCTCCACCGCTTTGAGTATGCTCTCCATCAGGACCTTCTTGTCTTGCGTCCCAAGGTTCGTCACGTCCACCTCGTCATGCACCACCCTCCCGTTGCTCCGCACCTGGGTCAGTATCCCCTTCCGCAACCGGTCGTAGGTTGGCAACCGCTCGATGGCAGCCCACTGGAGCTCCTCCTCATCATCCGCCGCCTGCCGGGCGCTCCGCTGGAACACGTCAGGTGCGTTCCACATCTCCCTCACACTGCCCGACCGCCAGCTCTGACGGCTGCTCGTCTGCCGCATGAGGTCATCGCCGGCCAATGCCGCCGCCATTGTCGAACCCGCCTCCTCTCTCTCCGGATCACACGTGAAACCCGAATAGAATACTCCTTGGCGAAGTTCTTGGACCAGAGTTGGAACAAGAACTTGAAGAAGAACAAATGAACTCCCAAAGAAAGAATCTATATGCACATGGTGAAGCAGAAGCACACTCCTTTTCTTTTCTGTGCGTTTGCTTATGAGAAAACTTGGAGCACACAGAGGATGAGAAAGAGAGAGAGAGAGAGATATTTTGAGGAGGTGGTTCTGGAGGAGCTTTATATAGAGAGTGAGTTGAAGGAGAAGCAGAAGATCCATCCGGAGCAAGAATAGGAACTCGCGCGCGCGCGCGCGTTCGTTGGTCGTCGGTCAAATCGAGACGACAACGTGGACAAGTCGTTCCGGCGGCTTTGAGCCAACTTGCGAGAGGATTTGAAGATTCACAGACCGAATCCGGTGTCTCGCGCTCCGGTCGCGCTCTTCGATTGAAATCTACTGGCCGTCGGATTTGGGGCGACGAGGGTTGACATGTCAAAGAGAGGTCCGATCCTGCGGACGACATCGGACGAGCGCACGACATTAAATTGTAAGCGCGGAATCGTCTTTTCATTTCGGTAATATTTTAATGGGGAGGCATGACATGAGATCGAGGAAACCGGTCCGACCGTACCTGGTCCGATGAGTCCTACTTATTTAAGCCACACTAATGATGCACGATTAATTTCCCCTAATCGATTTTTTTAATATAATTTCAAAATAATTAGTTGGGCTCGTAGTCCAGATTGATTCAATATCTCTTAACTTTAATTTATCTTTTGCCCCAAAGACCTTATCACTTCAAAAGGAGTTAAGGCAACAATTATCAAATATTTTGGTATATTTGCCCTCAATGGACCTTTTTTTCATTATTTTTCATATAATCACTCCTTATAGATGTTCTTATAAGTTAAATCCATGCTTGGCTTTAAGTATCATTATCACATCCGACCAATCTCGTCATATAAAAGATTACGACCATCTTCATGTTCCATTACAATTAGATAATTAGTTAAGGGACAAGATATCGATGGGGATAATACTCAGGATGTTGTCTTCTTTTGAGACTCGAATACAAGGCCATGCTTCTTTAAAGTACGATCAGATTTGGAATCTTGATGAACTCGGCCTATTGAGTTGATAATTAGAGCAATGCTTGCACAAAACCATGGCTACTTTTATGCTAAAAGAAGGGGTGCGCAGAGATTAAACTTAAGGGCTAGTTTTTTGTTTTTTTTTTTTTATCAAAAGAATGAAATTAAAAGAAAACAACCCTGCTAAACAGGCTCTGAGTTGATAGGTTTGTGCCTTTGAACATGTACTTTTCCAATGAGTCAGAGATACCTCAGTCTAACGGAAAAAGTATCTGGTAGAACTTTTTTTAATCCATTGGAAACTTCGAAGTACTTGAAAGTCCAAAAGCCGGCAATTGTCAACATCAATACCCAAGGCAAAGATATCTGAACGCATGCAATGTTCCCACGTGCATGACTTTAGCAAAGACGAGCCAATAAGAGATGAAACGACCATCTTTATGGTTGAATTCGTTGATGAAGAAAATTCGTAATGTAATGGAAGGTGCGGAGTGACTTTTTCGGCGGACATTTCATATATAATAGAAGCATCTTATTGACGAGTATCCAAAGATACTTATTAAATAAATAAAAAATTCTGCACATAACACAAAACACTTTCTATCTTTCCATAGTTTTACAAGAGAGAAATAAGATCATGCAATTCATGCGCGATGACACAAGAGACATGGACCAGGTTTTAGAGAGCATCAAGAGGTCTGAGAGCGCAATCCCGGTTAGGACATGCAGAGAAATCAATGGCAGGTTCGTGGACTACCTCGCCGAGCTTGTTAGTGCAACATGCGGGTGGTTGGACGTGCAGGAAAACAAAAAAAGGTTGAAAAGTCAAAGAAAGTAGAAAGTGGAGGCTCGACTCAGTTTAAAAAGGAGAACGAGAGCTCACGAGAAAGAAAATAAAAAGGGGAGAGGGGGAAAGAAAGAAAGAAAGAAGAAAGGGGGAAGAGAGCGAGAGTGCACACGCCACGGGATCTTACCAAGCCGATTCAATTCCACTTGTAATGCTCGGTAAATGCTTGCAACCTTCTTTCACCAATTTGAAAAGTTTTCAGAAGTAGAGCTTAAATTCAAAGTTTAGTGAAACTTGAGCCGGAAAATCCAATTTTTGAGTTGAGTTTTGGGATTTCATGGAAATGACGGATAATGATATTGTGGAAACATGGGATTTGACAAGAGTCATTGTTTACTTGGAGCGAAAATTTAGAATTTCACACGCGAGTTCTGCGTTGCATTTAGGTTAGTTTAGCCACATAGTTGAGGTAAAGTTTTACTTGCCTTTGACATCAATTCTCGTTTAATTGCTAGGATTATGAGATTGTCAACTCATTTAGTTATGCATTGTTTGATTCAGGCATTCCCATTTGAGTGGTGCTATCTCTTCTTTAAGTTTATAAACTCATACTTTGAAAATGAAAAGTGAGAGACATATTATGTGCAAAAGGAAAAGTGATTTTTATGGCATATTTGATGCATAATTTCGAATCAAGCATTTGCTATCTTATTTGTTATTTGAAATGGTTTGAAAAGTGTTTATGAAATAAATTTACAAAAGGTATTCTAGTGGATGAGTGGAACTGCAAAAGATTAATATCAATTATGGATTTGGCTATGAGGATTTGCAAGGATGTTGTTGTGGATTGGCTTTGATGCTCAGTATCACTATAAGCCCATTAAAGGACTTGTGAGTAAACATACTAGTTTAGAAAATCCTTATGAGTTAGCCATCTGTAATATAGATGGAGACCTTGCCAAAGGGAGCTTGGTCGTCTTGTCATTATGCGTTATGTATGATCATGGTCAAATATCTAAGCACGAGATTGGCCAATGAAATAAACCATTGACATGTGTGACATCCTGATTTTTTCAAATTTGATTTCAATTGAATAAATCGGGCATTTCATCAACGCGTCTATAGTGTCATTCTCTAAGCCGATCACTCATGCGATAACTAGACTATCTAAGAAAGTCATTAAGGGATTTTAACACAAAAGACTTGAGAATTCGATTAGGAATCGACTGCTCGACCGTGTTAATTTGTAAGGGTCATTACAGCACAATTAAAAATCGATCAGAGATCAGAGATAAGTCAATTCGACTGAAATAGGTGATCAAAATGTGGGTGATTCCACCTAATTGCAAAATTCTCATCGATCGGCACTAAATGGATTTTCTATCGTTTTGGGTACCCTGTGTCCGTATTTGAAATCTTGAGATTTTCACGACAACCGAGAGTCGCCAATGTGTCGAAGATGTACATTGTGACTCGAGATAATTCGATCACGGGTCAATTGCACTAAAAATTCCTAAAAATTACCCGATAGGCCAAGTCACGCTAAAAGCGTGCCGGAGTGAAATTAACCGTGAATTTAAATCCGATTTCAGAAATTGAAAGTTTTGTGGTGTCACAAGCTATTTTAGGAACGTCAACTCATTCTCCGAAGATTTTTCAGAGATTCCGGGATTTTTACGGAAAATCGATTCGAATGTCGCGGAAAATTAACAGAAATTCGGATAGGCCAAATTAAAGGAAATTTAGACTTCTAAGCCAAGCCTTTGAGTGTCGGGACTTACGAGTAAAATTGTTCGGTAATTTCCTTCATCGAATTTGGACCTTGATTTGGAGATTTGAGTGAGGAATTGAAGTTAATATTGGTGAAATTCGGATTAAGGCAAAGGGCAGCAATTTTGGGCTTCAAAATTTGTTAATTTAGAGAAATTATAAGATTGTAAAGTATTATAATGTACATGGAGACAAAGGGGGACCAAGCCATTAATGCAAGGGATGAGGATTGTGGACTTTTAGCTCCCCTCATCCTCAGCTTCTTCCGCCAGCTGCGACCGGTTCATCCTCCTCCTACGCGCGAGCTCTCTCTCCACCGAATCCCCATCTCACCGCCTTAATCTCTCTCTCTCTCTTTCCTCGAATATGCGAACAGCTCCTTCAGCTTTGTTTCACTTTCATTTTCCTTCGTTTATCTTTCCTTTCCCCCTGCAAAACCACCAACGCCTGCCCATCTCTCGCACCGAACAACCCCACTCAAGGAGTCAACACCAGCATCCAGCAAAGGCGATTTGTTGACCCCATCTTCACCGAACAATCCAGCGAAGCCACTTCCATCCTTCGGTCTTGGTTTTGCTTGGTCAAACCCAGTAAATTCTCCAACCGGATTGTTGACCGAAGCAGAAGCCACTCGTCCGAAGCAGCTGCCAGCGTCTCCTCCTTCCTTTCGTTGCCACGACCGTCCATCTCTCCACGTCCACGCATCTTCATTTTCCCACCGAAGCTGTCTGCTCCATCTTGTTGCTTCGGGTTCATCCGGTTCCGCGTCCTCGATTTCAGCCATCAACGAAGCAGCTTGAAGACCCAGCGAAGTTGCTCCATTCTGCGTGGTCTCCTCCAGCAGCTCGCAATTGTCCAGCGAAGCTCGGCGGTCCAGCCCAGATTTCAGTCCATCTCAGCCTGAGTGAGCCCAGCAGTTGGGCCATTTGAAGCCCACGAAAATTTGCAGCAGTCCAGCCCAGTGAAGCAATTACTCAGCCCATTAAATAAGTCCAACAGCCCAAGTCTTGGCCCAGCAGCAAGCCCACGCCTTTTAGAAGCCCAGCAGAATCAGAAGCCCGCGAGGACAGCCCATTCAAGGCATGTTCAGTCAAGTGAAGCCTAGTCCAATTCAAAAGCAAATCTTAGATTGGACTGAGATTTGTTGGGCCCGTTTTAGGCCCGGCCCAAGTGTCCGCCGACACCGCCGAAAATTCGGATTTCGGCCGCCGTTGCGCCGTCGTCGCGGTGAACTGGTTTCCGCAATTAACAAGTAAGTTTTTGCACTAAACCCTTCTTAGTAGGCTAATGACGTCTAAGGGGTGTTTAGATTTATTTAATTAGAAATTAGATGGTTAGTTAGATTAAATTAGAAATTTAATTATTTAATTGAGCATGTTAGGTGGTTAGCATGGTTTAGCTAAGGCCTAAATAAATTGTACTATTTATCTAGAAGGGTTCGGGAATTTCTCCGAGTCCGTATTGGTATTTAATTTAATAAGTTTGGCCTAGGTTAGTATTTTTAGAAATTAAATTGAATTATTTAATTAATTTTCGAATTAATTATTTTTCCGGAAATTAGGCTGGGATAGTCAGTGACCGAAATTTCGTGCTGATTGCAATGGTGTGGTTAATTTCTGCAATTGAGTGTTAAATTATGCAAATTGAGTGCTAATTGGATTTTTGGTATTTAATTCCAAAAATTGTGAATTTTCAATATTTATTCAAAAAATTCCGGGTGTCAGATTTTGACACCGAAAATAGTTTTCAGTACTATATGAGATAGTGGGATTTCAAAAATCAAGAATATTAATTTTTTTGGGTCAAGTTGACTGTGTACCCACACACGAGTAATTTCATGTGAATTTCTAATACGAAGAAAAAAGCCAGGCTCACCATTTTAATTGAAGCATTTGAGTGCAATGCACGGTGCCCTAGGCCATATTTGAGTGATCGTGTGATGGTTAAGAAAATCGTCTCGGGCTGTTAAGCTAGACGTTATCCCTATTCGGGATACCCCCTAGGCAACGGGAAGCTAGTCGAGTAGATTCTGGACCCTATGCTCCTTCGGGAAAGCCGTTTGATAAAGAGACGTGCCGTACTCAATGGGGTGAGACGATGCCTGGCAATGCCAGAAGACCGCTGAACAGAGAGTAGGCCGTGCTATATGCCGAGATCAAAACTAGGAACGCATGATTAATTGAGTATGGTGTTCCAGTTGTTGGAGCTTAATTATTGCTCATGTTTTCATGCTGTCTGAGTTATAAATTGTACTGACCTGTAAGATGGATCTGAGACGAGGTAAGTATCATTGATTGTGTGATTGTGTGATTAGGACTCTTCTGGGCGTATTTCCCTCATAATCGGGGTTTAGCGTGCGAACTCGCTGAGATTATATCTCACCCCGTTGTGGGACAACATTTTCAGGGTCGTCGAGTGGAGGACCTAGAGCTGAGAGGAGGTGATCGGAAGCATAGGTCAGTTATGACCGCTTCTTTTTGGAAGGCTAGTCTTTTGTAGTCTTTTGGCCATAGACTTTTGTACATGACTCAGTGTGAATATAAAAGCATGTTTGTTTGTGACTCTGTTGTCTTGCTTTTCTATCCCGAGATGATTATTGTCAGGGGATTTATAATCCACTTCTGCATGTGCAATAAAACAAAAAGGGTCAGCGACTAGTCTTGGGAAGTCGCAAAATTTTACTGACCAGAAAGGGATGGGCACGCGCTCGGGGTTCGGGGCTTGACAACATGTGCTTTTGAAGAGATTGATCAATGGGCTGTACCATTAACATTTGTTTTAATATTGATGTGAAATAAATATTTCTTCTATAAATATAGCTATGTTGAAGTGTATATAACTCATTCTCTACTTATAAGTTTGTTATATCATGAAATTTGGTGTAATGAGTTATGTTTTTGTGTCTAAAGCATGCATAATGGATGCTCAATCTACTTAATGATCTAGTTCTCGATCTTTTCCAAACTCTTCGATTTTCATGGTCAAAACAAAAAACAAGAAAGCTGTGGAGAAATTCGGGACGAGTTGAATACATAGATGCAAGCTAACTAGCTACATACTATATAAGAACCGACTCTCCTTGTTAAGGAGACAAGTTTCAACTTTTCTAGTCTTTATCTACTATGAACTTAATAATGTTTTAAGAGACATTCAAATGGACATCTCCACAAACGGTTTGAGTTTAAGGGGTGACAGACATATTGTAGACCTGGATCATCGATTGATTCAGATCCACTTTGTATATGATGTAGTTGATTTTATACGAAGTTCTGTAAAGATTCTGACAAGGGACTGGAACCCAACGAGGGATTCTCCCTTCTGGTCCTGGTGGACTTGCAACTAGTTTTTCTTCTTACGAATGTCCCAAAATTAGGTGTGAGCATAGTCCAAATTTGGTCGATCTAGCACCTAATCTAGGGACCAACCCGCATAGTGTTAATCCCCAATTTTTGGGACAAAAGACCGAACCAATTCTATGGGGTCAGTCTGGTTCCAAGGTCAACCCAGGACCAACCGTTCATTTTTTTGTTTCCCTTTTTATATTCCTTAAAAGGACAAACGTATTATTTCAAATTACATACTCATCAACAATGCAATATTGGACAACCAAATTATGAACACCAATACATATCAAATATAAATATAAGATAAGATAACAACAGTAACTTACACTTACTAAAAGTAACAAACCATAAAAACGAAGATGCAATGCGAGAGAATAGAGACAAGTAGCGAGGTATGTGAACAGAGGCAAACGACAAGGCGAGTGACACAAGCAAAGAGAGGCGAGTGAGGCCAAGGCGGGTGAGCGAGCCCGAGGCAAATGAAGAGGGTTTCTGTTTTTTTTTTTTTTTTTGTTAAATTCGATCTGGGTTTCTACTTTCTAATTTACGTGACAAATTGAACTGCAAAGAGAATAGATAAGGAACTGCTAGAATTTAGAGTAGACAAAAACATATATTATATAACATATTAGATGTATTATATATATAATATTACGTATATAATATAATATTACGTACAGGGTTGATCCGTGCAAGACCAACCCTAAACTTATAGGACCGAGAACTAATTCGCACATTACAAGATTCAAAGGTCCTAAGACCAAGGACCAACCCAGTCTCCCGGGCAACTGGACTAGGACCGATCGCATTGGGCCGGTTCAAGGTCGGTCGAGGGTTGACCGTGAACCGATGCTCACCCCTACCCAAAACAGTGTACCACAGTGTTCCAAGCACTCGATTTGTTTCTCATTTCGCAAGCAGAGTGTACATTGGCCTGCAAAAACGAAAGAGTCCGTGGCATCGAGGCTCGGCTCGCTGGAAATGGGCCATTTGACCATGTTCTGATAAAATGAAAAGGAATGGAGTCGGAGGGTCTGGAGAAGAATCTAGTGTTTTTCCTTCATTAAAAGATTTTAATCCTTCTTTTAATCTTGTTTGGCTGGTGTAAAAAGTGGTGATTAGTTTTCGTGGGTGAGAACTGGTGTTGTTGTTCTTGCGTAATGTTTTCTTGCATTATAACGATTCAATCTTTCAGAAATGTTCCACGATTTCGCATGGTATCAAAGTGGAAAAGAGATGAGAGTAGCAGAAATGTAGTTATGAAGTAAAAGGATATTATTTTCCATCATCTCTTATATCATGGTACAACAGCAGATTTCCAAGGCAAAAACAGCTATACATTACCACAATATTACAGAAACAAAAAATGGGGATTCAAGCCAAGCAAAATTACAGAGGCAAAAAGAATTGTGCTGGGAAGAAAAAGAGGAGGAACAGTTTTCTGCTCATCTCCATATGTATTTGACCATATTGCTATACAGTCAGCAGTCCTACTAGTAAAAAGCTCAAAAATTCTACTTCTTCGAAACAAGATGTAGTTTCTCATCTCCTCTGGAAGTTCAGGAACTTGATGCCGTAGGCGAAGACGAAGAAAAAGACCAAGACCCAACCAATATGGGCCAAAGCCACGGGCACGAGGAAGTCGTAATCGAATCCCAGGCTTGACTTCAGGAATTCATCTATTTGCGGTTTAAGCCCTCCATCTATTTCTATAGGTTCCTTCTTGTCGCCGACTTGGGATGTGAAAATGCCATAGATGGTCCAAGCGACGGGCGAGCACCAGTAGTACCATCTCCACCACACAGGGATCAGCTGCAATAATAGGGCATTATTAGCATTAATATGACATGTTTACAGAAGAGGATGATGCTCTCAATGAGAAATGAAAGAAGACTAGAATTAGGACCAAGGTAAGGTGACTCACAGGTCGGGGAATGAGGAAGCCCGAAAACAAGTTCCAGAAGTTGAGGAAGAACGACATTGTGATGGCAGCGATCTGATGGCCGGGAGTGAGCGCGACAACCATCATGCCGTACATCGAGAAGTAGGTATAGCACATGAATATGAAGTAGTAGAAGTACAAGACCTTCCCGAGCTTCCACTCGAAACCGATCATCGAGTAGAGAATGAGGGAATAAATAACTGTCTGAATCGCCACATAGATTGTTTCGATAGCCACCTGATACACAAAGCACACCAATCAACGACAGAACAAGAAAATACAATTGTAATGAAATGAATGAGATTCTAATTATTGGAAATGGACAAAGAGAATAATACCTGAGCAAATGCATAAGGCAACTCCGAGTACATCCCAGCTGCTCGTTCACGGTAGAAGACGGTTCTTTCGATTGCCACAACAGATTGGACTGCTGAAGCATTAGTGGCTCCAAGGAAGAGAACAGCAGCATAGGTGGCACCGAGTAGATTGATCAAATCTTGTTGTTTAAATCTATCAGGATAAAAGGAACAGAAACATCATTTTAGCAAACACTTTAAGGTAATAGCAGCAGCTTGACCTTCGGAAAAAGAGGATGATCTTTCAAACGCAATAATTTGTGCTTACATTTTGCCTCCTTTGTTCCAGAAAATGAAGCCAAACATAAGACCAATGACAATAGTCATGAAGAACCGAATGGCGTTAAACCGGGAGTTCCTCCAGTAGGACCAGTTCTGTTTGCAGAAGCAAGCATGGCATTGAGTCAGGAAGCCCTGGGAGTATTGGGTGGGGAAGTAAAGGTCTTTTGAACCGGGCTGTGGAGAATTCAGCTCTTTGATGAGCTCCTGGTTTCTCCTGCAAAGGGAAACAAAAAAACAAAAAACCGGGGAATGAGGCGCCCAGTTCAGTGCACATTCATGATTGGAATTCGAAGAAATTACAAAGAGTGCGCGTCTCTCACCTATAGAGGTCGGAATTGGCATAGATTTCTGCAAAGTCAACGTCCAGTTGAGATTCGACTGAAGTAGCACTGACATCCAACATCCATGTTGCAGGATTGTAGCCTTCTTTGATCTTGGGGACACCGGGAACAGCCTGCAATTGGTTTTCGGACATTAAACTCTATTCAGTCAAACCACATAGCCTCATCGGTAGGTGTAGTCGTGGATTTTTCAGTCATGCGGGTTTTTTTAATTGAAGTTATAAGACAAGCACCTCGAAATATTCGACGAGCTTGTGAGACCGTTCACCCAGAGGCCCTACATAGATGACTTGCCCTCCTCTTTTCATCAGGAGAAGCTGCAAGGAGAACACACATCCTCAGCTCAGGGATATCTAGAAAAGATAATCACGAAAAAAAAAATGAAAAGAACACGGAGTTAAATTATCCAAACCGTACCTCATCAAAAGCCTCAAAAATGTCTATACTCGGTTGGTGAATTGTACACACAACAGTACGCCCAGTATCCACAGTGTTTCTCACAGTACGCATGACGATTGCAGCTGCTCTGGCATCGAGACCTGACGTGGGCTCATCCATGAAGATAATCGAGGGATTAGCAACCAACTCGACGGCTATCGTGAGCCTCTTCCTCTGCTCGGTCGAGAGTCCGTCAACTCCTGGAAGCCCAACTAGAGCATTCCTCAAGGGATGAAGCTCAACTAAATCCATGACTTGCTCAACAAACATCTGCAAAACCAAGAAAACTCACATTGAGTCATAATTTCCACCAGGTCCATTTACTTGCTTGACGGAGAAATGAATGAAGAAGAGAGTATCTTAGCTACGTGCCTTCCTGGTTTCCTTATTTACGTCCTTAGCGAGACGAAGCCAAGCTGAGTATATGAGAGACTCGTAAACGGTGACGTATGGCGAGTGAATGTCATTCTGCTCACAGTAACCGCTCACTCGAGCAAAAGTCGCTTGGTTCTTGGGATAACCGGAAACAGTTATGCTTCCCTCAATGTATCCGCCAGTTTTTCTTCCTGCTAACACATCCATCAGTGTCGTCTTTCCGGCTCCACTGACTCCAACCAATGCAGTCAAAACGCCCGGCCTGAAAGCTCCACTGACATCTCTTAGGAGTTGTAGTCGGCTTTCCTCAACCCCTTGAGTCTTCATTTCCTGAAGCACAACAAAACAGACATTTGTTTCTCTACTAACGTTGGGTGGAGGTATTTTACATTTTGTATTCTGAGAAATATGTCTCAAACAAATACTTTAACGACCAGAACTTCCCCAGCCTTTCATTTTATGACAAGTTAGCAGTTTCTATCTGAACTTTTATGTGAAATTACGAAAGAACTGTCGTTGTCTTAGGGCTTGCTCGTGTCATTTCATCGCTGCACGGAACTTGGGGAGTCTTAAGTTAGGGAGGAATGGACTTACTGCGGGCATATCCACATAGTAATTGACATGGTTGAAGGCAAGTGAAAGGGGCTGGAAAGGCAGAACCATTCCTCTCCTAGCCTGGGTGCTTTCACTGACAATACAGTCGTTTGCTCGGGCATTTCTTACTTGCATGGGAGTACCTGTCCATAAAATTCCAGTCTTATATAAGCATCTACACATGATACTTTTTGCGGCACATCCCAGATTTCTCTTTTTCTATAAATCCAGTCGACAGGTCTAACTACAACAATTACATACCTTCTGATCTAGATTGTCTCCTCTTCTTGGAATCATCATCCGCGAGTATTGCTTTATTATCACCAAGAGCTGAGATACAGTCGGAAAGCAATAATTCAGTACGTACTTTTCATTTTACTTGGAGAAAAGAAAACCAGACCAGAGCATCTACTTACGATTTAAGAATGTCAAAGCAGCAGTGAAGAGAACGTTGAAAACAACAGAGAACGCGAAAAGTGCCATGATACTGATCCAATACCAGCTCTCGGTCCTGTAAAGGCCTCTTTGTGCTAGAAGGTACTTTCCAACTGTGGGTTCAGAGGAGTTGACGGGCATAGGCTGTGACATCAAAAGAAGTTAGTTTAGATGTATCCTGAAATCAGAAGACTTTTGATGTTCCATCATATCCTTAGCCTTGTAGATAACTTACCGTGCTCCATCTATCCGACAGGAACTCATTGATAGCAATGGCATTTTGTCCATACATCATGGGAGAAACATAGTAACCCCAGATCATCCCTTTTGAAATGTCATCTGTCCACCATTGTCCACATTTTATTTTTAGAAGCTTATCACCAAAAGCAATCTATAGGTGTGAAATATGAAATATCCAAATGCCGTTATCAGCGATTGTTTAGAATGACAATGCCAAGCGCAAAAAAGTGAACATTTCTAACCTTTGGCGACAATGAAACCACCAAGGATGAATACCAGCAGCAATGTGAAGGTCCCGAGTGTGTTGGCGACGACCTGTGTTCTTCCCACAGCCGCTATGAAACGGAAGAGAGAGAGAGCCATCTGATTCACTCCAAAGAAAGCCAAGAATTGCTTGAAAAACCTGCACAAGTAAAAATCACCAAGATTTGTCAGCAAGAGGACTTACCAGAGATTATGTTCATCGCACTAGTGTTCGCAGCTTATAAATCAAAGCAGGAAGGGCCAACTTATGAGAAGGCAGAAAAAGTGGCCATACCTAACAGGAGATGGGGCGAACCCAATGGTGTAGTAAGTGAGGATGATCCAAATTCCAGATTCAACCAGCGAGACGGGAATTCTGAGCACCCAAATGGGCAACGCGAAAGCCCAGGCAGGGTAAAACAAGAAATCTCTCTGCTTGAAGAACACCGGAAGCCTGAACACTGTCATTGCGAGCTCACTCATCCCATTAAACATGACATTCAGAAGACTGTAAAATAGAGCTCCCCAAAATTTTGCCCCGTCTCCTATTGTGCCGGTCTTCATTTCTGTTCTGAAGAACACGGTGAACGCAATGAAGCCCATGATCGTGATCTGAGTGGTCTTGAAGATATACACGAAAGAGCTGCGCTTCATCAGCAGCCATTCCCTGGCAAAGCAAGCTTTGAAGAGCTCCCAGTTAGAAATTCCATACTTTTCCTTCACCAGAGCAGCAGGGTGTGCCCTGCTTTTGTCATAAGGGACTCTGAGCTCTTCGATAAGGCACTGACCGACATGGAAGCTATTGAAAGCCCTCACGAATTCAGGCACCGAGATGTATCTATAAGGTTGGTCCTTCCTGTACCAGTATTGCTCTTGGTCGTTCTTGGAAGTCACTTCCTGCAGAAAGTCAGCAACCCCCTTTCTTTCCGGGCATTTGAAGCCCACGTACTCAAAGAACTCCAGAACGTTCTCTCGTGACCCTTGGTAGACGATCTGGCCCTCCGAGAGTAAGATTATGTCGTCGAAGAGCTCGTAAGTCTCGGGAGCTGGCTGCAAGAGGGAGATGACCATGGTCACATCCATGATATGGACCATCTGCCTCATGAACTTCACAATCTGAAAAGTCGTGGAACTGTCCAGCCCTGTTGATATCTCGTCCATGAAGAACGCCTTCGCTGGTCCGACCAACATCTCACCAGTGGTGACACGTTTTTTTTGTCCACCAGAGATACCCCTCCTCATGTCGTCTCCAACCATGATATCAGCGCAAATATCTAATCCGAGGATCTGCCACAGACATCAGAGACTTAGCCTACCTCACAAGCTTATACAGTGAAACGTCAAATTTGAAGCAGGATTGAATGGACAAATTCTGCAAACCAACCTTGAGGACATAGTCCGCCATTAAACTGTTTTCTTGGCCAGTAATGGCAGTGGCCTTCATGAAAGCATCAATTTCGGGGTCCGGCTTGATCCCTGCCTCTCGCTCTCTTCTCAACAGCTCCGCCAACATCTCATACCTAGTTCCGACTCCCAAGCAACGGCCCGAAAAGTCTAGTGTCTCACGGACGGTCATCTCACCATGGTGAAGATCGTGCTGGCTAATGTAAGCGCAGGTCCTTTGAGGAACGAATTCATTGAATTCATGGCCGCAGTAGGTGATTTTTCCAGTTATCTGTATAGTTGTAATAGAACGAATTAGTTCACGCTAAGAACTAGAGAACCTGAAGAGAGCAAGCAAGTAAAGGCATCCAGATAGGTCAAAATGCGTCACTAACCCTGAGATCATCATCAGGCTTTCCGGCAAGTGCTTGTAGCAGTGTTGTTTTTCCAGAGCCGGGAGGTCCAAGAAGCAAGGTCAACCTGAAAATGAATAATGTCATGTTTATAAGCTCCCAAATTAAGCGCGTAAAACTGCACTTGTTTATGTAAGCAGTGAGACTAGGATCTTCAAATTGAGGATCCATGAATTTACCTTGATGGTTTGATTACGCCGCTCACATCTTGAAGTATGTTTACCACTCTCTTCTTCGATGGAGAGAGTCCGATCATGCCAATAGCTCCCTGTTGTCATAAATAATGCTATTGAGGATGCATAGAAAATGTTAAATTCACCTCGTCGAATGAATCAGATACTGCCGTTTCTCTGAAGACATGAAAAGAAACAAACTGATTGATTTATCAATCTCTGTGTTTCAACATTTGAACCGCTCTTAGGTTGGGTTAGCTCTTCTCTACCTCTTTCAGCTTCCCATAACATCAGCTTTCCTTTTTTCTAATTGCTCAAGCAACAAAGACGCACCATTTCACTAAAAGGTCCACTTTTTGCCTGCATAGTTGCAATCAAATGTTATATCTTCCGCCATCTCATGCCCGCTGAACCTGCCTACTCAATATTGTCAAAGGCGGCATCGCAGCCACATATAAGAAACTGGCAAGAATTTCTTTCTCCTAGAGTCTGTAAGACAATTAAAACCCAGACGTGACCAAATACCTCTTCCTGATCTAGTCACCTAACCAATCTTGGCTGACTAACTACAACCCTGTTGAGTTTGCCACTGATACTTCACTAAACAACACTCGTGAAAAAGAAACATCAGAGAAAGTAAAAAAATTCTCATGAAAACCAACCTCAATAGCATTCAAGGTAGCGTTGAGCAGAGTTGGGAGTGCCCTTGTCCCCACATAAGCATCCCCTTCAATGCACAGGTTCTGGAACCTCACTTCGATCTTCGGGACCTCAATACCGACCCGGTCGGTCCTGTTCCGCAGCCTCCTCAGGAACTTCTCGTTGTCCTCCTCCACCACCTTGAGTATGCTCTCCATCAGGACCTTCTTGTCTTGCGTCCCAAGGTTCGTCACGTCAACCTCGTCATGCACCACCCTGCCGTTGCTGCGCACCTGGGTCAGTATCCCCTTTCGCAGCCGGTCGTAGGTCGGCAGCCGCTCGATGGCAGCCCACCGGAGCTCCTCCTCGTCATCCACCACCTGCCGGACGCTCCGCTGGAACACGTCCGGCGCGTTCCACATCTCCCTCACGCTGGCCGACCGCCAGCTCCTGCGGCTGCTCGTCTGCCGCATGAGGTCATCCCCGGCCAATGCCGCAGCCATTGTGAAACCCGCCTTCTGTCTCTCCAGATCACACTCAAAACCCAACTCGAACACTCCTCAAAGAAGTTCTTGGACCAGAGTTCGAACAAGAACTGACCTACCAAAGAATGAATCTATATGCACATGGTGAAGCAGGAGCACACTTCTTTTCTTTTCTGTGCGTGTGCTTATGAGAAAACTTGGTCATGAGCACACAGAGGATGAGAAAGAGACGGATATTTTGAGTAGGTCACTCAGGAGGAGCTTTATATATAGAGAGGGTTGAAGAAGAAGAAGGTCAATCCCGGGCAGGAACATGAATGCGTATGAGCATGTGTGCGCGCTTTGGTCGTCGGTCAAAATGAGACGACGAGCCGTTCCCGCGGCTTTGAGCTAACTTGCGAGAATCCGGTGTCTCGCGCACCGTCCGCGCTCTTCCAGAAGGAAAGCGACTGGCCGTCGGATCCCGGGGGACGAGGTTGACGTGTCGAGGAGAGGTCCGATCCTGCGGTCGATACCGAACGAGCGCATCACATTAACTTGTGAGCGTGGAACTGTTTGCACGGTTAATATTTTAATGGTAGAGAGCATGACATCGAGGACTCCTGGTCCGTACCTGATCTGATGACTCCTACTTTGATAAACTACACTGAAGTTGCCTCCTTGGACTCCAGAGCCTAATTATAAACAATTAAATTCCCCTGATTAAGGAAAATTTATTAATTGGGCTCGTGGTCCAGATTTCCAGCCAATGATTAAGGAAAAAGTCCGCCCTCCCCTGTCCCCTCATGATTCAACATCTTTTAATTTCAATTTATCTTTTGCCCCTAGAGACCTTATCATTTTCAAGGAATTTGGAGCAACAATTATCAAATATATTGGTATATTTGCCGTTAATGGACTTCTTCTTCTTCTTCTTCTTTTCCATATTTTTTTTTTTTTTTGACGATTCTTCTTTTCCATATAATCGGCACTTTTAGATGTTGTTGTAAGATAAATATCTTTACTCCCAATAACTTAGCCATGCATGCCTTCGGTAATATTCTTGCATCCGACCAATCCCATTGTATCACGGATTACAGCCATCTTCATGTTCCATCACAATGAGATAATTAGTCAAGGGACAAGGGATCGATGGTAATACTCAAGACATTGTCTTCTTTTGAGATTCGAACACAAGGTCACGCTTCTATAAAGTGCTATCTAATTTGGAATCTTGACGAACTTGATTGACCTGTTGAGTTGATAATCGGAGTGATGTGTGCACAATTTGCGATTACTACCATGCACGATTATCATGGGTATAGCTAAAAGAAGGGGTGCACAAAGATTAAACATAAGGCTACTTCTTTTTCGTAACTATAACGAAATTGAAATTGAGAAAAAAAAAAAAAAAAAAGAGCACAAGATTTTACGTGAAAACCCTTGCGGGAAAAATCACAAGGAGAGGAAAAGCAAAATCCATTGTAAAAATCAAGGATTACAAAAAGTGACTCTGAAAAACGTAGACTCTTTACGTCTCAACTTCATATATATATATATATAGGCAAAAATCAAATCCAAAGTAGGAAACCTCTTTTTAGGAAACATTCTCTGGCTTGGAAATTCATTCAATTAGGAAATCTATTTAAAATAGGAAACCTACTTGAATTAGGAAACCTTCATTTTCAGGCTTAAACTTGAGACATATCTAACAATCTCCACATTGGCTTGACGTATAAGTCAAGTTACAATTGCTTGGCTTGAATTCTATCTAAGCAACAAACAATCTTCTCCTCCCATTAGAGTAAAATTCAGTTGCAGCAAATATTAACCAAATCCAAGCAATGCTTGTATTTGGTGATAGGCAAAGGTTTCGTTAACATATCGGCTAGATTGTTTTTTTGTACCAATCTTCAAGATCTTAATAAACTATCAGCAAGAATGTCTCGAATAAAATGATATCGCACATCAATATGCTTTGTTCTCTCATGATACATATGATCTTTAGTAAGATGTATAACACTTTAACTATCACAATGGAATAATCACACCATGATCCACATTAAGCTCTCTAAATAAGCCTCTTAACCATATGGCATCTATAATTATTTTTGCAATAGCTATATACTGTGCTTATATAGTAGACAAAGTCATTGTATGTTGTAAAGTAGCTTTCCAATTGACTACACAACCTCTAATAGTAAAAATGCACCTAATGTCATGCCCCGAACCCCGGGCACGCGCACATCCCTCGATGGTCAATCAAATTGCGACGTTCCCAGGACGAGTCGCTAACCCTTTCTTTTTATGCACATGTGGAAGCGAACTCATAATTACCCTACCAACAAACAAACACATGAGATAGTAAAAGTAGGACAACAATTTTTACGAACCACACTTTATAAACAAACCGAGTTAAACCTACAGGTTCATATACAAAGGTCTGTCTCCCGAAAAGAAGTCCTAACCGACCTATACCCAGATCCCTTCAACTCCGGTTCTGGATTCTCCATCCTAGGGACCTGAAAAAGGGATAACCACGACGGCGTAAGACAAGTTCTCAACGAGTCAACACCCTAAACCCCGATTAGGATGAGAATTCACTCAAAGGCAGCCTAACATGCATCATATAGAACTTACCTCACCTCAACACCTCTCTGCACATTAGTGCATCTCATATATCATATGCATACGGTACATGTATTCAATAACTGGAACATCTCATATCATTCATCAAATATTCATAGGGGTCCCGATTATAAGGTCAAACCGTTATTACACGTCTCATTCCGTGCCACACCAATTTTGTCCCATAATCAGGCACAACTATCTCAATCACTCAAGTGTATTCCAATTATTTATGACCTAACGGCCACGGCCAACTCTATAGTCAATAGTCATCCGGCATAACCGGGTGTCGTCCCGCTTCGTCTGGCACGGCAACATCTACATCTAGACGACATTCCACACAAGAGCATCGGTCCAACCTCCACTATGACTGGCATCCGTTATCAAGGGCATTCCACAAAGGAGCATTGGCCCAGCCTCCACTGCGATCGACATCCGTTGTCAAGGGCATTCCACAAAGGAGCATCATCCCGCGTGAATGCATAAGGACGGGTTCTAATAATGACCACATGCACATCCATGCTCAGCCAAGAATATCATGCTTTGCACTCAAATACTTCCATTCAAATAATGGACTTGGCCAATTTTCTTTACATTAAAAATACCCGGTAAAATAATTGTGCATGGTCACATGGTCAAATCGAATCATAAAATGTGATACTCTCTCTTTTCAAAATTTCACGATTTTATATAGTACATAAAATATTTTTGTGTCAAAACCCGACACTCGGTATTTTTCTATTTAAATACCATAAAATCCAATTTTTGCAATAATAGTCCATAACAACAACCAAGCACCCAATTGTACAATTAAGCAATCAATTTCACATATTATCGAGCATAAGCTTTAAGCATGCCAAAAGTCAACCACATCGCCAAATATACATTATCCATCAAGCTAGATACCAAGGACAATCACAAAACTACAATCAACCTTAACCGACGGAAATCGGGACCACTCGCATGTCTCCAAGTTTAAATCTAGAAATCTAACCAAACGAGTTCGGAAAATTTTCAAATTTGCACATAAATGAACACTTTTCATGAAGACACATTGACCCAGATCTTCCTAGAATGAGAGTAATAAATCGCCTAAACCGTTACAAAAACTGTGTCCGTGTCCAGAAAGTCTGTTTTCTGAAATCAGTTTAGTTCGAGGTCCAAAACTTGTCCATTTGATCTAAAATTTAACTATGTTAAACTACAAGATGTGATAAACAACTTTTGTGAATGAACTCTTTCCAAATTAGAACCCTAAGAGTTGATAAAAATCCATTGAACGCCAAAAGGTCACAAGTTCCAACACAAACAAAGGTTCTGTTTGATTGAAACGAAGCTAAAAACTCTTTCTTTTAAATCTCTAAAATCTTGAATAAAATATATGTCATAGTTGATGATGTCTAGAACATTTTTCGAGAAGGAAGCAATGCCAAAATTGCAGCACATTTTTCCCCACAAAAATGGCAAACGGCGAGGGTCCAGTAACCAAATCCGAGGGAAATCCAATAAATTATACTAAACAACCCTCATTAGTACTAATCTAACCAATTATATTAACACTAATCTATATTAAGGTTAATCTAACCAAACTAGATTAATACTAATCCATTTTAAGGATAATCTCACTTAATACTAATTTAACTAAGCTATTTAGCACTAATCTAGCCCCTAAATGCAATTAACAACCTCATCAAGGATTAGAAAGTCAACTCATCGGATTAGCGAGAAAACGGGTTCACGGCGATGGCGGCGCGACGATGGTGAGATCCCGTGACTACGGCACCACTAGCGGAGGTCTGACCAGGGCTGAAAACAACCCAGCAAGTCTCAGCTTAAGAGGTGGTTCTGCTCGATTCTGTGGGCTGCTAGTCGGGGCTGGTCGGTGGAGCCACGGTTGCTTGCTGGTCGGGACGGCGGTTGTTGGATGAAGCTAGTGGCTATTCTAGTGTATGGGCGTGAGGCAGCGAAAGAAAAGGAATGGAGCTTACGGTGGGAAGAAGAATGGAGGAGAAGATGTTGGGGATGGGGGCATGTGGCTTGGACGGCTTCTAGTTGGTGATGATGAAGTGAAGAGGCGGGATGATGGGATGCAGCAAAATAAAACATGAAGGATGGAGCTGGGCTGGAGAGGAATTGGCGTGAAGATGGGATGAGTGAACTATGGCAAGGACAGAGGGGAAATGGGGAAGGGGCTACTCAGTGAAGGGGAAACGTTGAACCAAGGGAAAAAAAAGAAGGCTATGTGAAGAAGGGATTGAGGGGAAAGAGGTTGGTCGGCTGAGGAAGAAGGGGGACTCACGCACGTCTAAGGGAAAGAAGAAAGAGATGGGGAGAGAGAAAGAGAGAGAGGGGGGGGGATAAAGGGGGGAACAAGGGCCATGCAAGTCCAACTTGTGGCCAATGAGCAACCAAGAGAAAATATCAAGCAATGATCACAAATGGCATAAAGTCTTCAGCCCACAAAAGTCCTTGTATCCTCCAATGGCCATTTTCCACCAATTTCTTCACAAAACCAACCCAATTGACAGCCAAAATTACCTCCCTTGCTACACATGCGAATTTCCAGCTATTTCTTCTCAAATCCACACCAAACCAATTCATTTTGGTGTCCCAAAAATCCAGCTAGAGTTGCCATACGAATTTCCCTTTTATTCTCCACAAACCAATTCAAATTGGTAACCAAAATTGCCAATTAAGGTGTCCATCCGAATTTCTACTATTCTAATTCGCCGAATTTGATTTTCCGTAAAAATTCCCGGCTCGACGAAAATACTTTAAAAGATGAGACGAGGTTCTAAAAATAAACCGTGACACGCTCGACGGTTCGATTCCCGAAACCAAGTTCAATTTCGTGGTTAAATTCGATTAGACGCGATTTTAGTACAATCTAACCTACTGGGTAGCTTTTAGGGATTTTATCGCGAATATATCCCTTAACGGCTTCACCTAATAGGTTAGTTAACTCGTGAGTGATCAACTCAGAGAAAAAGTACCATAGGCGCGTCGATGAAAAGCACATTTCATTTTATCGAGACGGGGTTGAAAATTCAAGATGTTACACCTAGTCAAAGACCTCTTCTTATCAAGGTCACTAGCATAATCATAATCAACATATCATGTTAGAATGTCACCAGTTTTCCCAAATTCTAAACCAAAATCAAAATTACCTTTCAAATATCTCAGAATCCACTTCATAACTTAAATGACAAATATCTACTTACCATACTAACAGCATATGAAATATCGGGTCGAGTATAAACAATGGCATACATAAGGCTACCAATTGCACTAAAGTATGGAATATGTGACATATATTTTATGTCATCATCTGTTTGTGGAGCAGCAAAAGGAGTATTTACTGGTTTTGCATCTTTTATGTCAAAACGATCTAACACCTTCTCAATGTAACTTTTCTGGGAGAGATATAATTTTCCCCTTTTATGATCTCGCCAAATTTTCATGCCTAAGATTTTCTTCACTACACCTAAATCTTTCGTCTCAAATTCGACATTCAACTATACCTTCAAATTATGTATATCAAATGTATCTTTTGCCGCAATCAACATATCATCAACATATAATAAAAGATAAATGAAAGAGCCATTAGGAAGTTCATGCGAATACATGCAACCATCATAGTTGCTCCTAGATAGCCAAGATGCACCATAAATGAATCAAACCTTTTATACCACTGTCTAGACAAATGCTTCAGGCCATATATAAAAATTTTCAATAGACAAACATAATCTTCCTTACCTTCAAATTAAAAAACTTCTACTTGACCCATATAGATTTTCTCTTCAAGTTCACCATGCAAGAAAGTTGTTTTCACATCGAGTTACTCCAACTCTAAATCATGCATGGCAACTAACACAAGAAAAACTCAAATAGAGATATGTTTAACGACGGGTGATCATTAAAATCAACTCCTTCAATCTGACTATAGCCTTTAGCAACTAAACAAGCTTTGAACTCGATGTCTTCAACTCCAGGAATATCTTCCTTTCTTTGGAAAACCCATTTACAGCTCACGATTTCTTTCCTATTAGTGGTTTGACAAGCTCCCAAGTTTGATTCTTTTCTAGAGATTAGATCTCTACATTCATAGCAACTAACCACTTTGTTAAATCTTTTGAAGAAATAGCTTCTTTATATGTTTTAATCTCATTCTACTCTACTGAATCAGCAACTAAAAGGGCATAAGCAACAAAAACTGAGAACCCATATTTCTATGGAGGCTTCACTATTCTTCTTGGTCTATCTTTATCAATAGAATATTATTCATCTTCAAGTTCTTTAAACTCAATATTATTAATAGACAATTGAATTGGTTGCGAAGAAATTACTTCAAGCTCTACTTTCTCTACAACACTTTCTGGATTTTCATCACAAGAAATAGATGATTCTTTCTTAGGATGAAGCACAACAAATTCATCAAAAGTAACATCTTTGCCGATAATAATCTTAGATGAATTAGCACACCAAAGTCTATAATTTTTTACACCAAAAGCATAACCAAGAAAGATGCATTTTTTTGCTCTAGGCTCTAATTTGCCTTTATTAATATGTGCATATGTTGGACATACTCGAAGAAAAGAATAATTAGCAAGTTTACTTAACCATATCTCCTCAAGTGTCTTGCACTCAATAAATGTGCAAGAAGAACAATTTATCAACCAAGCAGCTGTATTGACTGCTTCAGCCCAAAACTCCTTGCCTAAACCAGCGTTAGGCAATAGGCATTTAGTCATTTTACTAAGGTTTTGTTCATGTATTTTTGCAATACAATTTTGCTATAGTGTATTCACTGTCATATGATGCCTCATAATACCTTCAACTTTGCAAAACTTATTAAACTCACCTCCACAAAATTTTAGTCCATTATCTGTTCTCTACCACTTAACTTTCTTATCAATTTGCTCCTCAATTAATGTCTTCCATTGTTTAAATGAAATGAAAACATCACTTTTTTGTCTTAGAAAATAAACCCAAACCTTTCTTAATCTGGAACAACTTTTTGAAGATCAAACAACTCTTAATCTTGCGAAACTGTGACTTGACATGGTGGACCTAGATTTGGATTTGCTAGTTGCTAGGATAATTCATGGAGTTGGAGGCATAAATAAGAGGAGGAATCATTTCATTTTGCATGATGTTTCACGAATCTGATCTAGTTCTCAATCTTTTCCGAACTCTTCAATTTTCATGGTCAAAACAAAAAACAAGAAAGCTGTCGGGAAATTCAGGACGAGTTGAATATATATATATGTTAGCTGACTAGCTACAAACTATGTAGCACTGACTCTCCTTGTCAAGGAGACAGGTTTCAACCTTTCTAGTCTTTATTTGTTATGAATTGTATAAGGTTTTCATAAAGCCTAACCAGATACTGTTCATGTTTGCTCTCTTTTCTGGCGATTTTGCTATTGTTCCTGTGCTACTAATTTTCCTCGATTCTGGAGCTGTGACCAACGGTTGTGTTAAAGAAAACTCCTCAACTCTTTTGAAGCTAACAAAACCTTTCGAAAGTTCTAGTATGAAGACTTGCAGACTCATGTGTTATAGTCTGAAGATCTCAAGACTCTCTTGTCAAAGTCTGAAGACCGTTAGACTTTTGTCTCAAAGTCTGACCTCACTGACAGATTCCAGACCGATAAAGAGAAGACTTATCCAGATGCGAGTTTATCTTCAAGGATTCGGTCCATACAGTTTGAAGAAGATCTTACGGCTGGAGATAGCACCTAGTGATCAATTATTCTTATTGGAATCAATTTGGATAATCAGATCTTTTGAAAGGCGGAGTATACTTGAAAGGTTCTACTTATGAAAACCTAGATCCCGATTGTATGGGCGAGCAGGATTGGTGGGCTATCCTCACATTCCTTAAATGACTCGAGATCTCCTTGATTAATTCTGTCCAACGAGTAGATTGGAAGAACTCCTTTGGAAAGTGCCAACGGTTATAGAGGCATGAAGGAGTATATAAAGACGACTCTCAAGTTGTTCGAGTGTGTGCGTAAAAGAAAATTTCCAAAGTCCGAGGCTCTTAGTTCTTTGCTATTTCAATCATTAAGCTTATCTTGTACTCAAAAGAGAGATTAAACACTTGTGAGACCTTGAGGAAGTGTAGTAGAGTTTCTACACTATGGAGTCAAGAACGTGAGACTGTAAAATCTCTTTTGGTTCATAGTGAAATCCAGCCAGTGGGTTGTCAGCGCGGGAGAGTGGATGTAGGCTTGATCTAAGCCGAACCACTATAAACTTCGTGTTTCTATTCTCTTTCCCTAACCTCCTTACTTTAATTCGTAGCTTTATATAACTGCTTATAGTCATTTACATCTTCAGTCTATTATCCTCTAAAGAATAGTTAATTTGTTAAGTCTTGCGAAAATTTCTTTTAACACCTATTCACCCCCCTCTAGGTGTTCTTACTAGTCCTATCAATTGGTATCAAAGCTTGTGTGCTCATTTTATTGAAGTGTTTTTACTTCTGAGTTAAAGATCCATAGCTAGTACTTTGGCTCCAAGTTTGGTTGAAGGCTAGAGCAACACCAGACCTCCTTACTTTGATGGGAAGGAATACAATGTGTGGAAAAACAAGATGAAGGCATTCCTGAGGTCGAAAGATCCCTTGGAATGGGATGTAGTAGAAAAAGGGATCATTCCTAAAGCTACATCAACCTCAGAAAGAGGAAAAGAAGTTGTAGATGCTAGCGAAATGGGACAAGAAGGAATAACCAAGAGACAAGCTCTTGATGCTAAAGCCATCTACTCTTTATAGTATGCTTTATCTCCTACTGAGTATAATAGAATTTCATCTTATGAAACAGCCAAAGAAGTTTGGGATAGGTTGCATGTTACCTATGAAGGAACTGATCGAGTTAAAGAAACAAAAATCAATATTCTACTCAAACAGTATGAAGCCTTCAAGATGAAGCCAAAAGAATCTATCACTGACATGTTTAGTCGTTTCACAAAAATTGTAAACGGTCTAGCATATCAGGGACAACCAATCTCAGGACCAATGAAGGTTAACAAATTGCTACGTGGACTCTCCAAAGACTAGAATCACGTGAAGACTTCAATAAGAGAAACTCAGAAAATCATGCCGCTTTCTGTAGACGAACTTGTTGGCACATTTCAATCATATGAAGTGGAGCAAAATCAATAAGGAATAAGATCCTAAAGGTAAGAAATCAATTGATTTAAAGTCTAACGATGATTCTGATACAAATTCAGAATATGATATGAACGATGAAGAACTAGCACACATGATAAGGAAATTCAGAAAGTTGAATAGAAGTGGAAGAAGATTCAACTGGAAGAAACAAAGCACTCAAAAGTTTCAAAACAAATCAACTGAGGATGATGAAGCCAACAAAGATGTGATCTGTTTTGAATGCAAGAAAAAGGGACACATCAGACCCAACTGTCCTCTGTTGAAGAAAAAGAAAGGAAAAACTGAGAAATAAAAAAAGGCTCTCAAAGCAGAGACATGGAGTGATACTGAATGCGAAGAAAGTGATGAAGAATATGCCAATATATGTCTAATGGCAAAATCAGAATCAGACTCAAACTCTGAGATAGATTCAGACTCAGACACAAACAGCGAAATCGATATGAGTAATTTAAAAATTCCTACTAAAGTCTCGAAATACATAGATGAACTTTGTCTCAGTCTCAAAACCTCTCTTAAAATGATTTCCGAGCTAAAAATGAAGAATTCTACACTTAAGCAACAGGAAATTTCTTTGAAAGAAAAGTTTGAAAATCTAGACAAAAATTTTTTTTGCCAATTTGAAAGAAAATGCAGATTCTCTTTCAAAAGAAAATACTTTCTTAAAAAAAGACATTTCAAATATTACAAAAAGGTTTTCATTAGGATCTGGGAAGTTGGAAAAGATTCTTTCAGTACAAAGACCTTATTTCAACAAATCAGGTTTGAGAATGACTCCAGAAACTATTCTTCTAATTGATTTTCCAAAAGTAAAAGAAAGAATCAAACAAAGACCTACAAAAACGTTTTACAAAAATCATTTTCAAAAAGCTTTTGTAAAACCTGTTGGCCGAAGTGCTCTCAAATGTTCAAAGTGTAACAGCTCAGAACATTTCAAGAAAGAATGTCCAAAAGTCTGGAGACATGTTAAGAAGGATTGGGCAGAGACTATGTTTAAAACTAACTCCTCTGGACCCAAGAAAATCTGGGTACCAAAGAAACCTTGAGTTCTTTTTGTAATTGCAGGTCACTATCAAGAAAAAGATTAAATGGTATTTGGATAGTGGCTGTTCAAGACACATGACTAGAGATTCAAGTTGTTTTATAAAGCTTGTACAGTTAAATGGTGGAAACAACAAAGGAAAAATTATTGGATGTGGAACTGTAAAAATTGGAAGTCTCACAATCAATAATGTCTCCTTGGAGGAAGGATTAAATTACAATCTACTCAGCATTAGTCAATTGTGCGACACTGGATTCAAAATCAATTTCCAAGAAGGAATCTGTTCGGGAACTAGTAAAGATTTTTCTCAATCTTTCACTGGACGAAGACATGGGAATATTTATCTTTTGGATATAAAACCAGAGAGTTCTCAGTGTCTAATATACATTCAAGATGAAGCGAACCTTTAGCATTGAAAGCTTGGCCATGTTAATATGAAGCAAATTGCCAAGATCTCTTCCAAGAAACTTGTTCGTGGACTCCCCAATCTGACTTATCAAAAGTCTGATTTATGCACACCATGTATTTTGGGAAAACAGTTTGAGGAAAAATCAAATGAGGGAATTTTTCTTGATTACTCAACTTCAAGCAAAGCCTACAGAATATTCAACAAGAAGACTCAACCTGTGGAAGAATCTATGAACGTCAAATTCCAAGACTCTATGCAAAATCAACTAAATCAGACTCAACTTGAAGAATCTGAACCTACTCCAGACCTTACAAACTCTACCTCCCCTGAAGTGGTTCAGACTTCTGAAGAACAACAACGAACAAAAATTGAAGACTCAACTGAAGTAGAAGATCAACAGACTATCAAACCAACCAGTAACTAGAAGCATAAGTCTAGTCATCCCAAGGAACTCATCATTGGCAACATTGGTGAAGGGATTCGCACCAGATCCAAAAGGCGAGAAAAGTCTAGCGCTCTGGCACTTATTTCTAAAATAGAACCCAAAAGCATAGAAGAAGCCTTAGCTGATGGAAGTTGGATTGAAGCTATGCAAGAAGAACTCAGACAGTTCAGCATTAACGATGTTTGGGAACTAATTCCTAAACCAAAAGGTAAATCTATTATTGGAGCTAAATGGGTTTTCAAGAACAAGATGAATGAGAAAGGAAAAGTGGTTAGAACCAAAGCAAGACTCATGGCCAAAGGTTATACACAAGAAAAAGGGATAGACTATGATGAAACCTATGCACTAGTGGCAAGGTTAGAAGCAATTAGATTATTACTTACTTTTGATTGCTATAAAAATTTCAGGTTATTCCAAATGGACGTCAAAAGTGTTGGAGAAAACTCCTTTATCTGTTTTGAAGTTGACAAAACGTCTCCATCAGTCTGGTCTAAAGACTTGTAGACTCTACCGTCAAAGTCTGAAGACCTCCAGACTCAAAATTTAAAGTCTGCCTTCATTGACAATTTATAGACCGACGAAGAGAAGTATTATCCGTTGAAGAGAAGACTTATCCAGATAGGAGTATATCTTTAAGGATTTGATTCGTATGGTTAAAATTTTCTCACGGCTGGAGATAGCACCTCGAGATCTATTATTCAAGTAATTTGAATCCGTTGATTGGCAAAGTTTACTTGGAAGGTTCTACTTATGGAAACTTAGATCCTGATTGTATGGGCGAGCAGGATTGGCGGGTTATCCTCATATTCCTTAAATAACTCGAGATCTCCCTAATTGATTCTGTCCAACGGCTTGATTGGAATAATTCATTTGGAAGGTGCCAACGGTTATGAAGGCATGAAGGAGTATATAAGGAAGACGCTCAAGTTATTCGAGTGTGTGCGTGATAGATAAATTCCAAAGTCTGAAGCTCCTTATTCTTTGTTGTTTCATTTGCCGAGCTTGAACTTATACTCAAAAGAGAAATTAGATAATTGTGAGACCTTGAGGAAGTGTAGCAGAGTTTCTACACTGTGGAATCAAGGACGTGAGACTGTAAAATCTCTTTTAGTTTTTAGTGGAATCCAGCCAGTGGGCTGTCAGTGCAGGAGAATGGACGTAGGCTTGGTCTAAGCCGAACCACTATAAACCTTGTGTTTTGATTCTCTATCCCTAATCTCTTTACTTCAATTTGCAGCTCTATATAATTGTTTATAGTTCTTTACTCTTTTAGTCTATCATTATTAAAAGTCAAATTAATTTATTGAGCTTTGCGAAAATTACTTCGATCACCTATTCACCCCCCTCTAGGTGCTCTTACTAGCCCTTTCAAAAAGTGCATTCATAAATGGATTTATCCAAGAAGAAGTCTTTGTGGAACAACCACTTGGATTTGAAGATCCAAAAAGACCAGACTTAGTCTTCAAACTGAAAAATGCTCTATATGGATTAAAGCAAGCCCCTCGAGCATGGTTCGATAGGTTAAGTAAGTTTCTAATTCAAAATGATTTTGTTAAAGGAAAAGTGGATACTACTTTGTTTATCAAAAGAGAAGGTAAAGATTTTCTACTCGTTCAAATCTATGTTGATGATATTATATTTAGATCATCTAACGAAAACCTATGCAAGAAGTTTTCTAAGTCTATGCAGGATGAATTTGAGATGAGCATGATGGAAGAATTATCTTTCTTTCTCGTATTACAAGTGAAACAATTGAAAGAAAGAATTTTCATTTACCAAGAAAAATATGCAAAAGACTTCGTCAAGAAGTTCGAATTGGAGAATTGCAAAAAGACTAAGATACCAATGTCAAGTTCTTCAAAGCTGGACAAAGACGAAGGAGGAAAGAAAGTTGACCAAAAGCTCTACATGAGTATTATTGGTTCACTTCTTTATCTTACTACTTCTAGACATGACATTTTGTTTAGTGTTTGCATTTGTGCTAGATTTCAATCAGATCCCAAAGAATCTCATTTAAGTGATGCAAAACGCATCATCAAATATGTTGCAACTACTTCAAAGTTAAGTCTGTGGTATCCTAAAGAATGAGACTTTACTCTCCTTTGATATTCAGACGCAAATTTAGCAGGTTGCAGAGTTGATAGAAAGAATACTTCTGGTACTTGTCAATTGCTGAGAAATAGGACAGTATCTTGGTTCTCAAGGAAGCAGATTATTGTAGCTCTTTCAACAGCAAAAGCAGAGTATGTGGCTCTTGGAAGCTGCTGTTCTCAAATCTTATGGATAAAGCAACAGCTGAGAGACTTTGGAATCAAAGACTCATGCACCGAGATCAAATGCGACAACACCAGCGCAATCAATCTCACAAAGAATCCAATTCTTCATTCAAAAGCAAAGCATATAGAGATTCGACATCATTTTATTAGAGATCATGTTCAGAATGGAGAAGTTATGATACAGTTCATCAACTCGAAGAATCAGTTGACAGACATATTTACAAAGCCACTGGAGAAAAGTCTATTTGAGTCTATTCGTACCAGAATAAACATTATATCTTTATCAGTTAAAGACTGAAGATGATCAGACTCAAATCACCCAAAAGTTGCGACTGTAAGTTAATCCTGTGTTAGTAATTTAATTTATGGGTGAAAATTTGAAAAGGTACGTTTTCTTTTGAATCGTTGCTTATCTATTTCATTTTTAGCAATTATCCTTTTAATTTTGAATTTATGGCAGTTTTCATTTTCAAAAAGGAAGTTTTTCATTTTCAAAAAGGCAGTTGTTTATTTTCAAAAAGGCAGTTTTTATTTTTCCTTTATAACGATTTGTATACCTCGTTTCGTCTGCTTTATATACTATTGTTTTTCTTTTTCGTTTTCACTCACAAACCCTAGAATACAGAACTTCACTTTCTTACTTTTTCTCTTTAGTTTAATCCATAAAGTTCTTATCTTTTTCTGCGAATCGAGTTCGAGAAATCTCTCAAAGACTGTGACAATGTCTTCCCAAAGAAAGTCCTCTAGAATCGCGAGCAGGGGACCACAGCATATGCGTGAGGGTCCTACGCACTTTGATATGACCAAGGAAGAAGAATCTCCACAACAGCAGCAAAGTCAACAATAACATTCTCAACCGCGCCACTCTTCTCAACCTAGGACTCAAGTTCCTCCACAACAACAAGCAGAGGAAGAAATCATCAAAAATGTTGAACCTGTAAGGACTCTTAAGCCCGAATTTCTTTTCAAACTCTACACCGCTTTGAAGGAAGGTGGTACTGCAATAACCTTCATTGATGAGTTTTTGAGCGAGAAAGGGTACAGAAATGAAACTCATTTTTTGAGGACGATGGAAAGCATGGGCATTGCGCCTGCTGGTTCGACAGAAAGGGCTTTTGCGAATTTCCCAAGTGATCCATGGTTTGGATCATTTAATCAACCTGAAGGGAAAGATGACGATGAAAGGATGTTCACACATTTTAAGCCTAGGATGGGTGTCACTGCGAACATTCGTGGTGAAAGGACAGATCTTTTTCGTTTTAAGGATCACAAGAGAACTTATTCTAAACTGCTGAAGCGAGTGGTGATGAACCCTAGGAGTGTAGATTTTGATTTTCTCGATTCGTTGAATGTGACACTGAGGGAGAAGTTTGCACTCCTTCAACTCGAACATTTTTGCTCTGAGACGACTGTTGCTCACCCAGAACTTACAACTTATTTCTATTACAATCTATCCTTTTTATATGCGAATAGATTTTCCTTTAGTGTTAGAGACAAGGAGTTCGTGGTCGATGTGGATACTCTTGCTGATGTAATTGGAGTGGAAATAGGGAGTTTCCAACCAATTAGTGTGTCTGTTGCTCACACTACTTTGGAGCTTGTTCGGGATAGAATCGCTGAAGGCAGGATTTCTTACTCCAAAATCTATGCATCCAATATCTTGCTCCACAAGATTGTGATTAACTGTCTCAGACCCAAATCCACATCAAAGACTGATGTCTCAATCTCTTAAGCGAAGCTAATGTACGCCATCAACATTGGCTACAAGTTTTCTCTGCCTCATACTATCCTTATGCACATGTATAGAACAGTGGTGAAAGACAATGGACAACTTCCTTATTCTGCTCTTGTTACTCGATTATTCAGACACTTCAACATTCAGCCTCCCAAAATTCTGTGTGTTCGAACCATTGCTCCGATGGTAGTGGGACTGAAGATGGTTTCCAAGATGCATTTGAAAGAGCTAAACAAGACTTTCGAGAGCATTAAGGTAAAAACCCCTGTCAAGGCAAGACAAGACTCTGTAACAGAAAAACGGAAAGGCAAAGAGCCCATGACAAAACCATCTAAGAAGAGGAGAGCACTCATCTTGCAAGATGAAGAAGAAGAGGATGACATTACCCTCTCCGCTTTTGCCTTGAAGAAATTTACAGAGTTTTGTTAACTTTTCAGAGACAAAGGATCGAGAGAACCGAGAAAGAGAAGAGACAGAGCAGAGAGATGAAGAGAGAGAAGTGATGAGGACAGAGGAAGAGGAAGGAAGAACAGAAGAAGAAGAGAGAGGAAGAGAACAAGAAGAAGAAGAGGATCATGGTGATTCTCATGCAGAGAAAGAAGGACAACATCACCGTGATGCTGAATAAGAGCAAGAGCAAGAAGAAGAGTATTTTTCTCCACCCGAAGGCATAGAAACAGGGGGAGCTGCTGAGAAAAGATGTACCTCTTCACTTGCTTTTACTAGTGATGATGTTAGTTGTTCTCCTGCCGATCCAGAGGATGTGTATGCCTCTTAATTTCCTGAAGATGGTAAAGAAACTTCATCTCCAAGTCTAGATGTTCGGGCTGAAGTTCCATCATCCATCAACACTCCTCAAACTGATCATGCTGAAGTGAATACTCAAACCGATAATACAGCAGACTTTAAGAGACTGCTCAAGCTTCTTCTGGAGATCAAAGGTCAGATTTATGGATTGGAGTGTGAATTTCAGAACATGCAGTCAGTTCATCAAGCCACTTTAGTTTCTTTTGCATGATCACATACAAGCCTTTAATCTTCAAGTTCAAGCAACTGCAAAGGGTGAGGATATTGAGCAACTGAAGGAGGACCTGAGAAAGCTGGAGGAGATTGTCAAGTTTATGGGGGATTTCCAGCTTGTTCGCATTCCCAAACAGCCCTGATTTTTTTCACTTTTTTTAATGTTCTCCACTTTTTGCTGTTGACAAAAAGGGGAAGAAAGTTTGTGCAGATTTAATTTGATCTTTTGATGACTTCTGTTTTGATTTGACTTTGATTTTGGTTTGCTTTCGGACTAATGGATATTTGACTATTATTTGGATTTGGATTTTTCTTGCAGCAACTAAGTTTGTGATTTTGATTATGGATGGATAGTTATTTATCTTGCAGGTTTAACATGTTTTCTGTGGTTGCAGAATCAATACTATCCAGGCCTTAATTAACTTATTATAAGACATCACGATTTGTTTAAGTGTTGCAGGTTAAAATTTTGCAAATCTGCAGGAAAGTTTTGTCACAATAAAAAAGGGGGAGATTGTTAGAAAAAAACTCCTCAACTGTTTTGAAGTTGACAAAACCTTTCCAAAGGTCTAGTCTGAAGACTTGCAGGCTCATGTGTTATAGTCTGAAGATCTCAAGACTCTCTTGTCAAAGTCTGAAGATCGTTAGACTTTTGTCTCAAAGTCTGACCTCATTGACAGATTCCAGACCGACGAAGAAGACTTATCCAGATGCAAGTTTATCTTCAAAGATTCGGTTTGTACGGTTTGAAGAAGATCTTACGGCTAGAGATAACACCTAATGATCAATTATTCTTATTGGAATCAATTTGGATAATCAGATCTTTTGAAAGGCAAAGTATACTTTGAAGATTTTACTTGTGGAAACCTAAATCTTGATTGTATGGGCGAGCAAGATTGATGGGCTATCCTCACATTCCTTAAACGACTTGAGATCTCCTTGATTGATTCTGTCCAACGGGTAGATTGGAAGAACTCCTTTGGAAAGTGCCAACGGTTATAGAGGCATGAAGGAGTATATAAGGACGACTCTCAAGTTGTTTGAGTGTGTGCGTGAAAGAAAAATTCCAAAGTCTAAGACCCTTAGTTCTTTGCTATTTCAATCATTGAGCTTATCTTGTACTCAAAAGAGAGATCAAACACTTGTGAGACCTTGAGGAAGCGTAGTAGATTTTCTACACTATGGAGTTAAGGACGTGAGACTGTAAAATCTCTCTTGGTTCATAGTGAAATCCAGCCAGTGGGCTGTCAGTGCGAGAGAGTGGACGTAGGCTTGATCTAAGCCGAACCACTATAAACTTCGTGTTTCTATTCTCTTTCCCTGAACTTCTTACTTTAATTCGTAGCTTTATATAACTGCTTATAGTCATTTACATCTTCAATCTATTATCCTATAAAGATGAATTAATTTGTTAAGTCTTACGAAAATTTCTTTTAACACCTATTCACCCCCCTCTAGGTGTTCTTACTAGCCTTATCAGGTTGGAGCTGTTTTTCGGAGGCTGGGCTCGCCTTCCCCTCCTCTTCCTTCCCACCAAATCGATTGGGCTGGTAGGCCCTCCTTCTAGAATTATGCTATGTTCGTGCTAAGGTTCCAGGTTCCTCTCAGATTCGTCATATGGTATGGCTTCTTCATCTGTGATGATGACTGGAGAAGTGGCCTCGACCCAACTTGTTGCGGATGGTTCTGATGGGCAGATTCCCTCCTTGGGTCCCTCAAGCTCAGCCCTCTTCAGTTGTTGCTGGACTTATGGTAGCACCTCAGGCTAATGTGGCTCCCTCGAGTGGAGGCCCTCGAGTGTCCCATAAGGCCCTACAAGGCCCCGCAAGGCCCTGATGCTTCTGGTGGTCGTTCCCACGCTAGGTCCGCCTCTAAGTGTCCTCAGCCCAACAACCTACAAGGAAAGGATCCCCCTCCCACCCACTCGTGAGCCAACATAGCTAAAATAGCGACCAAGGGGTATGATCTTTCGTTTATTCCCCCTACCTATGTTGATGATAAGCCTATTATTAAATTGTCTACTGAAATTCTGGAGGCTACCAACCCTAAATGGCATGAATACCTAGTTGGGTACTACATTGGGAAGAAACTCCCATTCAAATTAACCGAGACAGCTTTGAAGCATGCCTAGGGGCAGAAATTGGTTGAAGTCTTGGCTGATAACCAGGGGTTCTACTTTTTTCACATCCCGGATAGTGAGTTCCGTAGGAAGATATTAGATGGTGGTCCGCTAACGGTCGCCAGAGTTCCTTTGGTCTTACAATAATGGCAACTAAGGCTGAAGCTTAAGAAAGACAACCACTCTTCAGTCCTTGTTTGGATTAGGCTAAAGAATCTCCCCTTTGCGCTTTGGTCTGCGATGGGGATAAGTACAGTGGCCAGTGCGGTGGGCAAACCGCTATATGTTGATCTCCATACCGAGCAAATGAAATTGATCTCGTTTGCAAGAGTTTGTGTGGAGATATCAACAACACAGCCTAGGTGTAACTCAATGGACATAGACCTCAATGGGGAATCTTGTTCCGTGGAGATTGAGTACAAAATGGTGACCGATTGCGTGCCCGAGCTGTGGCACTTTTGGCCACAAGTGTGCCCCGCCTCCTGCCCCCTTAGGCCTAGAAGGAGAAGCCTAACAAAACTCGATTGTTGAACTCCCTGCTCCTACTATCCAGCTCTCGGCCCCTATTTCAGAAGCGGCTGCGACATCTGCAGGTCTTGGGCTTAAATGGAACCAAGTTAGTGGTAAGAGGAAAAAACATTCCCTCACACCCAAGGAGGGGCTGTCCTCTCTTCCGGATGCACCTTTTGAAATGGACCAACCCCTAAATTTGAAGGGCGTCTCTTCAGGATCAAGGAAGCCTTCCACTTTTGCCCAGAGGAACCAGAGGCGCCTGAAGGAGATGACGTAGGTTTGCACTCCCCTTGAGACCCCCGTTAGCATTCCTAAGGACAACTCGGCGACTGCCACGAACTATATTGCTATGTCCTCCTCTAATGAAGAATCGGATGGACTTGCTAGTCAGGTCAGTAGTTCAGACGATGATGATCTACTGGACCCTCCCTCTCCTAGGGTCACCTCCACTTGTAAAGAGCCTGACCCCAGACAGGAAAAGACTCAGATACGCCCAGCCCCTCCTCGTGTTGTTCAACCCAGGCCGACGTCTAGTCGGCGGAGACCAAGCAAGCGAAGGTAGGCGCTATCCTCTTATACTATACTACTTATGTATATAGGTTTTTGGAATATTATGGGCTTGGTTAACCCTATTAGGCAGGCAGAAGTTAAGAATCTAGTTACTTCTAATGAGCTATGTTTTGTTGGTTTGCTGGAGACTAAAGTCCCAGAATCTCTTTTTGGTTCTATCTCTGCAAACCTCTTGTCGGGTTGGTGTTGGGTGGCCAATTACAAGTTTTCCCCGAGGGGTAGGATTTGAGTCGGTTGGAACCCTTCCCTGGTTAGTTTTGAGTTATCTTCTTCTAATGCTCAAGCGGTCCATGGGAGTCTTAAGATTCTTTTGTCGGGGCTAGTTTGCTGTATCTCGGTGATCTATGCAAATCATACCTTTCTAGCTAGGCAGCCTTTGTGGGCGGACCTTGTCCAAAAGAATTCTATCTTGTAGGACTCGGCTTGGATGGTGGCTGGGGATTTTAATGCCATCAGGGACCCATCTGATCGGATTGGGAGTTTGAACTCTTGGATTCCTTACTTTGATGAATTTAATCAGTGTCTTTCTTAGACAGAGCTGGAAAATCTGAGGTATGTTGGCCTTCGCTTTACCTGGTCTACTTCATTTGGAGCTAGCCGAAAACTAAGGAAGATAGATCGTGTGCTTGTCAATACAAAATGGAGACAAGAATTCTCCTATTCGAAAGCCTCCTTCCTAGCCCCTGGCATTTCTGACCATACTCCTATGGTAGTAAAGGTGTTGCAACCAGTTCATCTAAGGAAACCCTTTAAGTTCTTCGATTTCTGGACAAAGCACCTAGACTTCCATGCTATTATTACTCAAGTATGGGAGAGTCCCGGTGAAGGTTTTCCCATGTGCAGGTTAATGAGCAAGCTAAAAACCCTCAAAGGCCATTTAAAGCAGCTCAATAGGGAGTCATTCTCTAATATCTCTGAAAGGATAGTTGTGGCGAGAAATGCTCTTCGGCTCACCGAAGTTGGCCTTCAGCAGGACCCGACCATCGAAGCTCTTATAAAGCTAGAGAAGACTCATCGGCAGAACTTCGTAGACTTGCGGAGTCAGGAAAAGTCCTTCTTTAGACAGAAGTCCAAGATCAGGTGGCTCAAATAGGGTGACCGGAATACTAATTTCTTCCACCACTTTGTCAATAGAAGATATCTGAGGAACATAATCCTTTCTGTCATGGACACATCCTGTATTCTTGTCTCGGATCCAGCAATGGTGTAGCACACCTTTGTCTCCCACTTTCAAGAACTCCTAGCGTCGAGGACCTTGCCTTTGAGGCCGTCGCTACTGGACATACAACAGGTCATACGGCGTCCTCTAAGTGAGAAGTAGGTTAGTTCACTTGCTCGTCCTGTTTTTGAGTCTGAGATCCGTAACACTCTTTTCTCCCTTGCTCATGGGAAGGCGCCTAGACCGGATGGGTTTGGGGTGGAATTTTTCAAGCATAACTAGGAGATTGTAAGGCCATTGGTCCTAGAAGCAATTAAAGATTTCTTTACCTTAGGGAGACTTCTTCGGGAGCTTAATAACACCATCCTTGTCCCGGTGCCTAAAGTTCTCAATGCTTCTTCAGTCAATGATTATAGGCACATTGCCTACTGCAGTACTATTTTACTAATGTATCACCAAGATTTTGGCTAACTGTGTGGCTGCAGTTCTACCTGATGTTATCAACCAGTCTCAAAATGCTTTCGTCAAATGGCGGCATATCAGAGACAACATTCTTTTAGCCTAGGAACTTTTTACTGGATTCCACCTGGACCATTATTCCCCTAAGTGTGCAGTCAAGGTGGACTTCCAAAAGGCCTATGATACGGTGGATTGAGACTTTCTCGAGTTGGTTCTCCGTGCTTTTGGATTTCCCGACCAGCTGATTCGGTTCATTATGGTTTGTGTACGCACACCAAAGTATTCTATTTCTCTAAATGGGGAATTACATGGCTTTTTCCCGAGTGGCCGCAGCCTGCGTCAGGGGGATCTCATCTCCCCTTTTCTTTTTACCTTGGTCATGGAGGTGTTCTCAGGGATTCTGAGCTTGCGTGCTAGGTAACCGGGATTCTTATACTTCTGGAGGTGCAAAGCATTGGAGTTTTCACACTTATTTCTTTGCGGATGATGTCTTCCTTTTTTGCGAAGATGATATGGCCTCAATTTCTCTCTTGAAGGAAGGCCTTGATACCTTCTCGACTTGGAGTGGACTAAGGCCAAATACAAACAAGAGTGAGGTATTCCTTGCTGGAGGGTCAGCTCCTCTTCGAAGTCAAATTCTCCATGCCTTCGGTTTCCATGAAGGGAAGTTGCCGATGCGCTATATGGGGGTGCCCATTATCTCCTCAAGCATTGGCAAGGCGGATTGTATTTCCCTGATTGACCGCATTACTGCAAGGGTACAATCCTGGACCCAGCGTTTCCTCTCTTTTACAGACCGTCTTCAGCTAATCAGGTATGTCATTCATGTGATTCAAGCTTATTAGGCTAGTGTGTTTATTATCCCTATTGCAGTATTGGATCACATTGAACAAGTCCTGAGGTAATTTCTTTGGAAAGGCCCTGGCTTAGGGAGGGGAGGAGCTAAAGTGTCTTAGGAAAACGTTTGTCTTTCAAAAAAGGAAGGAGGGCTTGGTATTCGCAGGTTGCAGGACTATAATAAGGCGGCCATGCTTAAGCATATTTGGATCCTCTTTACTGACAGGGATCCTCTTTACTAACAGGGAATCCCTTTGGTGCAAGTGGATCCATTCGACTTTTTTAAAAAGGAGAAACTTCTAGGTGGTTAGGAAACCAACCCACTGCTCATGGGCTTGGAAGAAAATTTTACAACTCAGGAGCGAGTTCCGACTTTCCTTCCTTTGGAGGATAGGAGATGGCCTCTTAGTGTCCTTCTAATTCGACCATTGGCACTCGAGAGGTCCCCTAAACCTACTTTTTTCGGACTCTCTCATTTATAGTTCTAGCTTATCCAGGCAGGCAATGATGGCTGACCTTTTCTCCCCTTTTGGCCAGTCCATCAGGATAGTATTGGAGTCTTGGGAGTTTCCCCTCCCTATCCTTTCTCAGGTCCCTAATCGGTTTAACTGGATGGAAAGTTCCTCTGGATTATTCTCGGTTGCCTTGGCTTGGGAGGCCATTAGAAGCAAGAAGAACCGGGTTCCTTGGGCTCCTTTAATTTGGTGCAACACGATCTCTCCGAGGTTCCAATTCAACCTTTGGCTTATTACCAAGAACCGACTGGCTACATAGGTTCTTCTCTTATCATATGGTAGGATAGACAATACGATGTGTGCTTTTTGCAAGTTGACACCAGACTCCATCGATCATCTATTTTTTGGTTGTTGCATCACTGCTAGCCTTGCTTTCTTGTGGGCTGTTAGATGCAACCTCCCTTGACGCAATAGGTCTTGGTTAGAGAATCTTCAATGGGCAATGAAGTTTCTTTCTGGCAAGGATTTCTATCACTGCATCGCCCGGTTCTCTTTTGGTGCCTTATGTCACTTAATTTGGAAGAACATGAATAGTATTCTGTTTAGAGAACAAACGTTGGCGATCTCGGCCGTGAAAAACCATCTCATTAAAGTTATTAAGGACAAGACTTTAACGTTCAGAAACGTGGAGAATAGTCCAAGAAATAGGAGGCTTCAACACAACTGGGGTTTTGACCCGATCATCTTCTCTTTTGAGGTCTCGGTGCTTTAATGCGTCTACTGTTTTGCTCCTTGAGGTGGCTGCTTTCCTGTTTTTGTTGTTGTTGTTCTTGTGAGGTTCTACTACTATTGTGGCTTGATGTGGCTTGGTGTTCTGAAGCTGGAGATTGTTATTGCGAGGGTGTTTTTTCTGGTGGCTGTTCCGTAGCTGGCATTGGCGAGTCTGTTCAGCTGGTTGTTGCTCATTGGTTGCGGCTTCCGTCTTCAGGGTTCCCCGTTTTCTTTTGATAGCCGTTGTTTGGCTGGCCGGTTGCCTTTGTTTTTAGCTAGCCGGTTGCCTTGTTTGGCCCTTTTGGTGTTGTTGCCTTGTCTTAGTGACTTGTTTTTATCGGCACCCTTTCACTCGTTCTGACTAGTTTGTCTTTATGAGTGTAATTTTTTGGTGCCGATCCGCTTTGTACAGTTTCTTGTTATAGCTCAATATACTATTACTTCACAAAAAAAAAAAAAACTCTAAGGTTTTCAACCTTGAAGACATTCAAATTGACATATGCACGAACTTTTTTTTGAGTTTAAGGAGGTGACATAGATATTGTGGACCTAGATTATTGATTGATTTTGTAACAATCCTGTTCAACGAGGGCAGAAAGTGGTCACCGAGAGAATCCGGACAAGGAACGACTCCTGATAGGTTTCTAGGATGGCAAAGAGGACAGAAATGAACCACTAAATAGGGAGAGCGATTCTGAAATGTGTGTGTGTGTGTGTTTATTAAAATTGGAATTAATTGATGGAGGTACTTTTCAATGTAATGACAAGCTTTGCTTTGAAACTTTAAAGTTAAGCGAGCCCATCTTAAAGCATTACCCGGTGGGTGATCTCTGGAAAAGTGACTATCTGTACACTGAAAGATAACACCGTAAAGCCGATAATACCTCAAGTTAACCAAGGATGTCACAGATTCAGGTCCACTTTGCATGTGATGTAGTTAATTCTTTACGAATGTCTTTAAATATTCTGACATGGGACTGGAACCCGTCGAGGGGTCCTCCCTTCTGCTCCTGGTGGACTCTGGGAATGTCCTGAAACGGTGTACCACGGCGTTCCAAGTGCTCAATTTCTTTCTCGTTTCGTGAGCAGAGTGTACATTGGCCTGCGAAAATGAAAGACTCCATGGCATCGAGGCTCGCTCACCGGAAATGGGCCATTTGACGATGTTCTGATACAATGAAAAGGAATGGAGTCTGAGGGTCTGGAGAAGAATCTAGTGTTTTTCCTTCATTAAAAGATTTTAATCCTTCTTTTAATCTTGTTTGGCTGGTGTAAAAAGTGGTGATTAGTTTTCGTGGGTGAGAACTGGTGTTGTTGTTCTTGCGTAATGTTTTCTTGGATTATAACGATTCAATCTTTCAGAAATGTTCCACGATTTCGCATGGTATCAAAGTGGAAAAGAGATAAGAGTAGCAGAAATGTAGTTATGAAGTAAAAGGATATTATTTTCCATCATCTCTTATATAATGGTACAACAGCAGATTTCCAAGGCAAAAACAGCTAGACATTACCACAATATTACAGAAACAAAAAATGGGGATTCAAGCCAAGCAAAATTACAGTGGCGAAAAGAATTGTGCTGGGAAGAAAAAGAGGAGGAACAGTTTTCTGCTCATCTCCATATGTATTTGACCATATTCCTATACAGTCAGCAGTCCTACTAGTAAAAAGCTCAAAAATTCTACTTCTTCGAAACAAGATGTAGTTTCTCATCTCCTCTGGAAGTTCAGGAACTTGATGCCGTAGGCGAAGATGAAGAAAAAGCCCAAGACCCAACCAATATGGGCCAAAGCCACGGGCACGAGGAAGTCGTAATCGAATCCCAGGTTCTCCTTCAGGAATGCATCTATTGCCGGTTTACCCCCTCCATCTAGTTCTATACCGTCCTTCTTGTCGCCGACTTGGGATGTGAAAATGCCATAGATGGTCCAAGCGACGGGCGAGCACCAGTAGTACCATCTCCACCACACAGGGATCAGCTGCAATAATAGGGCATTATTAGCATTAATATGACATGTTTACAAAAGAGGATGATGCTCTCAATGAGAAATGAACGAAGACATGTTTACAAAAGAGGACCGAGGTAAGGTGACTCACAGGTCGGGGAATGAGGAAGCCCGAAAACAAGTTCCAGAAGTTGAGGAAGAACGACATTACGATGGCAGCGATCTGGTGGCCGGGAGTGAGCGCGACAACCATCATGCCGTACATCGAGAAGTAGGTATAGCACATGAATATGAAGTAGTAGAAGTACAAGACCTTCCCGAGCTTCCACTCGAAACCGATCATCGAGTAGAGAATGAGGGAATAAATAACTGTCTGAATCGCCACATAGATTGTTTCGATAGCCACCTGATACACAAAGCACACCAATCAACGACAGAACAAGAAAATACAAATGTAATGAAATGAATGAGATTCTAATTATTGGAAATGGACAAAGAGAATAATACCTGAGCAAATGCATAAGGCAACTCCGAGTACATCCCAGCTGCTCGTTCACGGTAGAAGACGGTTCTTTCGATTGCCACAACAGATTGGACTGCTGAAGCATTAGTGGCTCCAAGGAAGAGAACAGCAGCATAGGTGGCACCGAGTAGATTGATCAAATCTTGTTGTTTAAATCTATCAGGATAAAAGGAACAGAAACATCATTTTAGCAAACACTTTAAGGTAATAGCAGCAGCTTGACCTTCAGAAAAAGAGGATGATCTTTCAAACGCAATAATTTGTGCTTACATTTTGCCTCCTTTATTCCAGAAAATGAAGCCAAACATAAGACCAATGACAATAGTCATGAAGAACCGAATGGCGTTAAACCGGGAGTTCCTCCAGTAGGACCAGTTCTGTTTGCAGAAGCAAGCATGGCATTGAGTCAGGAAGCCCTGGGAGTATTGGGTGGGGAAGTAAAGGTCTTTTGAACCGGGCTGTGGAGAATTCAGCTCTTTGATGAGCTCCTGGTTTCTCCTGCAAAGGAAAAAAAAAACAAAAAACCGGGAATGAGGCGCCCAGTTCAGTGCACATTCATGATTGGAATTCGAAGAAATTACAAAGAGTGCGCGTCTCTCACCTATAGAGGTCGGAATTGGCATAGATTTCTGCAAAGTCAACGTCCAGTTGAGATTCGACTGAAGTAGCACTGACATCCAACATCCATGTTGCAGGATTGTAGCCTTCTTTGATCTTGGGGACACCGGGAACAGCCTGCAATTGGTTTTCGGACATTAAACTCTATTCAGTCAAACCACATAGCCTCATCGGTAGGTGTAGTCGTGGATTTTTCAGTCATGCGGGTTTTTTTTAATTGAAGTTATAAGACAAGCACCTCGAAATATTCGACGAGCTTGTGAGACCGTTCACCCAGAGGCCCTACATAGATGACTTGCCCTCCTCTTTTCATCAGGAGAAGCTGCAAGGAGAACACACATCCTCAGCTCAGGGATATCTAGAAGAGATAATCATGAAAAAAAAATGACAAGAACACGGAGTTAAATTATCCAAACCGTACCTCATCAAAAGCCTCAAAAATGTCTATACTCGGTTGGTGAATTGTACACACAACAGTACGCCCAGTATCCACAGTGTTTCTCACAGTACGCATGACGATTGCAGCTGCTCTGGCATCGAGACCTGACGTGGGCTCATCCATGAAGATAATCGAGGGATTAGCAACCAACTCGACGGCTATCGTGAGCCTCTTCCTCTGCTCGGTCGAGAGTCCGTCAACTCCCGGAAGCCCAACTAGAGCATTCCTCAAGGGATGAAGCTCAACTAAATCCATGACTTGCTCAACAAACATCTGCAAAACCAAGAAAACTCACATTGAGTCATAATTTCCACCAGGTCCATTTACTTGCTTGACGGAGAAATGAATGAAGAAGAGAGTATCTTAGCTACGTGCCTTCCTGGTTTCCTTATTTACGTCCTTAGCGAGACGAAGCCAAGCTGAGTATATGAGAGACTCGTAAACGGTGACGTATGGCGAGTGAATGTCATTCTGCTCACAGTAACCGCTCACTCGAGCAAAAGTCGCTTGGTTCTTGGGATAACCGGAAACAGTTATGCTTCCCTCAATGTATCCGCCAGTTTTTCTTCCTGCTAACACATCCATCAGTGTCGTCTTTCCGGCTCCACTGACTCCAACCAATGCAGTCAAAACGCCCGGCCTGAAAGCTCCACTGACATCTCTTAGGAGTTGTAGTCGGCTTTCCTCAACCCCTTGAGTCTTCATTTCCTGAAGCACAACAAAACAGACATTTATTTCTGAATCTTCGTTGGGTGGAGGTATTTTACAGTTTGTATTCTGAGAAATATGTCTCAAACAAATACTTTAACGACCAGAACTTCCCCAAAACTTTTGCTTTCTGACAAGTTACTTGTTTCTATTGATAGTTTTATGTGAAATTACGAAAGAACTGTCGTTGTGTTAGGCCATGCTCGTGTCATTTCATCGCTGCACCGAACTTGAGGAGTCTTATGTTAGGGAGGAATGGACTTACCGCGGGCATATCCACATAGTAATTGACATGGTTGAAGGCAAGTGAAAGGGGCTGGAAAGGCAGAACCATTCCTCTCCTAGCCTGGGTGCTTTCACTGACAATATTGTCGTTTGCTCGGCCATTTCTTACTTGCATGGGAGTGCCTGTCCATAAAATTCCAGTCTTAAACAAGCATCCACACATGATACTTTTTGAGGCATCATCCCAGATTTCTCTTTTTCTATAATCCAGTTGACAGTCCTAACCACAACAATTACATACCTTCTGATCTAGATTGTCTCCTCTTCTTGGAATCATCATCCGCAAGTATTGATTTAGTATCACCAAGAGCTGAGATAGAGTGAGAAAGCAATAATTCAGTACGTACTTTTCATTTTACTTCGAGAAAAGAAAACCAAACCAGAGCATCTACTTACGATTTAAGAATGTCAATGCAGCAGTGAAGAGAATGTTGAAAACAACAGAGAACGCGAAAAGCGCCATGACACTGATCCAATACCAGCTCTCGGTGTTGTAAAGGCCTCTTTGCGCTAGAAGGGCCTTCCCAACTGTGGGTTCAGAGGTGCCGATGGGTGTAGACTGTGACATCAAAAGAAGTTAATTTACATGTATCCTGAAATCTTCAGAAGACTTTTGAAGTTCCATCATATCCTAAGCCTTGTACATAACTTACCTTGTTCCATCTATCAGACAGGAACTCATTGATAGCAATGGCATTTTGCCCATACATCATGGGAGAAACATAGTAACCCCAGATCATCCCTTTTGAAATGTCATCTGTCCACCATTGCACACATTAATTTTTAGAAGCTTATCACCAAAAACAATCTATGAGCGTGAAACATGAAATATCCCAATGCCGTCATCGGCAATTGTTTAGAATGACAATGCCAAGCCCCAAAAAGAGAACATTTCTAACCTTTGGCGACAATGAAACCACCAAGGATGAATACCAGCAGCAATGTGAAGGTCCCGAGTGTGTTGGCGACCACTTGTGTTCTTCCCACAGCCGCTATGAAACGGAAGAGAGAGAGAGCCATCTGATTCACTCCAAAGAAAGCCAAGAATTGCTTGAAAAACCTGCACAAGTAGAAATCACCAAGATTTGTCAGTAAGAGGACTCACCAGAGACTATTTTCCTCGCACTAGTGTTAGTAGCTTATAAACCAAAACAGGAAGGGCCAACTTATGAGAGAGCAGAAAAAGTGGTCTTACCTAACAGGAGACGGGGCGAACCCAATGGTGTAGTAAGTGAGGATGATCCAAATTCCAGATTCAACCAGTGAGACGGGAATTCTGAGAACCCAAATGGGCAACGCAAAAGCCCAGGCAGGGTAAAACAAGAAATCTCTCTGCTTGAAGAACACCGGAAGCCTGAACACTGTCATCGCAAGCTCTGTCATCCCATTAAACATGACATTCAGAAGACTGTAAAATAGAGCTCCCCAAAATCTTGTCCCGTCACCTATTGTGCCGGTCTTCATTTCTGTTCTGAGGAACACGGTGAATGCAATTACGGCCATGATCGTGATCTGAGTGGTCTTGAAGATATACACGAAAGAGCTGCGCTTCATCAGCAGCCATTCTCTGGCAAAGCAAGCTTTGAAGAGCTCCCAGTTAGAAATTCCATACTTTTCCTTCACCAGAGCAGCAGGGTGTGCCCTGCTTTTGTCATAAGGGACTCTAAGCTCTTCGATAAGGCGCTGACCGACATGGAAGCTATTGAAAGCCCTCACGAAGTCCGGCACCGAGATGTACCTATGAGGTTGGTCCTTCCTGTACCAGTATTGCTCTTGGTCGTTCTTGGAAGTCACTTCCTGCAGAAAGTCAGCAACCCCCTTTCTTTCTGGGCATTTGAAGCCCACGTACTCAAAGAACTCGAGAACATTCTCTCGTGGCCCTTGATAGACGATCTGGCCCTCCGAGAGCAAGATTATGTCGTCAAAGAGCTCGTAAGTCTCGGGAGCTGGCTGCAAGAGGGAGATGACCATGGTCACATCCATGATATGGACCATCTGCCTCATGAACTTCACAATCTGAAAAGTCGTGGAACTGTCCAGCCCTGTTGATATCTCGTCCATGAAGAACGCTTTTGCCGGTCCGACCAACATCTCACCTGTGGTAACACGTTTCTTTTGTCCACCAGAGATACCCCTCCTCATGTCGTCTCCAACCATGATATCAGCGCAAATATCTAATCCGAGGATCTGCCACAAACATCAGAGATTTAGCCTACCACACAAGCTTATACAACGAAACATAAAATTTGAAGCGGGATTGAATGGACAAATTCTGCAAACCAACCTTGAGGGCATAGTCTGTTGTCAAACTGGTTTCTTGGCCGGTAATGGCGGTGGCCTTCATGAAAGCATCAATTTCAGGGTCCGGCTTGATCCCTGCCTCTCGCTCTCTTCTCGACAGCTCTGCCAACATCTCATACCTCGTTCCAACTCCCAAGCAACGGCCCGAAAAGTCTAGTGTCTCGCGGACCGTCATCTCACCATGGTGAAGATCGTGCTGGCTAATGTAAGCGCAGGTCCTTTGAGGAATGAATTCACTGAATTCGTGGCCGCAGTAGGTGATTTTTCCAGTTATCTGTATAGTTGTAATAAAACGAATTAGTTCACGCTAAGAACTAGAGAACCTGAAGACAGCAAGCAAGTAAAGGCATACAGATAGGTCAAAATGCATCACTAACCCTGAGATCATCATCGGGCTTTCCGGCAAGTGCTTGTAGCAGTGTTGTTTTTCCAGAGCCAGGAGGTCCAAGAAGCAAGGTCAACCTGAAAATGAATAGTTTCATGTTTATAAGCCCCAAATTAAGCGTGTAAAACTGCACTTGTTTATGTAAGCAGTGAGACTAGGATCTTCAAGTTGAGGATCCATGAATTTACCTTGACGGTTTGATTGCGCCGCTTACATCTTGAAGTATCTTTACCACCCTCTTCTTCGATGGAGAGAGTCCGATCATGCCAATAACTCCCTGTTGGCATAAATATTGTTATTGAGGGTGCATAGAAAATATTATATTCACTTCATCGAATGGATCGGACCCTGCCATTACCCTGAAGACATGAAAAGAAACTAACTGATTGATTTTATCAATCTCTGTGTTTCAACATCTGAACCGCTCTTAGGTTGGGTTAGCTCTTCTCCACCTCTTTCAGCTTCCCATAACATCAGCTTTCCTTTTTTCTATTTACTTAAGCAACAAAGACGCACCATTTCACTAAAAGGTCCTATTTTTGTCTGCATATTTGCAATCAAATGTTATATCTTCTGCCATCTCATGCCCGCCGAACCTGCCTACTCAATAGAGTCAAAGGCAGTATCGCAGCCACACATAACAAGCTCGCAAGAACTTGTTCCTCTCAAAGTCTCTAAGACAATTGAAAGCCAGACATAACCAAATACCTCTACCTGATCTAGTCACCTAAGCAATCTTACCTAACTACAACCCTTTCGAGTTTGCCACTGATACTTCACTAAACAAGCACCCAAGATCAACTGAACATGAAAAAGAAACATCAGAGAAAGTAGAAATTTCTAACGAAAACCAACCTCAATAGCATTCAAGGTAGCGTTGAGCAGAGTCGGGAGTGCCCTCGTCCCCACATAAGCATCCCCTTCAATGCACAGGTTCTGGAACCTCACTTCGATCTTCGGGATCTCGATACCGACCCGGTCGGTCCTGTCCCTCAGCCTCCTCAGGAACTTCTCGTTGTCCTCCTCCACCACCTTGAGTATGCTCTCCATCAGGACCTTCTTGTCTTGCGTCCCGAGGTTCGTCACGTCGACCTCGTCTTGCACCACCCTCCCGTTGCTCCGCACCTGGGTCAGTATCCCCTTCCGCAGCCGGTCGTAGGTCGGCAGCCGCTCTATGGCGGCCCACCGGAGCTCCTCCTCGTCGTCCGCCACCTGCCGGACACTCCGCTGGAACACGTCCGGCGCGTTAAACATCTCCCTCACGCTGGCCGACCGCCAGCTCCTGCGGCTGCTCGTCTGCCGCATGAGGTCGTCCCCGGCCAATGCCGCCGCCATTGCCAAACCCGCCTCCTGTCTCTCCGGATCACCCTCAAAACCAGACTGGAATACTCCTCAAAGAAGTTCTTGGACTGGAGTTCGAGCAAGAACTTGAAGAACCAAAGAATGAATCCAATATGCACTTGGTGAAGCAGAAGCACACTTCTTTTTCTTCTCTGTGCGTGTGCTTATTACAAAACTTGGAGCAGACAGACGATGAGAAAGAGAGAGAGAGAGAAGAGAGAGATATTTTGAGGAGACCGATCCGCAGGAGCTTTATATATAGAGAGAGTTGAAGAAGAAGAAGGTCCATTCCGAGCAGGAACGTGAATGCGCATTGAGCGTTTGGTCGTCGGTCAAAATGAGACAACGAGTCCTTCCCGCGGCTTTTGAGCTAACTTGCGAGGGGCGTTGGGGCGTTGAAGATTCAACGCCCGCCGAATCCGGTGCCCCGCGCTCCACCCCTCGCCGTTCCAGAAGGAAATCTCCTGGCCGTCGGATTCTGGGGGACGGGGGTTGACGTGTCGAGGTGAAGTCCGATCCTGCGGACGATATCGAGCGAGCGCACCGTATGAGATCGTGAGCGGGGGAATCGCGTGTTCTTTTTTCCGGGTAATATTCTATGGAGGAGGCGTGGGATCGAGGACAACGGTCCAATGCTGTATTTTGCTGACCGAAAATGGAAGCCTCGGAAGGACGACAAAAGAGAGCGTCGCTTGCACGCGCGGTTCAGCGCGTGCGTGGGATGACCGAGTCCAGATGCGCCTACTGTGGTGCCGTCCGTTCCTGATTGGATGACTACCTTGGAAACGACACTAGTTGCCTCCCTGGACTCTAAAGAGCCTAATAATGATGCACGGGTTAATTTCCCCTAATCTTTTTGAAAAATTAAAAAAAATATAATAACAAAGAAATTGAAATTTCCCCTAATGATTCGTTGGCAAAATTTCAATTTATTATCTCTATTTTTAAAAATTATTGGCGGGGCTCGTGGTCCAGATTTCCAACCTTGACAATAGAGGAAATGTCCCCCCCATGATTTCAATCCCTTTCTAATTTTTTAATTTATTTCTTACACCAATGACCTTTATCATTTCCCATGGAATTGGAGCAGCATATTCCAAGAATATAGGTAGAGTTTGCCGTTAAATGGGCTCTATCTCTCTCTTTGCACATGATCATTGCTAGTAAATGTTATCTTCAGGTACCTCCTCGTGTCACGGCGATCTTAATATCCCCTCATAATAAAAAATATTTAATAAAAAGAAGGAATTATTAAGGTAATATCCACGATGTTGTTTTCTCATGATTTGGAATCTTAACGAACTTGACTGACCTATTAAATTGATAATTGGAGTAATGTGTGCAAATTGGAGCTACTTTTATGCACAACTATCATGGATATAGTTTTTTTTTTTTTGGTCGAGCATCATAGGTATAGTTAAAAAAAGGGGGGGGTGGGCCGAGATTAAACTTAAGGTGGGTTTTTTATATTAAAAATAAAATTAAAGGACAACGACCATCTTACGGAAAACTTATATCAGTCTCATATGCAAGTCTCGCGAGGAAAGTTTCATGTTATCCATTCGAAGTTCAATATCCTTGAAAAGTCCGCAATTGTCAACATCAATAACATAAGACAAGGATATCTGATTGTGCACAAAAGTCTCCAGCGGGCACGAACAAACAGGAGATGAAAAGACCCGTCCTTGTGGTTAAATACGATAACAAAGAATATGCGAATCGCACCACCGGCCGTGATGGCTCCGCTGGGTAGGCTTCAGACCTTAGAGGAAAAGGTCGGGAGTTCGAAGCTTGCAGGGAAGCTGGTGGGCCATTAGGTGATTGACGCGTGGTGCCGAGTGGTAATTTCCCCGCTAGCGACACTTGGGGGTTTACGCTGTGGATGTCGGCTAAGGTGGTTCCTCCAGCATCAAAAAAAAAAAAAATATATGCGAATCGCGAGGGAAGGGATCAAATGACTTTTCGGGGCCATTTTCAGATATGAAATAGGGGTAACAAAAAAAAAATCACCAACTGAGTAACCCATGCCACATTTATTAAAGCTAATATTTGGATCATGAAAACTTTCGAATTAATATATTTGAATCACATTTACTTCAAGTTAATTTTTATATTACAAAAAATCCAAAACTGATTAAGAACTTTTCGAATCATATGATGTGGATGTATTAACTAAAGATTTTTCATGATATTAGTCTTTTAATATAAGAGTCTCGTTAACAAGTGTACATGCTTATTAAACATATCATACAAAGAAATATATATCGGATTTTATTGTATTGATTAGAACACGGCGCGAAGAATGCGGTGCATCCAAAAGTATGGCAGTCTTTCTTTAATGGAAATTTGAACATAAAAATCCACGATGTGACTGTGTGAATGCTGAATGGTGATAAGAAAATGTGGAAAGGAGGAATGAACACGCCATCTGGAAGGCTTCGACTTTCAACGGATTCTAGAAGCTCGACCAGCTGACCTGCTACGAAAATTACGGGTTCTCAGGGCGTGGCGTTTCCATCGCGAAGTTGACTGAAAAATCGAATGATTGCGGGGGATCATTCTTTGCTTCTTCCGGTTAAGGGCAGTGATTCATACGTAAGAAACAACATTAAATTAAGTGAAAAGATCTGTCGAGTTGCATGCATGCAGACCATCGTCCCACTTGATGAACGGACGATGCCGATACGGACGTGACGTGGGTCTCTGATCTTCATTTATGTCCTCTCTTTTGGCTCATTTCGCTGAGTTTCGTACATATGTCCAAGACCTTTTTAGTTGGGAACCAATCAATGGCTGTGCCCGCGAATTCTAATTTGGGTCCGACGGCAATCCGTAATTTAGTAAGTATATTTAATAAGGGCATCTCATTTTTCTCATGTGCGCACATGGAAAAAATTACTAAAATAATCCTAAATCTATTGCAATTTTTTCAATTCATTCACGAACCTTTATTTTTACCAATTCAATTCTAAATCTTTGGTATTTGTGCATATTCAATCCATCTATCCAATTTTAGCCTGCCAATACTGATGCTAACATAGCCATCCAATCCACACTAATATGTTAATTTTTTAATTTTTTATTTTTTTTCTTTTTTCTTTTTTTAAAAATTTTCTCTTTTCTTCCTCCTCTAGCAAGTCGCTAGGGAAGATCGGCCTCAAACAACATCACGATGGCGAGTGCAAGGGCTAGGAGAGCTCGACTTCACCCAACGACCCTCCCCTGTGACAACGAGTCCTCGCCAGGGGTGGCCGAGGCTCACCTTTGCCCTCACGAGATATGGGCTAGGTGAGCCTTAGCCAGTGTCACTTGCCCTTGCCTGCGACGGCGATTCCTTGCCTAGGGTGGCCGATGCTCACCCTCACAAGTGTCGACAAGGGCAAGTCTCCCCAATGGCCGACAGATCAACCTTGTCGGCCCTAGTCTATGGCCGGTAACAACCAGCCTGAAGAACAAGAAAAGAGGAAATACACAGAGAGAGAGAGGAAAAATTTTAAAAATTGACATGTCAATGTTCGCCAGACAGTCGACGCCAACTAGCATCCACGTCAGTATCAGCCGACCAAAATTGATCGGATGGACTAAATCAGCACAAATACAAAAGGTTTAGAATTGAATTTAAAAAAAAAAATTATGACCGAACTGAAAAAATTGCAATAGATTTAGAACTGTGTTAGTAAATTTTCCTATCTGCATATGGAATACAAAAGAAACGGTTCGCGGATATTTAATAAAAATTGTCAAGGTTTAGTTATAAAAGGGGAATTAGCCTGAAAAGGAGTCATGCAAATGCAAATTCCGTCAACAAGTGCCTACCCTAGAGGCACTTGCAGAGGAATTTTATCAATTTCAAAATTTGGTATATTTAATTGTGATGTGCGTCACAAGTGCATTAAAGTCGAAACAATATTTATTTATTAAAAATGATTTGCGAGTGTTCTAAAGATACTCGTTAATATTTTATGAATTTCATTAATGAGTGCCCATCGTAGAGGGACTTATTGAGCATTTACATGGAGGAATTTTGTCGTTTTCAAGGTGCCATTTTTTCTCGTGATGTGCGTAGCCAGTGCGTCGAAGATGGTGAAATCTTTCTCCGCTATGGACGATCGGCGAGTGCTCTAAGGCCGCTAGATAGGATTTTATATTAAGGTTGACCTGATCACTTGTTACGGGGGCGTGACGTGGAGGGGAGATGGAAAGCCATGATTGGATAATCCCGACTCACTCATCAATGGAGGGAGAGAAAGAAGAGACGATGAAAATCGGCGGTGCCCGCGATCTATGATAGCTCCAAGTGTCAACTCGAGTCAACCTCAACGACCTCACTTGCTCGTAATAGTGCAGGGCGAAATGTAGTTAGCTCCCACCACTAGAACAGAAAAGCACGAGGTGCTACTATTATATGGACTTGAACCCTCCCTATGCGCACCATGGACAACACACCGGTACTTAAATAAATAAAGCAATTTTACACGTTGAACGCATGACTAGACTAACGAGATCCGTTATGATCAGACGAATCAACTTATTTGTGCGCCTTCTAAAGTCTCGCGGGTCCCGCTGCCCGAATAAATTCTCCCCTTTGGATGCCAACGATAATAGTCTTTGGTGCCTCTGAACTGGCCATAAGGGACGACAGTTGGGCAGACAGTATGGTACTGGTGCACTTTTATTGTTCTTCCCGAACGAAGGAAGCAACTCATTTTAACATCGTGGAGAACATGACAGAATGGGGGCTTTTGTTTTGATTTGACATAATGGTCGATTATAATAATAATAATAATCTCGGTCTCTAGCATCTTTTCCAGCCGGCCAAGAAGGTTCCTCCTTGCTTTCCGCGAGCCACTAGACAAAACAGGAACGACGACCGACGGTCCTATAATAATAATAGTCCCGACCATTAAATTAATTCCGACCGAAACGCATGTGGCCCGGTCGAGAAGGTCAGACCGCGGGACTCAGTCTCTCCTTCCACGCCATTTTCTTTCCGTGACATATGATCCCTCATCCTTCACTACTACTACTACTAATAATAATAATAATAATCATAATAATAAAGGATTAAACTATTTGACCTGAGAGAAAGTCTCAATAAAGATGATTTAAGGTGCTTTTAGTAGCCTTTTGCTTTAGAAAATAATTTATGTTCAAAAATAAATTTTTTCATTTTTATTCTCGAAAATTAGATTTTTTTTACTTCTTATTTATGTTCCAAATATATTCCTTAATTACTTTTTTATTTCGGAAAACAGAAAAATTAACTGATATTACCAAACGGATTTATATTATTTTTCTATTCGAAGAATAAAAGAATAAAAAATATAAAAATAAAATAGTTACTAAATAGGCTCTTAGTCAATAAGGATTAGCCCAAGTGATGGGGCTTTCCTGGAATGAGAATTTGCCGATCGTTTGCCGGTGTTTTCTCCGTGGCGTTGTGAATCTTTGATTAATTTGTATGACTAGACCATGGAGGGACTTTTTTACCTAATTTTTTTCTTAGGTCCAGCATATTGAATGTGAAGAGATACTCTTTCACTAGTATATGCATTCTCGCAGCCCGCCAGGGGGAACATTAGTCAAGCACATTGACCCAGTCAGCAGCCCAAAGTGGAACGCTGTTTTCGATCTTGTGCTGCATCGACTTTGGAAAAAAATGGGGGTCGGCATCGATTTCTCTCTCTTTTCTTTGGCACTTTGTGTGATTTGATGATTTCGCTCACGGCAAGATTACATCACGACAACCTTGTTGGAGGAAGAAAGGGGGGAAAATATCTTAAAAATCTGCAGAATAATTCAAATGTCCAACCCTATCCGAATTTCTGGAATGCCGATGGCGATGCCTAGTGGAGTAACGTATATGGAAATCCATCAACTGTGCAATTCAACATGAGCATGCATCATTATCCCAGCGAAATAAAATAAAATAAAATAAAATAGACAACTTGTTCATCGTGGCAACTTCGAATCGATAATGATCCTTGACTTTTTTGCCACCCTTTGAAATTGATATTTTCTCGACCGTTATTTAGTTCCCGAATTGAATTTCATGATTTGTTTCAGATGTGTGGCACTTCTCCTTTGTATGCTTGTGATCACAAAATCCGTGATGCTAGTTTAGGATTGCAGGAGACTAATCTGCCGGTAGTGCAACGGCTTGGCAGTAGGCGACAATTCCAAACGGGTCATTTTCTAGACGATATTAGAAGTCAAAGGAGGGCTGCTGCTGGTGCAACGTTTAGCTGTAGAATGGCAAATCATCACTCTTGCACCCTCAAGGGTCAAATACCAAGCGAAAGGAAGAATGTCAATTGTGGCGTCCTCTAGGCTTAAAATACACGTCAATTATTGCGAGCTTCATGAGGCTAACGTCCGCTTTGAAAGGCTTCCTTTGGTCCTTATCGGCGGTGTCCTCTTCTGTCAGCTGTCTGCCCCTTTTATATAAAAATCGATCTAGATTCTCCGTATCTTAAACATTTTCCTACCTCCTCGGCGTACTGCCATGACGCGAGAACATAGCGTTTGGTGTGTGCAACTTATGTCCCTTTCGAACGATGTACATCGATCGGAGTCATTGCAGGCTTAAAACCCGTGCCATGCCCTTTCGCCTTTGAAGGCGGGCGCAATTGCACCGCCAGTTTTGTCATGTTGAAGATGCTCCATTCCAAGTACAGCAGCCTTTCTCTCTTCTGAATCTGAACTATGGTCATCAGCATCTAAAAACTGACGGGTCAAAGCCATCTGGAGATCGAGTTCAACCCAATGCTTTTGCTTTTGTCCTAGTTCATCCTGGTTTCAACATGAGAAGCATGTTGATTTTGCGTCCACAAGCAAATATCAGTCTAGAAATTCTTCGCCCCAGCATTTAAAATGCTACATTCCCTATGAACGATATAATAAGTTCGACCGCAATCCAAGTCATTGCACTGCCTGAGGCTGAAAGGAAAGTTTAAGATTGACAAAAAGCATTTCCATGAAGAGATGGGAGAATGAAGATGAGGACTCTAGCTTGGCTTTGCTGAATCGTGCGGACCGATTTGAATCCTCCGATGAGCCGCAGCATGTACCATGAAAATGTAAAGGCTCTATCACCCAAATGTAAGGAGAGAACAAGGAAGGCACAGACTGCAAAGAGGAGCATGCAATACTATGCATGAGATAAAACACTCAAGTCAGTAGATGCTCAGACAGCAACATAGTTCAAGTATGGACCGGCTATTTCATCTGGGAATAAATTATTCATGCAATCAATATTCAGAAAATTATATTTTCACCAAGCTTGAAAACTGGGAACAAAGAGAAACAGCCAGGAATTCCAATTGAGTATTCATTACATTCATTCCCCAAAGTCAGTCAAGACGAGCCTCCTAGTCAAGAATTGCTTTCATTCGTCAAACCTGCTCTTTCTCGTCGGCTTTCGGCAAGGCGGAACAAGAGGCGGAAAAGTTGCGGGGTGGCCAGGTCAAATTGCTTTAGTTCGTCAACCTGCTTGTTTCACATTGGCTAGTCCGTGAATGCACAGGAGAACATTCGGAACGTAATAAAGACCGAAGGGCTATAGGAGGATTTAAAAAGCCCATTGATAGGCAAGGCCATTTTTCTTTGGGCCTCGCGACCCAATAGGCAATCTTGTCGGCCTTCCTACTGCAATTAGCCTTGTTAAAATGATTATAAACTTATTTTTAACTTATATTTGATTGATTGAGTTTGTTATATGGATTAATTATAATCAGTAAATGAGTCATAAATAGGTTTGCAATAGTAAAACCCAAAATAATATGAGTGTTAAATAGATCTATAACTTATTTAGACCCAACCTACATCCTTCTCACCATCACTTTATCTTTTACTTGCGTAGACACAAATTTTTCTAGATTTTATTAGATATGAAAGTGTTTTAGCAATATAAGTTAGGTTGGATATGAGTCTCTAGATTTGTATTATATAGAAATGAGTCAAAACATGTTAAATATGTCAATATGGGTTGGATCATTTTCAACTCAATCTGATCCACCAGTTTTGATGGGTCTAATTGCAATGGGCCCAATACCAAACGAGGAAAACGAGCTCTCTTCTATTTGGCTTCACTGACAAGCGCTGTGCCATCCCATCTAAAGTGATCTGCCGAAGTCAAAGCCCATATCAGATCTAAGTGATGTTTCCGGTTGAAGTTCATCCGATTGTGGAGAGGTGAATTCTAGGGTTTCCCCTAGCGCAAGTGCTTCGGCTTGAGTTGCTGATTGCTCCTCCGTCGTTCTTGCAAATCCGCCCACCATTCTCCTGGAATGATCACGGCATACCGAAGCTTTTGTTCTCTCCGCGAATCCCTCGAGGAACGAACCAGCAATTTTCACCTCTGAAGACTCCCTGTTTCGGGCTGCAAATGAATTTTTCTAAACATAGAGATCACATAATGCAGGAGTTACATTAAAAAATACCAGCTTTTCACGAGGCAAATCATATGTTGGCCCCCAAGTTTTGAGGGTCGTTGCAAATTGCCCCCCGACGTTTGAACTTTTCCATTTTGCCCGCTGAGTTTTAGATATCAGTTGCATTGCCTCCTCTGGCGTCGACTCCGACCAAGTTTTGCTTAAAGCTCCATGACAGCACAGGACTGATTATGGAGAACAAATTCACCATATGGGACATACAGATAAAAGTAGAAGAATAATTCGAAAATATATTACATATGAGAGCATATGATTAAAGTTCCAAGAATTTTATAGGAGCCAACGCCAAATGCACATCGATATATGCGGTTCTAAAATATATTTTTAAACAATCCCTACGTATCTACACCTACTAGACCAGTTTATCTTTGTAACTAGCCACATGTGCACTCATTAGGGGTGTACAAAACGAACTGCCCCAAGTGGGGACCGCCTAGATCAGACCGGACCGGGCAGTTTGGTCCGGTTTTCGGGAGTATTGGTCCAATTTCTGATTCCTAAAAGTGGAATCAGTATCCAGGCGGTCCCATTCCAACGGGAATTGGACCGGACTATTTAAATATACTTTTTTATTTTATTATTTCTTAAAAAATTAGTAAAATATGAACTAAACACTATTTCGGTCCGATTCCAAATAGGAAAAAAAGCAATGGGAAAAAAGTAGCAGGTAAAAATAAGTGATCGGTTCATTGGATTGAACTGGACCGATGGTTCGGGCCAGTTCCCCATCCTAGGACCAACCGATACAATACCTGATTCCGATTTTTGGAAATCGGTCCTCCTAGTCCGGTTCCCAATTCCACCTTGGAATCGGACTGGACCAAGAACCAATCACACACTCACGCAATTAGATATATGAGAAAAATTTGGCCGGAGTCAACATTAGAAGGCAAATTGCCGCCAATTTCGAAAGGTCGAGGGGCGTATGTTGAAAATTGAGAGAGTCATGGGTAAATTTTGCCACAATCCCAAAAACTCGGGGGCTAATAACGGAATTCTCTCGCAGTTGATGACAGATTCTCTGAGAAAATGTGAAATATACCAGTAGACAGCTTGATGAGACGCAATACACCCGATTAGTGCGTATAGCATAGCCCCTGCATCAACAATGCACGCACCCCACTTCTTCCTCAAGGTGCTGGGACATCCCACGTTATCTGATAACGAAATAGCAGTGGCCAGAGAGAACGTAGCGACACTCACAAGCGGTGAATCCAAGTCTGGAAACCGTGGATATCAAAATGCATCACGAAAATTAAGATGGAATTTATCTAGCTTCAAACGACTCTAGAAATCAAGTGAACATCTTCTGAGTTTGCTCATTCTGCCGGAGTATCTGTATTATAGATGGTAAGTTGCGACTAATCAAAGTTGAGCGACCAGTAGATTGGTTCCAAGTTCCGTACAAGTTCCATTTAGAATTTGGTTCTTTATTTTTTTTAACTTGAAACCTATCCAACATATCTTAGAATCCAAAATCTACTATATCATAAGTTTCAGGGTCGATTCCAAAGTCTACCCAAGTTCTATTTATATTATTAATTGAACGATTATAGTAAATTAAAACCTTTAATAAACACCACTTATTATTATAATTCACTAATCATAAAAATACATGAAAAATATGAACATTAATAAAACAAAGATCCTTAATGAGCATCACTAACTAGTGCTTTCAAATTATACACTCATTATCAAACGGTATAGAATATTGCAAGAGCATGCGAAGACATGAACAAAAAAAAAACATTAAATTTTTTTAAAATTTTAGGTTACAAATTCCTTCAATTAAGAACCTTCAATTAAGAACCCGAAACCTACCCATTAAAACAGTTTCTTCATTTTTTGGAACCTAGATCTTACCCTTGCACACCTTAAAACCTGGAACCTACATGTTCCCATCGGTTCGGTTTTCAAGTTTCAAGTTCTACCTTAGAACTATGCTCACCCCTAATAGAAGGTGAGGGAGATATCAAGGTCGCTATCCCCACAATTTGGAGACTTTCACTCCGAGCATTCATTTTCCCTTCCCACGATGTAGTCGCCATGCAGATCGTGGAAACAGAAAGAACAATCTCACAAAACTTGCTACTCGGGAGAAATGGTGGGTCGAATCTGTCGATCAAGTTTTGTGCACCATTCATTTGGATCCTACCCTCAAGTATAATATATCAGAACATTGCATTCTGTACGACCCTTTCCCATATGTGTATAAAAGTATTGCATAAACCCGATAAACTCAAGCTAAGGCTGAAGTGCCAGTCTCGCCATCAAAAGGTGAGTCCAGACTTATTTGCATGCCCCGGATGCAATGAGCAAGAAGCCAGACTAACTGCATATCCACCCTTAGATCAGGTGACAGGACCCGCATGGATCCCGTGTCATCAGACGAGGCATGTTAGTGCGCCCCAAATGCACCCGGGGCAAGCAAGATCCTTTCAAGTATCTCGCCATTTTCCTTCTCAATGTAAAAGAAAAGTGAGCAAGCTAGCATCCCTGTACCAGTTGGGATATTTCCCTCATGGCAGAACGAGACTGTATGATCTAGATCATTTACCTACATATATTGAAGCAAAATGTTGTGAATGCTCAATATTTCACTAAATAACCAAAGGATCGGTGGATCCACATTGGACAGCTAACGTGAAATATAGTCTCTAGATCCAAAAGCCTGAGAGGTGCAGCACCATCCATTTGTCCACAATTTTCTCTAACATTATGTCGGCATAAGGCTATAGGCATCCCTCTTTTGAACATTTTGCAACGATCACTTCTACAAGGCAAATTGAAGGAGGACCATATGGACAGAACTTTGGATCCACATTCACCTGAATAAGTAAATCCCCTTGAAGCCAATCAAGGGCTTGACCATCATGTCTTGATGCAACAATCTATCCATGACGGCAAACGAGCAAAGAGTGAAAAAAGCTAATATCATTCTGGAAAAGAGAGTATCATTTAGAACAAATCAACAAGAAGACTGCAAGACAATATTGTCAGTCCCATCCCTGCAGAAAGGAATGAATCTATGCAAATTATTCCAGGACACAGTACTTCAAAACAAAACAACCAGGTTTAAGGGATATGTCCCGTCAAACAGCAAACACATACTCCACTTCCAAATAGAAATTGCCAAATCATTCCTTTTTCCCAATCCCATGGGACATGTTATAGATCCCGCGACCCTGGAAACAAAACAAAGAATATGAATCTCAGTAACCCGTACACACGAGGAGCAGAAACTCTGACGTCGTGAATGAAGGCCAGTGAGAATGAACTTCGGAAAAGAGACTTACAATCATATACAACGAAGCAGCTGCCAGTGCAAGGGGAATTGTCACAGAGGTAATCTTATCCATAGGTCCCTTCAGATAAGTATGTCTGTGAATGTTCTGATAAAATTGCTGCTTCTCTAATAGCTTCTCCCGGGGTCTAAAAGGCACCTCTGTCATCCTGCTTCATATGTATATCGACACATCAATTATATCCCAACAACATAAGAAAGGTGAGGGAAAAAAAAAGCATGTTAAGGTCATGCCAAGTGCAAAAGCTCTTCAACCATGCAACCTCCACTTGAGGAGGGAAAATTAGAAGGACTGACAATAATGACAACACCATTTCACGTTTCTATGACAGCAAGAGGGGAAAGGAGCCCAAACAAGTGTATAAGTACATTGGAGACAACATGTGGGGAAAAATCATTACCATGTAAAAGTCAGCAAGTTCGAATCTGCAACCTCCATATATGGACTAAAAGTTACAAAATGACCAGTTCATCGCAGAAGTCAGATTTAGACCATGCATTTTGGCCCATCTAACTTGACAGCCGTACAACATAAACACGGGTAAGCGTAGACCAGGCGTAAAGCAGCTCCCAGTTCCATAGCATCATCTAACAAGATATCAACTAAGGGAAGAGAGGTCCAGAGAGGAATCACCACACAACAAAAAATCAAAGCTTTTCACTCTTAAGATTCGAATTCCCGTCTAACATTAAGATCGGCAGTCTTGTCATCTCAAATTAACGGTTTAATCCACAACCCCTAGTAAATATTGCAGAAAACCACCCCTGTACATGCAATCGAGTGACAGTGCGCAAGCGAACATGTGCACACACGGATGAACCCAAAAGCATACCTTTCCTAAATTCCCATCATTCTTCATCGTTAACTGAATTTTACGAAATCAGCTTCGACATAATTAAACGAAATATTTCGTTGAGCTCGTATGACTATTGCAGAACTACGCATCCACACGATAAAACTTCCCGCCGGAGCTCAGATCATCCCAATTCCATCAAAAAATACCCACGAAACCCTCTTCTACACATTAAACGAGAACATGAATCGCTGTAAACCCAAAGCGGAAAGGAAACGCAAACAAGGTCCCGCAAGGAAAACCGCAGCGGAGGAACAAATCCCACCTTACCCAATCACCCATCTGACAGAACAGAACAATAGTACAATGCAAAGATCCATATCCAATCAAACAAAGAAACCCACCAAAAAAATCCACTACCGAGACCACCACATCTGACACCGAAAAATCAACCCTGGCAGACAACGACATCGACTGAATTTCAAGGCCGCCCCAGGATCTAAAACATTCGACATGACAAGATGAATTTCGCGGAAAATCAGGTGAAGATACTCACGTGAAGTCGAGAGGAATTCGAGGCTTGAGAGATGGTCTTGGGGCGCTTCAGAGGAAAATGGCAGATGGAGAAGACGAGAGGGATGAGATTCGGTGGAGGTCAAGCCGTGCGTGGCATAGGGTAATGGGGAGTCGGGGCGAAGGATCCGAACCCGATTGGGCCCCCGCGCAGCCCTCTCTCGGGTCGGGCTTAGGCCCAGATGATGATCGGTGAAGAGTTTATTTGGGCCCAAATCGAATCCATTACTAGAAACGGCGCTGCAAATTTTCTGCGTTTCATTGCCAATTATGCTATCGTATTTCTCGAAAATTTTCTTTTGAATATATTTCTCGACGTAATAGCATTCATCTGACCCTCATTGACTTTTAAATGATGCGCCTAATCACATTATAGTAATTTATCCTATCATCCGGGAATTGGTTATTTCATTTGTTTATTAATATATAGCCTCATGATAAATAGGTCACTCATCTTTTACGAGATCGCGAGTTCAATTCATATTGCGAATGAAATTCTATGTGAACTGTCTCGCATTATTTAACCGTAACATATCTCGTGTGGAGAAATTTCCTAAATAGTAACGTCACGATCCAAAGGTTTTCGAGCCCAATGGATCGAGGAAATGACCCAAATGATCGGGTGAGCTTTAAAGTTTCTAAGGATTTAAGGCTTCTTGCATACCATAGAATATTCTAGAGGGAATATGGAAAGTGTGCACTATTCTAGAGTGTTCTTGTAACTAGTGCAGATAGTTGGTAATTGAGGCAATAGAATCTCCATCGTTAGATTAAGAAGAAATCTAGCTTGTAATTAAAGAGTTTTTATGTAATTAATGCAAATATTTGGTAGATGGAGCAATGGAATATTCAATTATAGATTAAGAAAAAATCTACGGTTGTAATTAAAAGGCGTTCTTGTATAAATAGGTCTTCTCCACTTATCCATATCATCTTACAAGTAATAAAAGTCCAAAACTTCTATATACGAGCTTCTCTTTACATTTTTATGAGTAGCACTAATTTCAGCACGAGTTTTAGCACAAGTAAAGAAACACCATAGCTTGTGACACCAACATCTCAGTTGGGTTATAAAAACTAGCTTGCCGATTTCAAACCCTTGGACCAAGATAGTTATGTCTTGATTTACGCTTTGCTTAGTCAATATCAAACCCCTAAGCCAATGTCTAGTGGGGTTACTAGCGCTTGTTGGCCATCCCAACCTTTGTACCATTAAAAAAAAGCATGAATGTTTTGAAATTGCGATACTAGTCTCTAGTTTTTTTCTTAGTTGTGTGTTACAACTCTATGTTGCATTGAATGTAGGTTTGAGACTAGCCTAGCTTTTCATTCTTAGGTGTCGGGCGGATTTGTACAGCGGTTGGATCATTCAAGAGAATAATCAGACACATTTCAAGGGAGATGGAAAAAAAAAAGATGCAATACAACGATGGAAACTTAGCAACTGAGATAAACTTCCATCTTCTCATAAGAGAGGACAAGATGGTGAGTCGTGCAAAGCCGGTGCGGCTTCATCGGATGATTCAGACCAAGCCCACATGTGCCAAATTTCCACTTAATCAAAACCTTACAATTCCCAAACCAAACTGAAGCAATTCATGCCCAAAACCAAAACCAAAACCAAAACCGGATCTAGCAAACCCTCTCGCTATCAAGTGTAGTTAGACTCAGCTCAGAGATGGGGTTTTGAGATCGATCCATTCTCTTCCTCCACGGGCCACGTACAATTTTTGTGTTTCATTTTTCTGCACCATCCTTCCGAAACTAAAGCGCAAGCTTGGACATTCGTACGCAAGCAAAGATCAAAAAAACGAAAAGCTAGTGTTTCGAATCCCCTAATCCAGAACCGGCCAAGCACTCCGCCTATCGAGGGAGGAGAAGAACACAGAAATCCCATTAGTCCAAGTGAAACAAAAACGAAGGTCCTACAGAGAACTGTACACACGAGCGAGAGAAAGAGAAAAAATACCGTCGTAGAAGTAAGCGGGCTGGGTTTGTGAAACTCATGAACTTCGACTTATTTAAAATACTTTTCACTTTTTCTGTTGTAACATATATAATTTTTAAGGTTGCCATTAACCAAGAAAGAACATGTTAGAGCAGAATCTCTAAGAAATAGATAATATTTAAATTTAGGAAATTAAGAATATGATTAAGCAATCGATTTGGTAAAATATAAATTGTAAAACGTTTTTTTTTTTTGGTAACCGAGGATCTGCCGGGCACACCTTTGCTTATGCTATTTGGCAACCCACGGTCCGTACAGTGCCAGTGCACCTCGAACCAAGCGTCAATACCTCGGGGGAGGCTAGCCCAAGACCCCAACACCGGGACCCCCCACTTAAGACATTTTAGTAATGAGAGGGCTTGAACCCCCGACCTCTGCAATGGAAGGGAGAACGCACACCAATTGCGCTGCCCGTGGTTGGGTTTGTTAAACGTATTTTATCATGAGAAGACTTAGAAATTTTAGTTAAAAAAGTGATAAGAAAAACTAAGTAATCAACAGTCCATGCTTGAATCGAATGGTGCAATTTGAATGAAAATAATATAAAAATTTAGAGGAAATTATCTAAAAAGTCCTAAATATATAACACTTTTGCTAATTTAGTCTTAAATTCTTTCAATTTTGCTAATTAAGTCATACCCTATTCACATTTTACTAATTAAGTCCATCCGATTAATTATAACCGAAATTCATCGATGTAAACGCCGACCGTCCTATATGGCACAACTAATGCTAACATGAATAATTTTTATAATATTTTAATATTTTTTTGAATTTTTAATTTGTAATAATTCGTTGACATCTCCTTAGCTTGGGCGAGGGCTAAGCTTGCTAAATCTAGCTTAGGCGAGAATCCAAATGGACTCAATTGACAAAAAATGAAAAGGTTTAGTACTCAATTAGTAAAATTAAAAAATTAAGATTGAATTGGTAAAAATGTAATAGATTTAGAACTTTGTGGATAATTTTCCCAATTTTTGCATTAAAACTTGCAAAATTATTAGATGAGACCTAATTTGGAAGACTGTGATTTGGGTTGCACCTAAAGATAGATTAATATAATAGGAAAAAAAGGAAATGTGTTGAACCAATAAAAATAAAGCTATAAAGAAATCATGAGCTAGCCTACACGTATAGCAAAATATAGCACAACACTATGCCTATACACCTGTGAGGGGATTATTGTCCAAAAAGTCGTAAACTTATTATGTCTCTGTTAGTTCAGTCATAAAATTTTAATTTTATCACGTCAAATTATTCTTTATGTTTTGTCAATTAAGTATATCCGGCCAATTTTGACCAGAAACCCCGTACTCGTAAATCCGTTGGCTTACGATATGTTAGTGTAGGCTATGCCATGTAAGATGGTTGGCATCTACGCTAGCGATTTCTAGTCAAAATTAACTGGATATATTCAATTGGCAAAACATGACAAGATTTAGGACTCAATTTATAAAATTAAAACGTCTATGACTAATTTAACGAAAGTGCAATAGATTTAGGATTTTTTTTGAACAATTTTCCATACCCTTACTCATATTATCTCACAAATCCATAACTTCTCTCTAGAAGAATAAGAATTTCCTAAGACTGCACGGATAAAGGAACACTAAATCAACAATTTATGACACCAACATCTCAATTGGATTATAAAAATCAGGGGTGGTGCCAAGTAATTTTGATTCAATTCATGAAGTTGTTAGCTCCTGTTGTCCATCCCAACCTTTCTACTATTAAACAAAAGCATGAATGTTTCGAAATTGCACCACTTAGGGCGCGTTTGGAAACGTTTACGTTTCAAAAATCGCTGTTCCGGGGAAGAAATAGAAAAAACTATTTCGTTGCCGGGGAACAATTTTTGACCGAAAGACGCATTTGGTAAACTTGTCGGGAATAAAAAATGAATAGAAACACGTTTGGTAAATTTATATTCTTTTTTTGTTTCTTTTAATTTTTTAATATTTTTATTTTATTTTTCCTTTTTTCCTTTCTTTTTTTTTTCTTTTTTTCTTCTTTTGGCCAGTCGCCGGCCCCTGGCGAGGCGAGGCCTCGCCGGATCTGGGCGAGCTCGAGCTCGCCCAGCCATGGCATGGCGAGGCGAGGCCGAGCGTCGCCGGCGCGGGCGAGGCTCGGCCTCGCCTTGGCTGGGCGAGCTTGGCCTCGCCCAGATCTGGCGAGGCCGAGCGTCGCCGGCCCCTGGCGAGGCTCAGCCTCGCCAGATCTGGGCAAGCTCAAGCTCGCCCAGCCAAGGCGAGGTCGAGCCTCGCCAGGGGCCGACGACGCTCGGCCTTGCCGGGGGCCGGCGACGCTCCGGCGAGGTCGCCGACCCTCGACGGCGTCGCCGGCCCTCGACGGCCGGTCGCCGACCATGGCCGACGGCCGGCGGCGGCCAAAGAAAAAGAAGAAGAAAAGAAGAAGAAAATAGAAGAGAGAGAAGTGTTTCTTCAAAAGTGTTTACGGAGAAGAAACAATTTTTTTTTGTTTCTCATTTTTCGTTCTTTTTGTGTTTCGGGAACAAAAAATCTGATTTTGAACAAAAACGCAAACAAACGCGTTTCTGTTCTCTTTTTGTTCCCGGGAACAAAAAAACAAAATTTCTGTTCATAAACAAAAAAAAAAGAAACGAAAACATGCAGGCCCTTAGTCTCTAGTTTTTATTCTAGTTGTGTTACAAAACTCTATGTTGCATCTAATTATACTTTTAAGCTAGTTAATGGATGTAGGATTGAGACTAGCGTAGTTTTTTTTTTTTTTTTTTTGTCAAATAATCGGAGACTAGCGTAGTTTTTCATTAGTATGAGCTTACAGCTTTATTCTTCTTCGTTTGGTACATTTCTAATTTGAAACAGTCATCTTCAGGTGCAATCAAATTAACAAGACTTAGGTTTATTTATGTAATGTTTTTCCATAAGTTTTTACTGGATATGTAAGGTAAACCATGTCTTTTAATTTAGGTGTCGATTGTTAATTTCCTAATTTTTTGCTTTTAGTGCCCTTCAACTAAAATCTCATTGTCTTCTCGTAATTAAATTACGTTTTAGAATTTATATTATATATAGAACAACTGCTTAATAATACTTCAAATTTCGCCAATTTTAAAATTATCTCATTTGTAGATATTTGTAAGATTTGTCCCATTGAGATTTTTGGTGTTTTTATTCATGGGTGGACCTACGACATTTGGCTTTATGAAAAGGCCCCAAGCAAGACCACCTTAGAGACTTTTAGAGTGACCATATTTATGTAAATAGAAAACTGCAAGAAAGAAAGCTTACAAATCTAATCAAAAAAAGAAGGAAATGTGTGGTAGATTGTTGATGCTACTGATGATGAGCTAAAATATTAGGATAATGACTTATCAGTTCACTTGGGATTTGAGATTGAGATGATATTGCAATTGAAATATTTTTCTCCAATAAATCTTACTTGCATTTTATTTTAATTTTAAGGGTGTGTTTGTTTGAGAAAATTTATTTTTTTAGAATTAATTTTCCGAACATTCACCTGTTTCATTCGAGGTTTTTGGTGTTTTTATTTATGGGTGGACCTACGACATTTGGCTTACAAAAAGGCCCCAAGCAAGATCACCTTAGAGACTTTCAAAGTGACTATATTTATGTAAACAGAAAATTGCAAGAAAGAAAGCCTACAAATCTAATCAAAGAAAGAAGGAAATGTGTGGTAGATTGTTGATGTGACTAATGATGAGCTAAAATATTATGATAATGACTTATCAGTTCATTTGGGATTTGAGATTGAGAAGATATCTCAATTGAAATATTTTTCTCCAATGAATCTTACTTGCATTTGATTTCAATTTTAAGGGTATATTTGCTTGAGAAAAAAGTATTTTTTTAGAATTAGTTTTCCGAACATTCACCTGTTTAATTAATTGAAAATGATTAGTTAACCGATAATACTTTTCGACTATGGAAAATATTCATGCGTAAAATTAGAAAAGTTAATTTCTAAATTTAAGTAAGTGTCCTTTCCGGATTTACTACTCTTGAATTTTTAATATTTTTTTAAATTTTAAAAATTGATTTCTTAAATATTTTTTCTTTTTCTTTTCCTTTTGTTTCTTTTGTTTCTTTTTTCTTCTCCTTCTTCCTCCCTTGCCGAATGCTGAGTCTTGGCAATAGCGCCAATGGCCTATCACGGCCGTAGCTAAGGACTAACGACCAAAGGAGGAGGAAGAAGGAAGAACAAAGAAAAGAAAGAAAAGAACAAATAAAAATAAAAAATCTAAAAAGACATTTTCTTTATACTTGAGATAAAGTCGTGAGATTGAAATTATTTTTTGAATAAGGTTCAAACATGAAAATAATAATAAGATTTTTTTGTCACATATCACCAAACAAATAAAAATTAACAAATTTTCCTAAAAACTAATTTCTCAAAAATATTTTATTCTTCATGAAATTTTCCTCCAAACAAATGCACCATAAAAAAGTGTTTGTTTGAGTGAAGAATTTTCCTAGAATTTATTTTATGGACTTTTACAAGCTTGATTTCTTGAAATAACCAATCAACCAAAAACCATTGAGAGTTAAAGAAAATATGCATACTTAAAATAAATAAAAATGAATTCCCTAACTTGAAAAATAACTAGAAAGTATTGTCTATAATCATAAAGTTTTTCATGGACTAAATGGAACTTTAACCATCTTTTATGTTGAATAGTTATTATACATGTCATGTATAGCTATAGTGTTATGTTGTATCTAGCTATATTTTTAGGTTACGTTTGCAATCAAGATAAAATTCATAATATGATAAAATATATCATATCCTCCATTTGATATTTACTCAAAACATGATAAAATCAAATATAAATGTGATATAAACTAAATAAAATTATCCCATGAGAGGTGAGATAAAGCTGGATAAAATTTCTAACATCTTCTTAAATTAATAAAATTAAAATTATATTTCAATATAATTAATATTTGAATTCTAATATAAGAAATTCAAAATAACAAAAAAATTTAGTTATTTTAATTTAATATTATTTATATCTATACAATCCAATTTAATTATATTTTATAAAATATATATATATATATATATATATATATATATATTACATATTTTTGGGTATATTAGTATAGTTTACCATTTAATAAAATTTTATTAGAAAATGATGGAAGGGGAAGAAAGAAATAATAAATAAATAAAATAAAAAAGAGAGGAAATAAAATAAAAAAAGTAAATAAAAATAAATAGGCAAGAGTGTTATGAAAGACTTTTACCATCTCTATTTATAAAAAAAATTTCATTTATATTAATATGTTGTCTATACCAAATAGTGTACGTGATATACTGTGAATATATCCAACTTTATTATTGTAATCACAAAACAGTGAATATAATATAACAAAATCGTTAAATTTCATATCATATCTTATTTAGTCCTATTTTTATTAGAAATCCGGATGACCAAACGTAACCAGAAAAGACTTATTACATTTAGGATAGCTTATGATTTGTTTATAGCTTTTTTTTTTTATTGGTTCAACAAATTTCCTTTTTTTTTTCTTTTATATTAATCTATCTTTAGGTTTAACACAAATCACAATCTTCCAAATTACGCGTCATCTAATAATTTTGCGAGTTTTAATGTAAAATTTTATATTATCTTCATTCAAACCACGCCTTTCAATTCAAGCATGGATTGTTGATTATTTAGTTTTTCTCTTCACTTTTTTAACTAAAATTTCCAAGTCCTCTAGTAATAAAATGCACTTTACAATCTATAATTTATTGGATCAATTGCTTAATTACATTCTTAATTTCCTAAATTTAAATACTATCTCTTTCATATAGATTTGGCTCTAACAATGTTCTATCTTGGTTAATGGCAACCTTAATAAGTTTTCTAATTACTATATTTATATAAAATCGGATGTTATAAGGACGCCATTGATATGTTTTACTGTTTTTCTGTTCTTAGGAGTAGGTTTAGAATAAAAATTCATTTGGCAACGCAATTTCATTTTTCTATTTATAGAACAAATTTTTACTCCACATATAAGTTTGAAATAGAAATCAAAATTTAAAATTTTTAACTTTTTAATTTTTAGAATAAAAGTGAAAAATAAAAATTCTTTTCATCATTCACTTTTGTCATTGCTTGCCACCCACTCGCCCCCTGTCGCCATTCCTTGGAAGTTGATGACCATACCTCGACCTGACGCCGACCACCCATCGCCTGCTATCGATCGCTCGCCTCCAGCATCCTTGTCTGCCGATAGCCTCTCACCACCATTCGGGAAGAAGAAATTTTATGTTATTATTAAACGAATTTCTCTTCCAAGAACAAAAATTTTGCATCATCACACGTGCTTTTTTACTCAAAAACTCGTTCTTAGAATAAAAATAGAAAAATCAAATTTTGAAACACAATAGTTGTCAATTGTCATTCTGCCTTAAGCCTCTTATTAAAAAAGTCGAAATTTGTGAGTTTCGCAGAGCCGGCACGCTTAATAGGACCCGGGTCCGATTAGTCCGCCTTCTACTCGGCCAGGAAACCCACCAGCCAAGCAGACGGAGAGAGGGTCTGCTCCTCCTCCTTCCGTCGCAGCACCACCGCACCTTCACGCCAATGGTGCGGCCTTGCTAGCGATACACCGTCTCCGCCGCTTCGTTCGCAGGACGGGAAGCTCAGGATGCGACCCAAGGACAGGATTTCGTACTTCTACGACGGTACTCTCTCTCTCTCTCTATCTTTCTCTCGCTGGTTCGCTCCAGGACCCTCGTCTTAGTTTCACTTGGAGCGCGCTTGGTCGGTTCTGGTTTAATGGGATCCGAGACACTGGCTTTACGTTTATTGGGTCTCTGCAAATGTCCTAGCTTGCGCTTTAGTTTTGGGAGGATAGTGCTGAAAAATGAAAGAAAGCAATTGAATGTGGGTTGCAGAGCAAGAGAAGGGATCGATCCCAAAACCCCATTTCTGAGCTGGGTTTAGATACACTTGGGAGTGAGAGGGTTTGCTAGATTCTGGTTTTTGGTTTTGTGCGTGAATTGCTTCGGTTTGGTTTCGGGAATTTGTGAGGTTTTCGATTGAGTGGTAACTTTTGGCACTGCAGGAGATGTGGGCAGCGTCTATTTCGGTCCGAATCATCCGATGAAGCCGCACCGGCTCTGCATGACCCACCATCTTGTCCTCTCTTACGAGCTTCACACGAAGATGGAAATTTATGTCGGTTGCTGAGTTTCCATTGCTGACTTGCATCTTTTTCTCTTTTTATATCCCTTGAGACGTGTCTGATTGTTTTCTCGAATGATCCAGCGGCCGCACAAAGCCTACCCCGCTGAGCTCGCCCAGTTCCACTCTCCTGATTATGTCGAGTTTTTGCACCGGATTACACCCGACACCCAGCACCTGTTCCCAAATGATTTGGCAAAATGTAAGGTTTTTGCATGAGATGTGTTATTCTATTACCCGTTTAAGGTTGCAAGCATATCTAATTGAGATCCTCTTTAGGGATGTGAAGGTCTGAGAAGTCTTCACGCATTTCATGATTTGCAGAGCTCAAATCTGTCATAAGATGGGGATTTGAGGAGCTTATTTTTCTTAAATTGGGAGATTATCTACCGTAACTTTGGTAACATGAACTCAGTAGTGTCTAGGGCATAGAGTTCGAGCAGTACCCTCCTTGACTGATTTTGGAAATTTTCTCAGGTCTAAATTCCTAGTAGTTGGGTGGCATGGTTAGTTTTCTGCCTTTTTTTGTGTGTTGATTCTCTTGCTTGACAAGAGGTGTTGGATAAGAATTCGTTTGTTCATTACTTCTTCCAAACCTTTTTTCCTTTTTTCCTTATTCACCAGTAGTACAGTTAGAAAGGAATGAAGATATTTTTTGAATATTGATACCTTTGACATGTCTTTAGACAGAATGGTCATGTGTAAATGTATATAGTGCTGCCGTTGCTAATGTATATGTTTTAGTGAGTTTAGCTATAATATACTGACTTGAAGCGAAACTTTCCTTCTTTCTCACCAGATAATCTTGGAGAAGATTGTCCTGTCTTTGAAAACTTGTTTGAGTTTTGTCAAATTTATGCTGGTGGCACGATAGGTAAGTTTTATAGTTAGTAGTGTTACCAACTTTGGGGTAGTCTCTTTTCACTTTATCTAATCGGCGGCGTTGCTTGCAGATGCTGCAAGACGATTAAATAATCAACTCTGTGATATAGCTATCAACTGGGCTGGAGGATTACATCATGCCAAGAAGTGTGAAGCATCTGGATTCTGCTATATAAATGACCTAGTTTTGGGAATATTGGAGCTGCTGAAATATCATGCACGTGTTTTATATATTGACATAGATGTGCATCACGGTGATGGTGTAGAAGAAGCCTTTTACTTCACTGACAGGTATTTTTTTTTTGGCCGGGGGGGGGGGGGGGGTGGTGGCGGCATAAATGAGCAGAAAGTCCTAAAACTTTTTTGATATGTTGCTAGGTAATGCTATCATCCATTGTCTTTGTCTTTAAATTCACTTACTGAGGATAAGCTGCATTTAAATAAATGTATTGAAATTAAGAGGGAAACATGAGATGCAATAAAACCCACTGCATGCATACCCCCCCTTCAACTCTTCTCCTCTTTCTACCATCATATATCTTCTTTATCATTGCTGCAACCGAGGTTTAGAACCTTGTGCTTTGTAGGGGTCTTAGATTTTGATAGGAAATTGAAAGGGGGAATTTTTGTTTTTGTTTTTGTTTTGCAATGTTAGCTTTCATCCCAGCCTTTGATACCATCCCCTAGGAATTTGTAAATGGCTGAATATAGATGAACCAGAAACTCAGAATTAGAAGATCTAGGATCTTCATTTATGTATTGATTGAAGGTATCTAAATTAATTACACTTGAGGAACTACTTTCTGGAAACTGGTAGTTTGGAATAACTAATTGCAGTTGGTTTCCTAAACTATTCATTGCCCTTTTGAATTCTAATCAGAATGGCAGTGTTATCATGGCAGGGTAATGACTGTTAGCTTTCACAAATTCGGGGATATGTTCTTTCCAGGAACTGGTGATGTTAAGGTGATTCCACTACCTGGCATTTATATGTCCAGATTTCTAGATTCTCTTTCTATCTTTTGCATTCACTCGAATATACCCTCTTGGAGTCTTGTGTTATCCACTTAAGTCCTTTTGATTTAATAATTTGCCGAGCCCTCTGGCTGATTCAGTCATGGATTGTGTAGAATGCAAACTTTGTATGCTGACTGGTAAATATGTGTCTTTCATGTACTTACTAGTAATTTCAAATGCACCGATGGAATCAAAGCTTTTGCTCATGATTGTTGAACTCTTCCTTTCACCATCCTATTTGTTTTGGTATGAGGCTAAAGTCAAGTTTATTCATTGAGATCATTTCAATTGAAGGAAATAGGAGGAAAAGAAGGAAAGTTCTATGCTATCAATGTCCCACTCAAGGACGGAATAGACGATACTAGCTTCACTCGACTTTTCAAGGCTGTAAGTTTTGCTTAGGACTTTGTAAATTTTTCACTTTGTGTCCTTTCTGTTTCCTAATGGATTTTTTTTGTTTTTTCCTTGTAAATGTCTCTTAGATCATTTTGAAGGTCGTCGAAACATACCAACCTGGTGCTATTGTACTCCAATGCGGAGCAGATTCACTTGCTGGGGACCGCTTGGGGTGTTTCAATCTCTCTATTGATGGTGGATATCTTGTTGTGTTTTGTTCCATGTCCTTTGACATTGGACTTCATATACTTGCTGATTGATTCTTCTTTGGAGCTAATTTTGTAGTGATTAATTTGCTAAAGACAAGTTAGATGGAAACTATGTGATTATTGTGTCATTTATGTTTGTACAGGACATTCTGAGTGTGTAAGGTTTGTCAAGAAATTCAATTTGCCATTATTGGTATCCTCTCTCTCTCTCTCTCTCTCTCTCTCTCTCTCTCTCACGTGCGCGCGCGCGCACGCACGCACACAAATGCACCTCCTTGATCTCCACCTCCATTACTGACTGAATGTATACTCGTGTATTATTAAATTTGCAAATGTGGCTCTGGCACATGAACATTTTTTACTGTTCAGGTTACTGGTGGTGGAGGATACACAAAAGAGAATGTTGCTCGATGTTGGGCTGTTGAAACAGGAGTTCTCTTAGATACAGAACTTCCAAATGGTATGTGCTAATGTCAATGTCCAGTTAGAATTTGTGTTGATTTGACATATCCTGAGTGTTGTTAGGTGTCATTCCGAGATATGTAATTGTTTTGTTATGCGCATTGTACATCGAATTGATTGGCCTTTTTCATTTTCATCCACTCTGTCTTATGTTGTTTGTGGGGTTGGGGATTCAAGGAAGAACCTGTATTGCACCGACTTATTTACTGTCTAGTTATGCCATTTTAATATTCAAGTTTCTCATGCCCAAACATATGATACTTATCAAAGGTGCTTTCTTTTTGGCAGAGATTCCTGAAAACGAGTATTTCAAGTACTTTGCTCCTGATTATTCATTGAAGATTCCTCGTGGAAATATCGTACTCGTAATTATTTTCCTTGTTCATTTATTCTCTTTTAACCATGTGAGATTAAAGCTAAGGTTGTGGTGCCAAATACATGTCAAATCTTCATGCTGATAGTATTATTTCTCTTGGTAAATTGAGCAGGAGAATCTAAATAGCAAGTCCTACCTCAGTGCAATCAAAGTGCAAGTGTTAGAAAACCTTCGTAATATTCAACATGCCCCAAGTGTACAAATGCAGGAGGTTTGTATCCCATACTCAGCAACACAAAGAATCTTTTCTTTATTAGAGTGCTGTTTGCTTGAGACCAGATGAACAGTGTAGTTTCTGGGCTGTAGCGGTTGCGTGGCCATCATCCAAATTTTCTTGTTACATGCATGGAAATGATCTTTTGGTCAAATTAACAATTGTAAGAAGCCTCAAATAGAATGTTGCTGAAGGCTGAAAAAGAATCATCAGAAATTTTTTAAATTTATAATTTCACTCCTGGCTTCTGTTGTGCAAGTATGATTGGTTGTTAAAATGATGACTGCTCCTGTTGATAGTGATTACCACATGGCATATGTTGCAACTATCATCATTTCTTTTGTTCAAAGAGTTAGTTGTTGATAGGTTTTCATGAAGACTGCTGAGTGATTAATCTAGAGTGGAATATGATGATTGTTGGCTATTTTTAAAAAAAGTGAGAACCGTGCCCTTGTATTAGTCAAAAGCTCTGGATGTTACTGTAAATCTAGCTCCCCAGCATGATAGAGGCTATGTTGAGTTTGCTTGTGCACTGAAGGATATGAGCTCTGTCTTTTACTGGTGGATGGCAATACAAAGTCAAGCTCGTGAACAATCTTTTGGCCTGGACTTCTTGTGATGAGTCTAATTGCCATTGTTTTTTTTGCCAACAATGAAGCAGAGTTATCACAAACTAGAGCCATTGACTAATGTCTAAGCTATTGCTTGACTATAGTACATGATTATGTGATTTGTTGGAGATTCCTAATTTCTTAATATTCCATATCAGTTGGCGTCAGAGATTTATGAAATCCTACCCATAAGTCTAATTTCAGGTCTTGAAGTCTTGTTAATATTCTCTCTCACGCTATAGACTAGTATATTTTCTCATTTAACTTTTTTTCCCTTTCTTGGCCCAGGTTCCACCCGATTTCTATATTCCTGATTTTGACGAAGACGAGCAGAATCCTGATGAACGAATGGATCGTAAGTGAAATTATCCAAAGGACCCTCTGGTTTCCTATCTTGCACACCAATTCTCTCTTCTTGCCATTTCATGTTTTGAAATCATTATACCATGTTCTTTTCCTTCTAATCTCCAAATAAACTTCTGTCTCCACAGAGCATACCCAGGACAAGCAAATCCAACGAGATGATGAATATTATGATGGGGACAATGATAACGACCATAACATGGATGATTCATGATGCCAAGCTAAGCAATATGTAATTCTTTTTTTAAGGATACGACATTTGAATTGTCGATCGCAATCTACTGTAGTCAATACTCAAGTGGGAGGTGTAAATAGATTCCATCCTACTTTTGTGAATCCTGACTCATTATCTGAAGGATAGAGGATTAGCACATGTGCTCACCGTTCATAGTGATTTCAACTCTGTTCACCGTGTTAATGCTTTGCCTTTGCGTTTGTGATTTTTGAGAAATGGGTTGCCGTTTCTTTCATAAAATTTTCAGTGATATTTGGTGAACTTTAATGTGTGATTGTAATTTTTGAAATTTATTAGCAGTCTGGTATTGGTAACTCTCACTACTGTATGAATAAATCTCTGAAGTGCTGGTTTATGTGATTACTTTTTTAGAGAATCCTCCTTATTTTGCATCTCTATTGTTCTGTGAGTTTGAGAATCTGAGCACGGTGAAAGAACCGGCTGGATCATCTGCTAATCAGATGACATTTTCATTGCCTTTGTGTAATTTTCATCGTGATCCCTTTTACTGTCATGGATTTTAGCGGTTTTCATCAAGAATGAACGAGAAAATTGAAGCAAGAAAATGATAGGAATTGGAGGTTTATTTGGGGGGGGGGGGGGGGGGGGGACCCCATTTCCGGGGCACTTGCGAATTGCTCGGTCAGCTTTTTATTAGTAAGATCCACAGAAGTATAATGTCATCATGCGAAGACCGATTCCATTGCAACTACTATGTCTTTCACCTAATTACAGGTGCAACTAAGCTCTTCAAAATCATGTCGACGCATCAAATTTTAACCTAATGGTCTGGAGATGGTTTGGCTTTGGTCAATTGATTTTCGCTTGTTTCGGTTTGCCCCCAAGCTCCCAAAGAATAGATTGGCAACGGTTCGATCACGCCTCGCCATCATTCGAGGGAACTCGAGCAAATTTTTAGCAATTTGAAAGCGCGAAACAAGAATAGGTACTCTCGCAATAAGAATGGTAAGAAATGGAACTTGCAGTCAAGCTTTGAACGTGAATTAGAAGTGGAAGTGGCTGACATTATGAGAAAAAGATAAGGAACTTGAATTTCTCTTCAGAAAAGTCGCTGTGAGCTTGTCTAAGCTATTTATAGCCTTTCTAACGACTTGAAAATTCTCGGGCATGGCACATGATTCAATTTCTTCAATTATGACGACGTTTCTTAATCATAATAATTCAATTTGTTGCTTATGTACCACACAATCCTTTTTCAACTTTACTTAAAGGACACGTGTCCTTTGAGTGGAGCTGATGAGGCTCACGCTCACCACACGAGCTGGAGAAAATATTAGGTACGTGAGACGTTCCAGCGCTGGCGACGTGGTGACGTGGCAGTGACGAAACACTGAAAAGATTCTGAAAGGCCAAACCAAGAAGAACAAAAATTTGATGGGCCAAAGTGAGATAATCCGGAATTTACAAGGGCCAAAAAGTAAATTTCCCACGTTTGACAAGTCGAGACTCTAAAGACGTCCGATGATGATTCGGGCCAATGTAGAACTCCAGTCCTAAGCGTCAGTCTCAAAAAAAGGGAAAAAGAAAAAAAAAAAAAAAAAGAGAAAGAGAAAGAAACGCGGAGAGATTCTGGACACTCGAGGAATCGGCAGTTCGGTTCGACCCATGTCGTTCCGACAGGAGCGCGAGAAAACCTGACCGCTCGGCGAGAAAAATCCAGACGTCCCGGCGCTCCTCCCGAAACTTTCCCGAGAAAATCGCTCCTGCTTGCTGCCATCTCAAGCGGAACCTCGAACGGGAACAGGTGCGCTTGCTTGCTTGCTTTCACGAGTTCCTGCTCTTCGGTTTCTCGAACGCTGCTGCGCGTGGAGCGTGAATCGAAGGCGTAAGCGGATGGGACTCGCGATCGATTTGACCTCTCCTGGGTCGGCAACGTGCCTTTTGGCGTGGGAAAGTGTCTGGTTGAATTGGCTGTGCCGCTTCGTTTAGTTTGAATTATATTCGAGTTTGTCTCAGTATTGGAGCTGAAAAGTATTGATCTTTGGCATTTTCGTGCCTAGTTTTCCTTCGGTGAACTTATGCGCGTCGTCTGGAGGTTGCATTACATACACATCGAGGAGTCATTGCTTATTGATACATGTTATGGGTTGATTCGTAGTAGAACTGGGTTGTTTCATTGCTGAAGATGATGAAGCAACAGTGACATCTGGATATTGAAACTGTTGGTGTCGATTTCGACTCCTACGTCTTCTTGCAAGAAGGCAGAGCAAAAGTGTGAGGGTGAGAGTTAGAGTAAAAGTAAAGTGGGACCGATAAAAAAAAGAATATAAATATCTTGATTTATATATATATTGAGCCAATATCAGTATCTCGAGTTAAATAGCTCTTCTTCTGTGGTTACTCAATGGAAAACATGGTTTATAAACATATACGTCTTGTCCACAGGTGCCCCTAGGACACTTATTAAGCATACTTAATAGGGTATATTTCAATTTCCCAAGCGTAGATTACACATAACCTAAGAAAAACCGTGTACTGGAAAATTTGCAAACTTTATTTATGTGGTTTCTTAGCAAGCGCCGTGGGAGTACTTTCTGACAAGATCCTAAAGACGTACATGTGCGAGCTGTCTGCTCTCATGCTTGTGCATCTGTGTACGCAACTACTTACTTCTTGTGATGATTCATGAATATGGCAACAGGTACCTAACAACACAACTTAGGCATTACACACGACTTTCTTTACATCATGGCAATGGCCTCTCCGGCAGGATGTCTTCATACATTATCTGGTGTTCCACACAGCCTTCACTATCACCTCTCCTTTTTGAACTATGTGAGCCCAGTGTTTGCTTTTTCACGTGATGCAAATTATGGTCAGATAAGAGACTCAAAGCACATGCATTGGTACAAGACTTCCACAATGTTAAAGCATCAACCTAGGGTACATTCAATTCCCAGTGTTGGTTGTACTCCCTGGGGATATTCCAAACTTATCAGGTCTCATTCTTTGATTTGCAAATGCCAACGGACAGAAAGTAATAGTGGATTGTCAGTTGAATCTGGAACGAAATCTGAGGTTTCTCTTAATGGCATGAATGGGCAATTGACTGTTGAAGAATCTGAGGCGGTACAAAAGTTAAAAAATAAAAATGAAGATTTAGCATCAAATGGAATGCGTGGGCAGTCAGAAGCAACTAGAGAGAAGGTGCAAAAGATTAGCTCAAAATCAATGGAGGATGAAGCCTGGGATTTGATGCGGGATTCCATTGCTTATTACTGCAACAATCCCATTGGTACTATTGCTGCAAATGACCCAAGCTGTCCAAGTATCCTTAACTATGATCAAGTTTTCATTCGTGATTTTGTCCCTTCTGGGATAGCTTTCCTTTTGAAGGGAGAGTATGATATTGTAAGGAATTTCATCCTTCACACTCTTCAGTTGCAGGTACCAAATTCTCTTAGTTACATTCCCTTTGTCAGTAGCAGCTCTTGCCTTTACTGTCGCCAGCAATTTTTGCTGATTTAGTAGAGATCAAATGGTCTGTCTTGATCTTTCACCTGATTTACATGTAATTATGAACTTAATGATGCGATTATTGCTCAAACTTACAGATCTGATGGAGTAGAATGATTCAATTAGATTGATAAGATCCCTTGCAGTTAGAATGTTTGCAGGCTTTCCTCTTCATCCATGCCTTGCTACTAGGAATTAAAGTGCTATACCTTACTATGTCATTTCATGAACAGAGCTGGGAGAAAACCATGGATAGTTATAGCCCTGGCCAAGGTTTGATGCCTGCCAGCTTTAAGGTTCGTACTGTTCCACTCAATGGTGATGATTCTGCAACTGAAGAGATATTAGATCCAGACTTTGGTGAAGCAGCAATAGGCCGTGTGGCACCAGTTGATTCAGGGCTCTGGTGGATTATTTTGTTACGGGCATATGGAAAGTGCTCTGGAGATCTTTCAGTTCAAGAGAGAGTCGATGTCCAAACTGGGATCAAAATGATCTTGAAGTTATGCCTAGCTGATGGTTTTGATATGTTCCCGACATTGCTGGTCACTGATGGTTCTTGCATGATTGATCGGCGCATGGGAATTCATGGCCATCCTCTTGAGATTCAGGTACATTTTCTGCAAGCTGTTATGATATTATTCTCAATCATGTTCTGCGTCACTTCATGCTCGTAATAGTTCAGTTTTTGAACTGTTCATCCTGCAAAAAGGACTCTCTCTAAACCAGGGTAGTTTTTCAAAGGGGAAAAACACATTGGGTCTCAGTTATAGGCATTTTGGTATCAACATGGGGCTGTGAAAATAATAAAACTGAAAGGATGATTGAACATAACACTATGGTTTGATGCAATCGCAGGACCATTTGCGTTTGACAGAAGTATCCTTGTGGAGTTATTAGTGATAATTTGTGGCTCGTCACTTATCCACATAAATGCCTTATCTGAACTTTTTTAGCATTTATCTTCAGGATTATCGATTGATATACTTCTCTCACTGATGTGAATCATCTTTAGAATGCATCTTAGTGTTCAATTATTGGGGTTTCAGTCATGAAGAAGCTTCTGCCTTGTTGTTGTAGTTGATTTAAAGTTTCTTTGTAAAGAATCATGCTGGAGCACGTTTTTCTCCATGCTTTTGTAATGCAGATGGAATTGAGATAGGAATTTTCATTAGTGTGAACTTTAGTTAGAGCATAAAATTTTCCTGGGGCGCCTCATTTTCTTTGTTAAGAAATGTGCTACTTATATTTTGGATCTGTTTCCTAAAAGCTTAAGTTATTTGCGGAAAATGGTTATATAGCATGGTATCAGTGTAGTTGTCAAGAGTTTGAATCATAGGACTTCTTATAGACATTATGTCAGTATTCCTAATGTTGTTTTAGTTTCCTGTTATCTCGGCATTGTGGTTTTGAGTACGAATATCTCACTAGTCTAGCTTACACGTGAGGGAAGTATTGAAGAAATATGCTAGATATATATATGTTTAAAAGTAACAGATATGCTAGATATACATTGCGCACCGTTTCCTAACAAGTTCTAAGGAAATATGGGTATCTAACACTCTTATTCAAAGTTTTGTTTCCATGTCCGAAACTATTTCATATGTCAGTCCTAGGGAAGTCATCCTTGGTTCAAGATATTTGTGTCTAGAATAATGATCCTATTACAGCTTTGCTATGGGTAATTATTGAGAGAAATTTGTAACTTGTAGTTGCTTGTTCTTGCAGTCACTCTTTTATTCAGCATTGCTCTGTGCACGTGAGATGCTTACTCCTGAGGATGCATCAGCTGACCTTATTCAAGCACTTAATAATCGACTGATTGCATTATCTTTTCATATCAGAGAATATTACTGGATTGATATGAGAAAGTTAAACGAGATCTACCGCTACACTACGGAGGAATATTCCTATGATGCAGTTAACAAGTTTAATATTTATCCAGATCAGATTCCCCCATGGCTGGCGGGTTGGATGCCCAATAAGGGTGGTTACCTAATAGGAAACCTCCAGCCAGCTCACATGGATTTCCGTTTCTTCTCACTTGGGAACTTATGGTCTATTGTAAGCAGTCTTGCCACAGTGGATCAGTCCCACGCGATACTAGATCTTATTGAAGCAAAATGGGCAGACCTTGTGGCTGACATGCCTTTCAAAATATGTTATCCAGCTCTTGAAGGCCAGGAATGGCGAATTGTCACAGGCAGTGATCCCAAGAATACGTAAGACTTATTCTTGATGCTGGTGGTATTTTTGCAAGCACTTTTTTAGCTTTTTACTCCACTCTAATCTCTCTTACTTAATTTTGTCCTGGGCAGTCCATGGTCCTATCACAATGGAGGTTCCTGGCCAACTTTGTTGTGGCAGGTTAGTTCTTTGTCTATGAGTCTTGATTGTCTGGTACGATGAGTATGCCAAATCTTGATGTCCATGTCTGAATGGTGGATAGCATATGTTCCTTTTATCAACTCCTGATCTTTAATTGCTACACAGAATCCCCTCTGTTATACGTTCTACTTCATCCACAAAAGGGCTTTGATGAGCAACATCATGTTTTCACTCCACACAAAAATTTCAAGCAGTGTCTTTGCATTGATTCTCAAAGGCAAATGAATTGGGTAATAAGCATCAACTGTTGTGAGTGCCTGATAAGCGGAAATCATCAGATGGAAAAAAGACCACAGGTGGCAAAAATCTAAAAGTGCTTGCCATCCAAGTTTGCCTCCGATATGACTCACTCCATACAATCAAGCCCATTACCATTTTTGGTCCTCAATGTAGTGTCCACTCCTTGTCAACTAGTCAAAACCTGTGTAACTCTTTTAAAAGCACCGCAACGCGACTGTTCTTTGAAATATTTGTTCGGCGCTGCTGTATTTTCTGCAATTAAAAATTGCTGCTAGGGAAAACATGAAGTGGATACCATGAATGATTGATTTTGATCTTTCTACAGCTCACTGTGGCCTGCATAAAGATGAACAGACCAGAGATTGCTGAAAATGCCGTAAGGATGGCTGAGAGACGCCTATCCAAGGACAAGTGGCCTGAATATTATGACACCAAGCGTGCTAGGTTTATTGGAAAACAGGCTCACCTCTTTCAAACATGGTCGATTGCAGGGTATCTTGTGTCGAAGCTTCTCCTTTCTAACCCATCTGCAGCGAGAATTCTGGCAAATGAAGAGGATGCTGACCTTGTGAACGCCTTCTCGTGCATGATCAGCTCGAATCCGAGACGAAAACGTGGTCGGCCAGCGGTTGAAAAGAGGTTCATAGTGTGATTTTTCCAAACTAGCAGGCCTATACACGATTTCATGTGGCTCTGTATTATTGCACACTGAACGGAGGAATAGTGATGATCCAGACGTCACATACAACTGCATCATTTTGGGCCAGGTGGTTGCTTGCAAAGGAATTTTACATTGTACAGGTTTGTGAAATGGTTCACCTTCTAGCAGGATCAGCACATACAAATGCATCAATTTGGGCTGGGTGGTCACTTGAAATTGGAATTTTGCATTGTACAGGTTTATAAAATAGCTTCACCTTCTAGCGGGATCTGCAGTTTTTCTACTCTGTAAGGAACAGGAAAACCATGTATGCTTAATGGCCGTTTCTTGCTGCCTCTTTAATCAGGTAAACTGGTTAAGTACGATCATCTTGCGAGGTTTTTCAAAATGTCCCCATAATCTCTTACTGCCGTTGCTTGCGCAGGGTCTTCCATGTTTTGTCTTTAAACCTCTGTAGAACCTGTCAACTGGATTCGAGTTTTGGTTTTGGGTTTATCGTTCAACTCACTCTGTAGAAATATCATGTTTGACGTGGATGACGAGTTGAAGGACAAAACTCCTCTTGGATACTTATAATCATCTTTTGTTCCTAGTAGAGCATACATGCATTTGAATAAGAAGCATAGAAGAAAAGAAGATGTCGAGGCAATAAAGGGAAGTTTGTGTTCTCATCCTGGTACATGAAATCAGGTCCACGACGTGCCCGAAGACACTGATATGCCTCTTCATGAGGGGGAAAAAATATTGTGGGAGGGATGATGATCGTCTCCCGACCGGGTGTCTTCCAGTAATGCGATTGTTTCGGGATTTGGTTCCCAAAATGATTGTGTATATAGCTGTAGTTCTAACTAATTCCCCTTGGTGAAGCTACATTTGCTTTGTGTCCCGAATGATTTTCTGGAATTTGAGTACAGAACTTTCGTGATCGCTTGTTCGAATTGAATTTCACTTATCTTTGATTTACATCTAGCTCATAAAATTAGTAGGGTAATTCATGAACTCAGCAGCTTTTTACTAAAATGGATTCTCATTATTGAACGAAAAGAAAATTTGTGACACATTCAGATCCAACCAAGTTTCCTGAAGACATAATGTCGAAAGCCCCTAGCATAATTGGAAAGAAAAAACAATTCAAAGAACGTAAGAATAAATTGAAAAATTGAAATCTTGTCTTTACTCAGAAGATGTTGAGCCCCTAAAATAATTCACGACTTCAAGATGTTGAGCCCCTGAAATAATCCTCGACTTCGAGTGATTACCAAATTGTTAGGAACGTCCGACCAAAATGGGTGGTCGATGGGTGATAGATTGGCTAACAATGTGATGGACTAAGTGACTACAAGTTTGACAGAGGATAATGCGATAGTGGTTGAGTGACGAGGTCATGACAGTGGCGTTGATCACTTACATAAATTGTGAAAAATCAGATGAGTTGTAGATTAAGTTATTTATCATGTGAGCGACGACCTTAACGTTAAGGCGTTGAACGTTTTGAGTGGAGTGCAAGCACTTCACTGTCGACCGACGTCAGCTGATGACTAAAAAGAGTATAATTTCAGTCACTCAATATGGGAATTAAATACATGCAACTACCTTTAAGTTTAAGAAAAGTACAACATACACGGTCTCTTTATGGTAATAAACGTAAGAACGCGTGGGAAGACAATGTCTCTTTATAGTAATAAACTTAAGAACTCTTTTAATGAGAAGGTTATTTTTCTTTTCCAAATTAATAAAAGTATGTGGAGATCTCATCTATAAAATTGAGTTGGTAAATACGTCATTATTATAAAAATTGTATCTATGAATTTCTTTATTTCAAAGTAGAAACTGAAAGTAACGATGATTTTTCTGTCAACTTAAATTACACATTAAAATCAAGTGAAAGAAAATTAATTAATTGATAAATTAAACTCTGATAAACAATCCTAATAAAATTTACCGAACTTATTCTATATGAAACAATAAATGGCAAGGAAAAAACAAAGGAGAAGAAAGAGTACTTGGGGGTAAATGTAAAGAATAATGATATAGATGGTTTTTGAAATTTGATCGAATCTATAATGTGGTTCCTGAACTTTTAATTTGTTAAATGTGGTACTTATACTTTTGATATAGTTTAATTCAGTTGCTGAATTATATGAAAATATTTAATATTGTTCTTTTATTAATTCAAATTTGAAGATAACATCAAACATTATCATAATATAGAGACCAAATTGAATATGTATCAAAAGTCAGATCACATTAAACAAATTAAAAGTTCACGGATTACAATGCGTATTGGATAAAAATTCATGAATTATTTATGTCATTTTCTCTAAATGAAAAGAGTACCTAACCCCATAATGTGAAATTCATATTATATTGTTCACAAAATCTTTAATTAAGGGCCACATGTCAACATGGGCTCACATTAAAACCCTCCGTCATCCTTTAGTAAAGACATATATACGGTGAGAAGCTAACGGCTTGCATGGTAACGTTTATGTTTCTCCTAATTTCTATTTTTTTGTTCCAGAACAAAAAAGGAACATAAATGTGTTTGATAACGCTAACTTATTTTTCTATTTCCTGGAATAGAAAAGAAATAGGAGAATAGATTTAGAATAGAAATAAGAAAAAAAAAAAAAGTTGCTTCTTGTTCCTAGGAACAATTTCTAGAAATAAGCCATTTTTTTTTTCTATTTTCCTTTTGATCTTCTTCCTTGCCAACCGCCGGCCACCTTCGGCCGCCTGTGGCCACCATTGGCCGCCGCTGCCAGCCACTGATCGTCAGCGACCACCATCACCGTTGCCGTCGCCTGATCGCCAGGCACCTCCGTCCTTGCCGCTTGTCACCTCTCACTAGCCTCCTCTTACCATCGCACAGCCGTTTGCTGCCAGTGATTGCCGCTCGACCGCCATTGCATGATCACTGGTAGCCACCATCGCTTGACCGTTGCCAGCAAACGCTGACCATCGACCACCGCATGCCACCGCACGACCGTCGACCGTTGCTGCCACCCGCCGCTACATGACCACTACCCACTGCCCACCGGCCGCCCGTCCGCCCATTCGCCTCTGGCGGCTGGTGGACTGTGGGTGGCGGTCATGCGGCGGCGGGCGATGACAACGATCGACGGTCCTACGGTGGCAAGTGGCAATCAGCAATTGGCGTTTGGCGGTCCGTGAGCATAAAGAAAAAACAAATAAATACAAAAATTTATTAATCATACCAAGCACATTTCTATTCTTTTTCTATTCCGAGAATATAAATTTTGTATAGTTACCAAATGCATTATTTTACTTATAAATTGTTCCCCAGAGTAGAAATAGAAAAAACTATTTTTGAAAAAAAACGTTCCCCGGGGTAGAAATGTTATCATGCGCACCCTAAGTTGCATGTAGAATTCGTCGTCCTTTACCATCATCTATTTGTCCGTACGGCAATTTGTGCCTAAATTATGATCGTTTCGCCGCTTCATCCATGTCAACAAACTTGGATTTGTCAATCAGTATCAATTAAGTAGTTAGATAAATTTCCGTGATGCATATTGAAAAGCTCTCTCCTGCATGATCTCGAACTCAAATTATTATTTATGTCTTGTTTGATAAGAAAAGGGAAAGTGTCTAATGAAGGGGCTCTATTGCGCCTTCAAAAAGTTACAGATGAAAAAGGAAATTGAAGCATAACGACAAGCAGAAAAGATCATATTTTATTAAATTGGTCTTTGACAATGACAGCTGAAAAAACATGAGAAGACACAAGGTATACTCGGAATTCCGACAGATTACGCTAAATATTCAAAACCAAACTCTGAATTGATTTATTAACTTTTGTGACAATATCATTCACTTGTTGAATAAGATGATCCCCTTGCAGTCGGTCACACTTTGCAAACTAGCTTTGAATACCACTAATAGTGTGCTGAGTATCATTTAGATCACAAACAAGCTTCTCGAAGGTATTCATGGCTGAAAGTGGCAGACACAACATCACCGCAATGCCCTTCTCTCTTCCTTCTGACATGAAAACGCAGGTTGAGCTCGGCAGGTCACCGATCCCAAGCCCTGGCTCTCCCCACCCAAAGTCCGTCTGGCCATACTCGAACCTCACCCATGAACTTATTATTAGTGTGCCCACGGGGAACCCCTCTAATCGATTCATGTCCAAATAGTCAATCCTTGACCGAATGTAGTCGTCAGTCACACTCTCAATCGCCTTCTTTATTCTTTCCGCAGAAGCAGAGATTGGCTCCTCAATCAACTCTCCCGTGGTGCAAAGACAGCAGGACATGGCGACCGCGTTCCCAAAGTATCCGTCAGGCAATGGTGTTTTTAGCCTAGACCTGAAGTCAACAAGTACAAGGAGCTTCGATTGTTGGTGAAGTTTCATCTTGAGGGCCAAGCTTCGAGCCCGCCACACTAAGGCTGCAAGTGCTATGAAGCTGGTGTAGCTGCTCGTAACCTGTTATTCAAGATGAATAGATTCCATTTTTTTGTGACCAAATCTTTATACACACATATATAGACACACGCATGAATATGTAGATTCATACATTTACCACTTATGTGACAGTCAAAATCAATCAAATTTCGCAAGAAAATGTGCATACTACTGAGCCATATCGTATTTTCTAGGATTTAACATAGGCGGTGATTTTATGGATATTTGTCGATCAAAACTATATTTGGGGGAGAAATGATCTCTAATTATTTAAAAGTTGTGCAACAGACTCAACCAGAAATTTTGTTTGGTATAGTGTTGGGTGTATTTTTCACATTCTTTTGGAAGTTATTGATGTGTATATTATACAAAGATGCATACGAATGGCCACCTATCTATTCTCATAAGACAGAAATTTACCTGTTGATTTTTTGTTGCCATTCTTTTGACGGTTGCCAGCTTCTGAGCATCGAAATGGAAAGACTTATATACAAGTTGTTCCTCATATAATGCTCTCATCTTTGATACATCACTTACGTGAACAAATTCGTTGTAAGGACCGGTGATTTGAGGAGGCACCCTTGATTTTAAGATGGTTCTATCATGATAAGGGACGAGGGATAACAGCTTGCCTCTTGCTATTTCAGCCCATGCGTTCATAAAATTCATTGCCGACACACCATCTGCCATGCAATGGTTAAGTGAAATCCCTAAGGTGAAACCTCCACATTTAAATTTCGTCACCTGTAATTCCCGTCCAAAATTAGTAACATATCTTAACATAACAACATAACATGCAGTACAAGTAAATATGTGAAAAAGATCTTGCGGGGATTGACTTTTAGCACTTTATGTCCATCTGAAGTCTTACATTTGCAGAGGATTCATCCATATACTTCCATTTTTTCGTTAAAAAGGGAAAGATTTGCTTAGACTCGATTTACCACGAATTTGACCACGTATTTTGTCATTAAGGAAATACTAATAAACTAGAGAAATAATTAGGCTTACTTAAAAAATTGATAATGCTTTTTCAGCGTGAAAGGTTACTAAACACACCCAGAAAAATTGCTTATTCAAGTTCTCTGGAAAATACTAGTTACCTATATGTGGATAGATAGTAAACTAGATGAAAAGTTTCTAAATGCAAAGGAGGAATTTACTATTTATCATCTAGTTTTTCTAAAATCATAAGGTACTCGTCATATAAAAAAAAAGTAAATAACTAATTATAAGTAGAAAATTATCATCTCTTGAATCTTAAGCAAATTTAATGAATTTGGATCCTAACATCAACTAGTCCAACGTAATTAAGTCCACCAAAACATACTCACTATCATGTTTAATCATGAAAACCAAAAAAAGAAGAAGAAGGAAACAAGTACTTATGATCTTTAAATAAAAATCTGAAGTGACATGCATAGATTAGAAAACACTCTCAAGCATTACCAGAAAAGAAAAAAGAAAATTTCTTTACCTGTGCAGTTAGAAGGGGGGCAACTTCAAGTATATGTTCCATAGGATCTCTATAAACAATCTTATATAAGACATCAGAATCGAGAAGTCTCTTATCACCCAGATTTTCAATGCCACAATCAGCCATTGCCTCTACAAATGGGACTCCTAGCTTCTTTTGGCAGTCAACAACCAACTTCCCTTGAGAGTTTACAGCTAATCTCCCCGCAATTGGATAGTAATGAACCAGAATTCTGGCCAAAGCTTGCTTAATCACGTCTACCACATTTGCGCCGCTCCTGTCGAAAGAATAAACGTACGGCACCATTGCGGGAGCCACTTGATCGAGGCTAGTTAAGAAAAGGGAACTCTCAGGTGTTTCGTGTTCTGGTAGGATCACGATGGGGTTAGATCTTTCTATTTTTAGGACGTTCTTCTCCACGGATGCCTCCATGGGAGAATTCTGGAAACTCATACCCTGTTCTCTTTGTCGAGGTAAAGAAAAAATGAGCTGAAAGGCACCGAAAAAGTTATTGAACAGAGAGAGGTCACATGTAAATAAAATCACTGTACATCTTGTCTATATGCACTCTAATCCGAAGTGGAATTGAATAACTTCATTTTACTCGAAACTTGGAATGATATCACAAAAGAATAGGCACGATAGGAAATATTTGAGTAAGATTATATCCACAAGCAAGATGAATTTCAAAATGGCACATGGAGATTGAAACTTTACCCTAAGCTCCATGATAAAAAAAATTAATCAAAAAATTTATATTGTCAGGCGGAGTATAAGCCCGCACTTCAAAATTTATGAACAGCTTACTCCTACACAATATGTGTTGCCAAATGCGCATGTTGCAACACATTGGCCATCTATGTTGAATGAATCATAGATAACAGGACCACATTGGAATATTCTTCATTAGCTTAGGATTTGAAATAATTGAAAAGTTTAGGTTCGAATTGAAATCCATACAATAGATTTAGAATTGAAATAAAAAAATTTCCTATACTTTTTTTCCATGGCCAAATACAACGCGCACACGATCAAACTCAGACGGAAACCCGCATACATTACATACCTCTAAGAGTTGGAGATACTCGAGATGAAACGCTCGGATTTGGCTTCTCTAGTGCTAGCATTGAGCATTAAATAGTTGCATCACAGACTCGTTTTGAGTGCTTCATTTCTTAATTATTTGGATGGAATGTGCAACCACATTAATCATTTATTTATCGAGCACCAGTTTTTAGGTTTGGGATTATCTTATTTTAATCAATACTTTTTGTTTGGTACCACAACTAACAAGTGCGCCTGGCATATTAGTCCCAAAAGAAAAAGCAACTTGATAGATAAAAGTAGGCCATGGGATTGAAAAAAGAAAATAAACTTTTTGTTCCGTTCCGTTCCACCCCGCCGAGTCTCCTCGGCCAAGCCTCTTCACTGGATGTACCACGCCGGGGGTGGTTACCCGGGAAGGCATCGCGTCCTCCGAGGTGGCCCCCCTCAACCCGTAGAGGGTTGTGGAACGGGGGTGACCAATGAGGCCGGTATCTTTTTCGAGATCCGGATCCCGGCCCCTATCCAGTCTATTCCTAAAAGCCAAAGCCTTTTAAGATCTTGCTTAAAACCTAAGATTATCTTATTTTAATCAATACTTTTTGTTTGGTACAACAACTAACAAGTGCGCCTGGCATATTAGTCCCAAAAGAAAAAGCAACTTGATAGATAAAAGTAGGCCATGGGATTGAAAAAAGAAAATAAACTAATTCCCCAAGAAAGAAAATGAATATTGCAGTCTAACGGAAGGTTGGTATAACTTTCTATTTATAGCTACAAGGTTGGTGCTCTAAATAAGAAAGGAAAGAACGTTTCCTTAATTAGATCTCCAAAAAAAACATGCATGTTTCTAGTTGACTAAGAATATGTTTCTTATTGCCGTTTTTGTCAATTATGTTTATGGATTCAGTGTCATTGTAAGTGACTGTACTTACAATTTAAGTTTTGGGTGACAATGAGTTTCACATTTCCTTTCCCGTCCCGTGATACATCCGTAACATGTGCCGCCGTGGTGGACGAACAAATAGAATTGGAAAATGGCAATTTGGCCTCGGGCTTGGGTGGGTGGATGTTGACAATCAAAGCATGTAATGCTAAATTAAAAAATTGGAAGTTGGTCCTTTATCCGAAGCTGTTGAGCCCTTAGAAAATTCCACAAGTATGAGTGTTTACGAAATTGCCTGGAGAGTCGGAGCAAAGCAATTGATCGTTGGGTGATTGATTGTCTGATAAAGAGAGGGACTAACTGCCTACAATACAAGAGTTATAGATACAATGAAAAAATCAGATAAGTGATAAATTAAATTACTCATCGGTTGAGAAATGACCTTATTTTTGAGGTGTTGAATATTTTGTGTAGAGTGCAGACTCTTCAATGTAAAATTACTGAGGGTTCGCTCCAGTGGCCACCCTTCCAACTTGGAAGGAGGAGGTGGGGGGTTCAAATCCCCACATTCTTATGGGGAATTGAGGTAGGGACGATTTCATTTCAGGAGTGGATTTCGACTCTCACGCCCTACAAGGAGGAGGGCAAAAGTTTGAGAGTGAGTGTTAGAGTAGGATTAGAGTAGGACCAACAAAAAAAAAAATGTAAATTTACATAGTAGAAGACAAAAAAAGAGCATAATTTTAGTCGGTTGATAGTAAATTAATGTGGTCTCTCCAGTTTCCCTGTCTCTGCTCTCACTCCATTATCTTTTTCAACCTTCAGCCATGGAGAAGGCTTTGAACTGATCTAATCCCCTTCTCACCCATTTGTTGATTTTGTTTGTCCTTTTCTTATTCTTCTTTTTTCCCAATCTAGATATACGAGTTCTCTCCTCCCAATTTAGTTTTAGATATGAGCATTTAAACTTTTTGGATCTACTTCTAAATGCGGGTGCTATCTTCTCCCGATTTAGATTTGAGAGTTCAATAAATATGCATTTTCGATGCCCTTGTGCTTTATCTGTGTACAAGTTCTCTGCCTCCCACTTTAATGGTAATTACAGAAATTCTGACATCTCCCAAATATTTTGTGTTCATTCAACCTGTTTCGACTGTCTCCTTAAGGATATGGTGTAGAGGAACTTGAACATAGGCACGTACCACCGACTGGTAATGCTATAATTATTGGAGAAGGAGATTCCAATGTGTGCTCATCACTAACAAATATATGAGATCTAGTGATTGGCCACCAATTATTTTGTTTGACATATCTGTTCTTATGAAATGAGCTTATGCTTAACCTTGCTAGTGCTTTATTGATCCTCTTTGTTTTTTAAATTTGACTTTATTTTGTAGTAGTCTAAGCTTTGCTATGCTCTGATTTGCTTTGCTACAAAATCTATATACTTCTAATGTTCCTTTTGAAAAATGAACATATTTTCTTTCAATAAAGAAAAAAGTAATTTAACACATGTAACTAACCTAACACACCATCCAGAACGAAAATTTTATGGAAACAACTATGCCTACCATTAATTTGATGATTATAACTATTCATTTTCTCGAACGAATGATGTATAAGGCCGCTTGCATGAATTTTAGTTACTGGAACGTAAGTTATAAAATTGCTCATTAATTATTTGCTGGTGGTCCTATTCTTTTAGGGGGAGTTGTGTATTGTGAAGACATATGTATAATGTTAAGGCCTCAGAATCTCATGAGCGAGACACGAGATGATAACGCCGAATGGGAGGATTCACATCTTAAACTCAGACGAAGTCAGAGCTATTACGGGGATAAGACCTAGAGTTGTCGCTGGCGATCGAGCACTTTAGTTAGGAATTGCTATGCCTTTGGTACGATTGTGCTTACATGATTCATAAAAAATTTCTCTTACTTCGTTGGGAAGCTCACTTGACCAAGATTAAGATTTGGCTTCACCGAAAACTTTTCTAGTTCGCTCTACAATAACCAAAAGAGACTTTGTGGACTAAAATTGTGATCGAATGGTCTTCGAAGATACGAAAATCGGTCGACCCATAAAAGACATCAATGTTCTTTTATGCTCTGTAGCAGTCGCCTAACCGCCTGATTGCACATGAACGTTAGCCAAATTAGAAAGTACAAAAAGATTGTTGGTTCCACTAATTCTCTCGGGAATACAAAAGGAAATGGAATTATTACACAAGTGAAATCACGTCTGATCAAATTGATCTTAAACAATAATGATGGACAAATGATAAGAACAAAAATTGAATAAAAAGAATAGATTGAATTTCACGGCCGATCGCCACATTCAACATAATGAAAGATGCGGATTGCTTTGCATGAGATTATCATGAGATGTCAAGTTTGGAGAAAGATGTGGTGAAATATAAGTTGTGGATTAGAAAGGGGATTAAGTCCATATAAACAGCCTCAAAGGCGATTTGATTCAGAGGTAGTTATGAAAGCAAAGAAAGAAATCGAGTGCCTACTTAAAGCGGAATTGATAAGGACAACTAAATATGTTGAATAGCTGTCTAACATTGTCCTGTTAAAAAGAAAAATAGGGCAACACCAGAGGACGAATATCCAATGCCAATCACTGCTATGTTAATCGACTCAGCTTCGGCAAATGAAATTCTATTGCTTGTGGATGGACATGTAGGGTAAAAACATAATTTTATAGTTGAAGAGGATATGGTTTATTATTATTATTATTATTATTATTATTATAAAAAGTGTGAAACCCGAGGATTAGTTGAAAAATCTGCACCGCCGGTGGTGTTAGGGATGGGGTATATAAACTTGCCCCGTGTGGAGGTGCAATCCCTTCTCCCGCCCTCCCCATTTGGCGTCCCTATTCTCGGACACCAATTAAAGCCTCTTGAATCTATTTCTTCCATTTTTATAATGTTTAAAACCATCTCTGGCAGTCTACACTGATATTTGCTTGGTGAAAAAGAAAACGTATACTTTTCCTTTCTGGGGTCATGTAGCTGGCGTTTCAAGTAGTTTTCCTTTCAATTTTCCCATATTAGTCAGGGCCTTACTGCAGATTGGACTTGAGATTAAATATTTGTACATAACTAGATCAAATCTGTCGACCGCAGCAGATGACAGGTGCATTAAAAGTTGTAAATTGTGTGCGATTCTAACTTTTTACTCTTTTCTGTAATCAAACAATCCAAGAAACCGAATATGTTGCCACGTAAGTTTATCTTGCCATGTAAATGTAGATGTACCAGAGGCTTAACCCTTTTTCCTCCTTCGTGAATTGAACGTGAACTTAGTAGGAGGAGGATATTAGGAGTACAAAAATTTTCGTACGTCGCTCACTTGAATACCAATTTTTTTTTTCACTTACTTGAGTGCCACAAATTTGAATGTCGCTTACTTGAGTGCCAATTCTAATATGCCTCATCGGAAAATCTGACATGGACGCCGATCGTTTGACGTGGATAATTTTTTAATATTATTAATATTTTGAATTTTGAATTTTTATTTTTTTGGCCTTTTTCTTTAAGGCTGGCCGGCCATGAAACCTTTACCTGTTGGGCAAGGGTGCCCAGAGCAAAAAAAAAGTTTTGGCACTTCTAATGTTTTTTTCTCCTCGATTGTTAATAGTAATTATATGGGAACTTTATGCCAGTGTAGTATTTTGCATTTTCATACTTAGCAGACAGCAATTCAGGTATTAATTAATACATGACTTACGCAAAGATCAAATACCAATTAGAGACAAGCAATGCTTGAATTTTGGACTAAAAAATCTTATGCAATGGAGCCCTTAAAGCGCGTCTTTTCTATGTTATCAATGCTTCAGTGTAATCTGCTTTCTTATCGTCTCTAGTGCAATAATCCATGCCAGCGTTTGGACTCCTTACTACATAGAGGAGGTTCTCTTCTCGGTGCGGGACTTGCAGACGGAAAATGAAGATGGTGTTTCAACCTTCTTCTACTAGCAAAAGGTTTTTTTCCAGGTTTATTCCGCTCTCATGACTTACGTACTTCTTTTGGTGGTTTTTTTTTCCCTGAGATCTGTCACCAACTTTTACAGATAAAAAGGACCAATTTTCTTGAGCAGGTGAATTCTAAAGTGAAGACGAACTCACGGCGTCTGATAAACTAGAAATGCAACTTCGTCTTTGGGCACCATATAGAGGCCAAATCTTAACTCGAACTGGTCTCTCTCTCTCTCTCTCCTCTCTCTCTCTCTCTCTCTCTCTCTCTCTCTCTCTCAGAACACGAAAAAGATGGAAAAATAATGAAGATTTGGAAATTCACCCAGTCATCCCTGGATAGAAATGATAAAACCAAGAGACTTGCGCTTTGTATGAATCTTTTGGCATCGGAGCATTTATACTTCGCATACTCTATTTTAATAAAATTACAGGTCACATCCATCTGATTTATCCATTTTGTACCAATCAACTTGAATGACTACCAGCCTTACCAAAAAAAAACTTGAATGACTACCAGTATCTCTTTTCTTCTCTTATTTCCTTCTCTTCAACCCAATTGAAGGATGAATCTCCAACCATGACCAATTGACTATAACTATGTGAGCTTAATAGAAAAATTTAGCTCCACCAGCTGTAAAGGTGTTTTTAGACGTCTTGCTTTAAGGCAATTCTCTTTATATTTTTGACTTTTTAGAAACGCCGTAACGATAATTATTGGAGAGTTCAAGTTATTTACAAGATAATTAATGGACATCTTGGTTTAAGCATCCCTAGCCTGCTATGGCTAAGGGGCTTTAGGGCGCATTTGTTTTGGGAAAAGTGTTTTTTGGGAATTAATTTTCTAGATTTTTATGTGATTGGTTCGCAGAAAATGATTATTCAACCAAAAACACTTTCTAGTCAACAACAATATTCATGCATAAATTTAGGAAAGTGAATTCATAAATCTAAAAATGTCAAAATACTGTTCGAATGCTCACCTAGAATATTTTAATATATTTTTTATTTAAATTTAATATTATTAATTTTTTTTTTTTTTCATTTTCCTTCTCCTTCTTTAGCTAGTCACTAGCCTGTGTTGAGGCTAGAGCTCGTCAGCCCGTACCTATGGTCGGTAATCAACAGTCATTGTCGAGGCCTAGTGACCCTCAAAGGGGAAGAAAAAGAGAGAAGAAAAAACAAATAAAAATTATCTAGAAAATCTTTTTTTTTTTTGTCATGAGATAAAGTCATGAGATTGAAATTATTTGCCAAATGATATTCAAACACTAGAATATATTTTCAGTCATATATCACAAAACAAAAGAAAATTATTTACTTTTTTGAAAATGATTTCCTAGAAAGTTTTTTTCTTTATCATGAAGTTTTCTCCTAAATAAATGCATCTTTAACGTAGTTATATTCTTCCTATCATGGGTATCCTATGCTTGCTTTTGGAAACAACGGTCGTTGGTGATTGCTATTTCTAGATGATTGACAATATTGCCATTTTGTGCTGTCCTAAATCTTTCTGTTGCTTACATTGTCGGCCAAAGAATTAAAAAAAAAAAAAACTCGACACTTATGTTGGGGGTAGGTTATTTATAGGATAAAGCTTTTAGAACCTACTATTTTGGGCAAAGAAAAGTCTGAAAAATCATAATCATGCCATTATATTTACTTGTGGAGAAGCCTTGCGAATGATCAGTATGAACCGGGTATCACGCATTTTACTTATAAGAAAAAGGAAATATATTGCACATTTGTTCACTTCATGTCCTCCTTTTCTCTTAGGATAGCTACATGGTAGCACTGAAAATGAGGAATTTGCTATGAGAAGTTCTCAACTGCATGGTGTGAGGTATCTGACAATTCTTGGACTTTAAGAGCACAATTTCACTGGAAGGTGAGCTTTACTGATATTGTAATAAAAAGCCACCGAGTCTTTGTAGCACGCACACCAAATTTGATTAATGAAATTTGCTTAATGCGATTCCTCTTGAATCTCGAATAGTTTAAACCCCTTGAAAGTCTAGAAGAGTTCTCATTCCGTCTTTGAAAAGTCGGAACTTTTAAAATCTACATCCTTGAAGACTTGTAGCCATCAATCTAGAAGAATTGATGCTATCTCAATTTCTCGGAAGGCCTAGAAGAGCACCATTGAAGTTTGTATCCATTCACTCAATCTTTCCATTCATGTTTGTCCACTTCCTTCCCAATTTCGACATTCTTAAAGCGATTATTTAAGAAAATTCAAAATAGAAAAATTGTAAATCCAAGAGTTTTCGTACTGTTGATTTTTGAATCAACTCATTATGATTTGTATTGAGAAAGTTAAAAATATTTTTCTGAACTAGCGCATAATTGAAATTTTTACTTAATGTTGTGACGGAGTTTTTCGCATGTAAAAGTTACCCTTCTGATCCTATTATTTGAATGGTCTAGCTTGGACTAAATCATTGATGCTCTTGTTTAGGAAGTAAAAGATTTAAGACTTATAGCCCATTCTCATCTAGATTAATGTGAAAGAGAATCACGTTCAATGAGTTTGTTAGTCCTGTAAAAAAGTGTGGAAGAGAAACAAATGCAACCGATGTCTTTATTTATGAATGTTTAATAAGGTTTGTTATTTTGTAAATATACAAATAAGGATGCTGAGAAATGAAAATTAATTTATAAAGTGGTGATAGCAAACTCTTGTGTGGTGTTTTGTCTCAAAAAAGGCTCAAATGACGCTTGAATAAATCTTACTTGATATATCACCTATACAGATTTTGTCATGTGACTTTGCAAGTGCATTAGTTTTAGTAACTGTAGGATTACTCAATGTCTCCAATGGCACAATCATGATATTTGGTTAATCTTGTTTGCTTCATTTGTTGGTTGTCATGAAGGGTTCATTTCCTATATGGTCATCCCAATGTCTTCGATCGACTATTTCACCTTACTAGAGTCGGTGTCGATAATGTTTAAAGATTATCAATATGAGTGAAGACATATTTGCTGGTATTTGTGTCTTCTGAAGAGCGTTCTTATCCATTCAGTCAATCTGTCCATTCGAGTGTGTTCATTTTCTTCCCAAATTTGACCTTCTTAAAGCATTTATCTAACAAAATTCAAAATAGAAAAATTATAGATCCAAGAGTTTTTGTACCGTTGGTTTTTGAATGAGCTCATTCCGATTCGTATCGAGAAACTTACAATCATTTTCCCTTTTGAATATTTATCAGGAGTATACACTTGTCATCATCCCAAAAAATCATGTTGACGTCTTCAAAGTGTTTAGGAAAGGGATTTTGCTCGACATTCGGCATTGAATCCTTAAAGGTGAGCAGTTTCTTATCCAGCAAGTTTTGGATTTTGGAACAGAGCACAAAGCAGTTATCCAAATGGTGACCCTTCTCTTCCATGTGATACTTGCATGTTTTATTAAGGTCGAACCTAGGGAATTTTGGGGGATTATCTCTTGGGATTTCCCTCACCAAGAGATAACTTTCAATCAGCATTGGAGTAATTGAGACATGGGTCTAGGCAATGGCTTATTTTTTTGGACGAAGTTTTTGTGTGTAAAAAGTCACTCTTCTGATCCTATTATCTGAGTAGTCTAGCTTGGACTACATCATTAATTCTCATGTTTAAGAAGCGTAAGATTTAAGACTAATGGCCCATCCTCATCAAGATTAATGTGAAAGAGAAATATGTTCAATAAGTTTGTTAGTCTTCTAAAGATGTGTGAAAGAGAAACAAATGCAATGGATTTCCCTCTTTATGAATGTTTGTTTAATAAGGTTGTAAATATCAAAATAGGGATGCTGAGAAATGAAAATTGATTTATAAAATGATGAGAGGAATCTCTTGTTGGATGGTTTTGGCCTAAAAAAAGCTCATACGGCACTTGAATACATCTACTTTGATATATAACCTATGTAGAATTTGTCATATGACTTTGTAAGAGCATTGGATTTAGTAACCATAGGATTACTCTATGTATCCAATGGCATAATCATGAGTAATTGGTGAATCTTGTTTGCTCCATTTGTCGCTTATCATGAAGGGTTCGTTTTCTTTATGGTCATCCCGATGTATTCGATTGGCTATTTCACCTTATTAGAGGCGGTGTCAGTAAGGCTTCGAAGGTTGTCAATATGAGTGAAGACATATTTGCTTATATGTGGGGTTCGAAAAAGTACAGTTGAAGTTTGTATCCATTCATTCAATCTGTCCATTCACGTTTGTCCACTTCCTTCCCAATTTTGACATTCTTAAAGTGCTTATTTAAGAAAATTCAAAATAGAAAAGTTGTAGATCCAAGAGTTTTTGTACCGTTGGTTTTTGAATCCGCTCATTCTAATTTGTATTGAGAAAGTTACAAATATTTTTCATAACTAGTGTAGAACTGAATTTTTTGCTTATTTTTGTGACGGAGTTTTTCACGTGTAAAAGTCACCCTTATGATCCTATTAATTGAATAGTCTAGCTTGGATTACATCATTAATACTTTTATTTAGGAAGTGTAAGATTTAAGACTTATAGTCCCTTCTCATCGAGATTTATGGTCATCCCAATGTCTTCGATTGACTATTTCACCTTATTAGAGTTGGTGTCGATAAGGCTTCAAAGATTATCGATATGAGTGAAGACATATTTGCTGGTATTTGTGTCTTTGGAAGAGCACCGTTGAAGTTCTTATCCATTCACTCAATCTATCCATTCATGTGTGTTCACTTCCTTCCCGAATTCGACCTTCTTAAAGCATTTGTTTAAGAAAATTCAAAATAGAAAAATTGTAGATTCAAAAGTTTCTGTACTGTTGGTTTTTGAATCGACTCATTCTGATTTGTATCGAGAAAGTTACAATCATTTTCCCGAACGAGCACAAAATGCAAATTTCTACTTATTTTTGTGACAAAGTTTCCTATGTAGACTTTGTCATATGACAGCATTGGATTTAGTAACCGTAGATTACTCTATGTATCGAATGGCATAATCATGAGTAATTGGTGAATCTTGTTTGCTCCATTTGTCGCTTATCATGAAGCGTTCGTTTCCTTTATGGTCATCCCGATGTCTTCGAGTGGCTATTTCACCTTACTAGAAGTGGTGTCAGTAAGGCTTCAAAGGTTGTCAATATGAGTGAAGACATATTTGCTGATATGTGGGGTTCGGAAGAGGCACTGTTGAAGTTCGTATCCATTCACGTTTGTCCACTTCCTTCCCAATTTTGACATTCTTAAAGCACTTATTTAAGAAAATTCAAAATAGAAAAGTTGTAGATCCAAGAGTTTTTGTACCGTTGGTTTTTTAATCCGCTCATTCTAATTTGTATTGAGAAAGTTCCAAATATTTTCCATAACTAATGTAGAACTGAAATTTTTCCCCGGTGCTGCGACTGAGGCCTGCGAACTTAGCCATTGCCAGAAGATGGAGGGAACCTCCTCCGTCCTCAGTTGCTCTGCTTCATCGACGGTGCTCTACTCGAGGACCCATTTGCTTGAGTTGGGCCCTGGCCTCGCCTCGCCTCATTCTTCGTCTGCGTTTCGCGTAAAGTCTCGGCCTTTGAACTCATCCGTCAAATGGGGCGCTTGAAGGAACGGCCTTTGGCGGTGCTTTGCCCGCAGGCCTCCCTCCGGACGTCCGTTTTGGCGGTGGAGGAGGCGATGGAGAGGTCAAGGGGCTCAGTCGCGCCGGCGAAAGAAATGTTGCCAAAGATCGATAAGAGCGGCCGGTTCTGCAGCCCCAGAGCTGCCCGTGAGCTCGCTTTATCAATTGCCTATGCCGCTTATTTAGAAAGGTCTGACCCCGTTCGACTTTGTATCGAGAAAGTTACAATCATTTTCTCGAACGAGCGCGAAATGCAAATTTCTATGACAAAGTTTCCATGCGTAAAAAGTCACTCTTCTAATCCTATTATCTGAGTAGTCTAGCTTGGACTACATCATTAATTCTCATGTTTAGGAAGTGTAAGATTTGAGATTAATAGCCCATTCTTATCGAGATTATTGCGAAAGAGAAATATGTTCAATGAGTTTGTTAGTCTTGTAAAGATGTGTGGAGAGAAACAAATGCAATGGATATCTCTCTTTATGAATGTTTGTTTAATAAGTTGGTAAATATCAAAATAGGGATGCTGAGAAATGAAAATTGATTTATAAAATGATGAGAGCAATCTCTTGTCGGATGGTTTTGGTCTAAAAAAAGCTCAAACGGCACTTGAATACATCTTACTTTGATATATAACCTATGTAGACTTTGTCATATGACTTTGTAAGAGCATTGGATTTAGTAATCGTAGGATTACTCTATCTATCCAATGGCATAATGAAGGGTTCATTTTCTTTATGGTCATCCCGATGTCTTTGATTGGCTATTTCACCTTACTAGATATGGTGTCGGTAAGGCTTTGAAGGTTATAAATACGAGTGAAGACATATTTGCTGATATGTGGGTTTCAAAAGAGCACTGTTGAAGTTCATATCTATTCACTCAATCTGTCCATTTACATTTGTCCATTTCCTTCCCAATTTCGACATTCTTAAAGTGCTTATTTAAGAAAATTCAAAATAGAAAAATTGTAGATCCAAGAGTTTTCGTACCGTTGGTTTTTGAATCGGCTCATTCCAATTTGTATTGAGAAAGTTACAAATATTCTCCCAAACTAGCGCAGAATTGAAATTTTTGCTTATTTTTGTAACGGAGTTTTTCGCATGTAAAAGTCACCTTCTGATCCTATTGTTTGAATACATGTTATATGATACATAACCTATGCAGACTTTGTCATATGACTAACCTATGCAGACTTTGTCATATGACTTTATAAGTGCATCAATTTTAGTGGTGAATCTCATTTGTTTCAATTGTTGCTTGCATGAAGTGTTTGTTTCCATCCCGATATCTTTGATCGGCTATTAGGTATCGGTAAGGTTTCACAGGTTATTAATTTGAGTAAAGATATATTTACCGGTATACGGTCTTCAGAATTGCCTATCATAACTAATTGGCTAGCTTTACACGTATATTAATAATTAAATTTTCTCTCTTGCAGGCTTCAAATCTACACTTCATGAGGGCAATGTTACTCATCATGAGCGTATACAAGTTGGGAAATGGAGGGATGTTGATCTAAACCAAATATCCACATTTGAGGCTAAAATAGCCAATGGAAATGGGGAGCAAACTTTGTGTAGAAATGTATATCGACTCGAATATTGTTATTATTTCTTTATAATGTTATCATTTTATTTCACCACCGTCGGCTTTTATATCAGTACTTTTATATGTTGGCCTTTTTTTTTCTTCCCTCTTTATGCATACCTCAATTCTGAATCATCCTTTTTTCCTCTTTTTTTGTGGCAGATTACTATGCTTACAATATGTCTTTTTTTTACGACTGTCTTTATTTAGTCCTTAGTGCGCTTAAAGAAATTGAGTACTCAGCCAAGAATTAAGGAATATAAGTCACTCCAATGGCTCTTGCCTCCCAATTATTTGCACAAATGGGATTTTCATCGCACTACTTATCTTGATGGAAATATGCTTGGAAAAGAGATTTCTAACTACACTTAGTGATTTTTCTGCTTATGCTTTGTAACTTGCCCCCATTGTTTTTTTTTTTTTTTACAGTCTCTCTTGGAACAGAGAAACATTATTATGGAAGAACTTTACTCTGTGGAGGTGCAAAATATAGGCCTACTAATCATGGCTTGGTAGGGTTTCATTCCAAGTTTGCAGACAATTGTACTCTCGCAGTCATTTCGATCAATAATTTTGGTTTGATAGGGTCTCATCCCAAGTTTGCAGACAAATAGAGAATGTACTCTCGCAGTCATTTCGATCAATAATTTTGCTGCTCGGGTACTAAATCTTTGGTCATTCTTAGAGGGGTGTTGTTGCTAATATGTTGATCACAATATACATCTAGTTCATGGTTGGAAGTTGGCTTTTTGCCCATTTCCTGTTTAATGTTTCTGATTTCAAGTGACACAAGATTGTTGATGATTGGACAAATTGAAGTTGATATGCAAGCGAGCTGGAATAGATGTACAGCCAAAAAGAAGTTGGGAAGGAAAAGGAACAAGAGCATTTGTATCATTCTAGAAAGTGTGGTATAAGAAGTTGGGAAGGAAAAGGAACAAGAGCATTTGTATCGTTCTGAAAAGTGTAGTATATTTTATTGGCATTGAAATTTTCATATCTCTCTTGTGGATACTTAAACATTGTAATTTTCCATGTCTTCTGGATACGTGAACATAACAAAACATATAGGAAAACTCTAGATATTGTATTACTTATGAGATGATAAAAATGAGGGAGATGAAATTCATATATATACAAGTATAGGCATAACCACAGCGGTACATCTCTCCTCAATCTAACAGTGGAGATTACATCTCCTCTTCTCCAACTACCCACCTTTTATTACAAGAACACTCTAGAATATTGTACATTTACAATAATGCCTGCCCTAGAATATCCTAAACAACTGAAGAGAGGTTCATCCGGTCTTCATTGATATTTATGACCCCTTTGTCAATAGAAACCTCCAAACTGTAACACAAGCATCCAAAGACTAGGACCCCGACGCCTAGGCATGGGTCAAATGAGGCCAAGGCCCAAACCCAATACTCAAGACCTTGTCCCCTATGCTGAGATCCAAGTTCATCGAGGTGGGGCTAGACATCTGGCACCCATGCCCAAGTCCATCTAGGCCACGCCACAATCCCTAGCTCCCGAACTCGAGCTCGGAATTGATGGACTAAGATGCAAGCACTTGACGGACTTGGGCTCGGAAGTCAAGAACTTAGGCATGGGCACCAAGGTTTGGGGCCAATCCTCGATGGACTCAGGCACGAGCACCAAGGACTAGACCGGGGCTCGATGGACCCTAGCACAACGATCGGTGTCTTGGGCACGGCCTAGATGGACCCAGGCCAAGGCACCGAAGTCCCAAGCCCGGCCTCAATGAACCTAGGCTCAGGCGTTGGGGACCTAGCCCAACTGCAAAGGGCTCGGGTGTGAGTGATGGGGTTTCCGCATCCAAGTGCAAAGTGTCTAGTTCAAGACCGACACCTAATATTTTATTTTCTAAAGGGGAAATCATTTTCTTGAATTAACACTTGTTAGAATATCGATGTTTTACAATTTGTTTGACAATTTTTTTATGTTTCCCCTAAAAGTGGACCAACATGGATCCAACATTTCATTATTCTCCATACACTTGTACTTGATGGATTTATGTCTGTCAACCTCAGCCTGCTGTTGATTATTCTTCTCCGATTTTATCAACCTCCTGAAATTGCTGCTTCAGTGAATTCCCTTTGCGCTTGATCCACCAGATTAAGCTTAAGTTAGCATCGGCTATCTGGGAACTGTGCTTCAAGTAGTTGTATTTCTACAGAGATTTTGGTGCTTTCGTCAACAATAGCCTGATAGGAAACACGACGTTCTTTAAGGACTGTTTCCCTTCAGAATTTGTCTTCTAGCTTGTCCAGATTTCACTCAAAAGTTGTCGATGGTTCTGTCCCGTCGTAGTTCTTCCTATAGCCTTGTAAGCCATTGACAAAAGTAGAGGAAACTCATCACACTCGGCCTGAAATAAACTACGTACCTTACTTGAGATAAAATATGCATATAAATTAGAATTGCAGAATTAGAGATTTGCTAAAGTGATCATCAAAAATTTATTATTGGAAAGCTTGCACATAGGCATGTCACGAGTGAACCTTGAATTTTATGCACTTTTTTGTATGAGATGCAAATTTATCGACTTGTTAAGGTGATCATCTTAAACAAATTACTGGATTCGCATATGAACATGCTATGTGACTCAACTTCGTGTGAGCTTTACACACGCACATCATACACGTGCGTGTATAATGAAAAATTACAAAATTAATCCTAAACCTATTATATGAATATCACTTTGGTCCTAAACATTTCAATTTTCTCAATTTAGTTTGAAACATTTTGATGAAATTTTAATGTGGTCCTTTCTGCCTTCAACATTTAGCAAATTTGCCAGTTGGGGAAGCCATTTTAGTAATCCAACTCAGGCTTGTGGGGATTCTGATTGCTTTTTGTTGATTTGAATGCTTCTCTCATAAGAGTACTCCATTAAAATTTATAATTGTGTCCTAAACAGTTACATAAAGTGATGTTGTAATCCTGGTAAATGCAGATTTCTTGTTTTCTTTTCATTTTGTAGTTATTCGTGTTAAGAATATTGACTCTTGGGAAAGCGCTTAAAGCTGAATCAGATTCTTTACTGGAATGTCTTGTTTTGGTGCCATTATCTCAATTTCGAGAGTTCGTTGTTATATCTGGTGAAGCTTTGAGGTTGATGTGCTGTGAAATTGTGCAGACATGGGGAGGTTAAGGAGGTCTGACGGAGCTATAGAAGGAAATGGGCTATTGCTTCCAGAATAAATTTTCGTTTTCATTTCATATAAACAGAAAAACTAATGAAATCCCGACGATGGAGGGCTAGGGATAAGCATAATTTTGGAGTAGAACCTAGAACATAAAAATCAGACTAATGGAAATCTATTCGATTCCAAAATCGAAGATATGCAAAATAGTAGGTTTTAGGTTTCAAATATTAAGAAATTTATTTCAACGAGTAAATTTCAAGTTCTAAGTTAGTGGAACCTAAAACCTAGAATTCGGAAAAAAGTTTCCATGTTTTTATTGATCTATGTTTTTTCGCGTGATCTTGCAATATTCCCTGACGTTTGATGATGAATGTATAATTTGAGACCACCAATCTAAGTTTCCATTTTATAACTAATGTTTCACATTTTTTTATGTATCTAAATGTAAATTATATTTAGTGTATTGTAACTGTAATTAATGATTATTAAATGTGATAATTCATTGTAATCATTTAATTAATAATAAAGGTAAAACGTAAGTACACTCTAGAACTTGTTATAAGGTAGGTTCTAAGTTTTAAGGTATATAAGGTAGATTTCAGGTTCAAAAAAATAAAAAATTTATTCCGACGGGTATGTTCGAGGTCCACATGGAATCTGTATGGAATCTGAAATCGTTCTACCTCTATGCATAGCCCTTGGAGTGCAACGACCCAAAATATGACCAAATGTGTATGGTCTATCAACAAAAATCTCTAGCTGTGCTCGCAACATCATAGGCGTAATGAATGCACCAGTACATGCCGCAAAGCAACAATAAAACGGTGCAATTTAATGGCGTTGGTGAATACTCCGAGTCAATTAAATCTTAATTTTAATTTCGACTTTTCTCGGCCAAAATGCTGTCCAACAATGACTCGCAAGCATCGTCCAGCAAATCAAGCACCTGCAATGACAACGAAAACATCTTAGTTTGCTTCTGCCTCACATACCGTGCAACGTAAGGACAACTAGATGAAAAATGCGATGCAGTGAACCAACATTATAAGGTCAAGGAAAAGACAAAACAGATAGTGATGTCTCAGACAAAATTAGCCAATATTGTCAGCAAGACAAGCACGTGAAGAAAGCCATGGCAGTGTAGAAACGAAGACAAACGGCTATTAATTAGAAAGGACACAGAACTGTAGAATTAGAAAGTATGCTCTGTTGAGGGAGTTGTCTTTCGAAAAGTATTCTCATGGTTAACTGTGGTAAAGGTCCTGCTCAGAAATTGGAGTTAATGTCACTTCCAAACTGAAATTTAACTAAAGAAACCTAGCCACTCGATTGCCACATTACTCCTCCAGTAGGCACTTCATATTTGCCTATTCCTCCATATGCCATCGTGGTTAGTTCACTCAGAACTCCAATACAATCCCTATTACTTGACCCCCATTCATCCCATCTCATGCCGGGCACCTCTAGATCATGGTAATTAAAACCAAAAGGATACCAAACCCCTGCTGCCTCTAGGAAAAGTGTCTTGAACCTATCTATATGGGCTGGCTAAAGTAGTGCCAGTTAGTAAACTACAGTGTTAAGAGAAAACTCTGTGGTTAGGAATGAGTTTTCTATTCCTTTTTAACTTGGGATGGCTGAATTTTGCAGCAAGAGACTGCCCTAAATCTCGCTACTATCCCTCCTTTTCTCCATCTTAAGAAAATAAAATGCCGGAGACCGAGTGAATCTATCTTATGTGTCTGGCCTACCTTCAAGCCAGGCAAAAACTAGGTCAAGATTGTGGAGATAATTGCAGAATCACAAAGCATAATCGCCTTCTCTGTTATTTACCAAAATAGAATGATTCTACCAATGAGTAATGTCCCACTAACTGATTTTCTTATATTAACCTTTCCAGCTTAACTTTCATAAAACAAATGCTTAACTACCTACAAAGGCCAAGTGACTTGAAGATTTCAACTTCTGCTCTGTAAGTCGAATGGCTTCAAACTTGGACAAATGCTGTCAGCCAACTAGATACCCAAATAAGCTACTTCCAAGACACACGCGAGCCCATTTCTCACAATCATATGAAGCTTGAGATACCTAGGAACTTCAGTGTGATTGTTTGTAATCATAAAACAGAATACAGAGGTACGTAATAGACTATTCTTTTCATGCTCCGCCACAAGTTTTTATAAGATTGATCAGAAATTACACTACAGGAGATAAATGTTACTGATCAGAGATTACACTCCATGAGAGAGATATTATTACCTTCTCAAAACCCTGGGGTCCACCATAGTAAGGATCTGGTACTTCGCTTTCATCGTGCTTCTTGCAATATGAACACATCAACTTAACCTGGAAAAGCCATCACCAAAAGTTGAGAAAACACCCAACAACAGGGCACATTTATTCCCCCAAAACTCCATATTTACCTTCTTGTGCGCGTCTTCAGGTAAGGTCTCCCTAAATTTCCACCTATTGAAGGCTTCCAATATATCCTCTGACAAGCATGAACCCCACATTATGCTTGAGACCATACACAGGACATCAAAAGAAGCATAGAGTGTTCCAAACCGAGACAATTAGAATTTCGCAAAACCTCGCAATTAAACTAAGTTGAAGTACCTCTGTTTTGCTTATCCATCGCGAGGATAAGATCAAAATCCCTAAAATCAGCTGCCCTTATCAGCCTCGATGTAGACGTGATCTCGACCCCGCGCCTCTTAGCTGCCGTTCTCATTCTCGGATCAGCGAGATTGCCCTACACAGACAACATGAAAGATCGACATACATCACCAGCACAGCACAGCACAGGACAGCACGACACAACATATAATAACGCAACAATCCCGTTCGGATGCCAAAAGGATCGAAGCGCGCCGACGAAGAACTACGAATGCAGATGATCCTACTCGACATCACGGCCTGTTCACTCAACCGACCTCGTGGTAATCGATGGTGCCGGCGGAATCGATGTTGAAGGCGGAATCGAGCCCTCTCTTCTTCACCAAGTCCCGGAACACGCCCTCCGCGGCGGGGCTCCGGCAGATGTTGCCGAGGCACACGAAGAGCACGGAGAAGGGCTTCTCCGCCGCGCTCCCCGCCTCCGCCGCCGCCGCCGCCGACGGCGGCGTCGAAGGAGGAGGAGGAGAGGACGGCGACGACGACGACATCGGGGAGCGGGTCGAAGGAGGATCGGGACGGCGACCGAGCCCCGGGTTCGAGCTCCGGAGGGAAGCGGAGCGGCGCGCGGGCGGAGGAGAGAGAGGGAGAAATGGGGAGCGGAGCGTGGGAAAGGGGGCGGAGGGGCAGAAGGGTAAATATAGGGGCGTTGCCGCTCGGACACTGTGCAAGCGCAACGGCCTCATCTCTCTCTCTCTCTCTCTCTCTCTCTCTCTCCCCACCTGTAACCGTCGAGGAATTTGGATACTGCTGGGATAAAAGAAAGAAAGAGAGCTCGCGGGACGCACGTGGATTCTAATTTTCTTTTTTTTTCTTTTTTTTTTTGGAATATTCTATTTTTATTTAACCTAATTTTCTTTACAAAAACATAAGTACCAAGAAAAATCTCAAATTGGTACATCATTAACAAATTTATAACAAATTAATTTTTTTTTACCACCAAAGCTTTAAGTAGGTACACTTTTGATAAATTTGCTCCTAAATTAACTTTTTTACCACCAAAAAAAACCCCGGACTAGTACATTTATGACGATTTTATCATCTATTAAATTCCGTTAAATTAAATTAATACCACAAAAAATCACAAATTAATTTAACTCTAAACCGATACATCACATACTATCTAACTTAATACAATTTAATGGAAACTAATGAAAGTTAAATTTATCATAGGTGTATCGATTTAGAGTTTTTAGTGGTAAATAAATTATTTTTAATAAATTTGTCACATGTATATCAATTTGAAATTTTTTTTATGATGTTAACTCTTAAAAAACACCAATTTAGCTCTGTTCTCAATTTTGATCCAAATTCTTTTTCTTTATCTTGTAAAAAGACATCAACTTTAATTTAATCCCCAATTTTGACCCAAATCTTACTTTTCCTTATCAGGATAAGTGCAGTAAAAGTTCTAAAATTTATTACGAAAATATGATTGAGTTCTAAAATATTCAAAAAGAACCATTAAGTTTTAAAACTTGTTACAAAAGTACAATCGAATCTTAAAATTTATCATTAAAATGCAATTAAGTCATAAAAAAACATATTTTACCTGAAGACTTTATTAAACCTTCTTGACAAATTTGAAGACTTGATTGCACTTTTTAAAAATTCAAAAACTCAATTCAACTTTTGTTATAAATTTCAAGACTTAATTACACTTTTTAAAAAAATTTAGACTTAATTGTACTTCGTGACAAGTTTAAGAGTTTCAAATGCACTCATCCCTTTGTCATAAAAGTTATCGGCTTTCAATTGATACTCGAATTTGAAAATTAAAGAAGAGACTTCGAAATGGTAAAAGAAACGTGTGAGCATAGATCTTCGGTTCTCTCGCAAAATTATATTATTTCTAAGCACCGACTGAAACCCCCTTTCCTTGTATCTTAGGTTGTACTGTCAGTCCTAGTTTACAGTACTTGTGGATGACAAAATTCCCCAGATCTCTCCTACATGATATATACAATAGATCCTACATATATGTAAGTTACAGAAATCAATCTTAAAACTGGAAAGAACATGCAAAAAATCTTCTTTCCCGCGCAAAGAACCGGTTCGGAAACAAAGGGCTAAAACACCTCGAATTCCATTTGCTCCTCTATGTTCTGAAAATCCTTACATTTCGCCACATCCGTCTGGGTAGAATTCGCGCTCACGCCGACGTCAAAGTACCTCGGCAGCTCAGGGGGAACCGCGCAGCGGATCAGCGCCCAGTTAAGGCCTTCGAAGAAGGGGTGGTGCTTGATCTCTGCAGCCCCTTTGGCAGATCCCAATCGGTTTTCTGGATCCTTTATCAGGAGCCCTCTGATCAAGTCTCTCGCGTGGTAACTCACGACCGGGCTACTCGGAAACTTGAGGCTTCTAGAGACGACGTTGGTCAATGTTTCCTCGTTTCCAGGACCTTTGAAGGGTGTCTTGCCATATAACAGTTCGAACAGAAATATCCCGTACGTCCACCAATCAACAGCGCTTCCATGACCCTCGCCTTTGATAATTTCAGGAGCGAGGTACTCGTGGGTCCCGACAAAGGAGTTGGATCTGGCACTGGTCGGCTCCACCACAAGCTGCGGCAGGGGGCTGACCTGAGCCGCCAGATCAGACTTCATTTTCCGACCTTTCGTGGCGATTGATAGAAGTCTAGGAGTGAAGCATGGCACTTGAAAGGATGGGTGGAGGCAGAAAGGGTCGATGCAGCTAGATTCCGTGCATGGACTAGATGTTTTTCTCGTGGGCTCTGGGTCGGGTGACGATGAAGTCACCACTGTTGGAATTACGGCACATCGGAGGGATAAGTCGAAGTCCGAGAGCATGATGTGACCATCTTCTCGGACCAGTATGTTCTCTGGTTTTAGGTCTCTGTACACTACTCCAAGCATGTGCAGGTACTCCAGTGCAAGGAGAATTTCAGCAACATAAAACCTGCATTCCTGTTATGTTAGATGTATATCATGAAAATGTTCTCAAGCTCCCCTCCATGAAGAGGAACAAAAGGAAAAAGAATAAATAAAGCTGAGACCCGATGAATCAAGAACTTTGAGCATATAAAGCAACTTGCTAAGACCACCTCCTTTTTTCCTTCAATATTCTATTCAACACAGCTTGTTTACTTATTAAGACCATGTTATTGCTACTTCGAGTTCACTTTCATGGCTTCTCATTTCTCATAGAATGCCTTGCTGATCTACTCTATCCTATGCTGTGGCATCTCAATTCAGTGTTCTAACATTGCCAAAAGAACAAAGGTGGTGAAAATTGATTAGCAGTCAAAGATGACAAAGTTATCTTAACATAGTCTACCAAGTCGGTCCAAACCATTAAGAGACCACCCAGCTGTGAAGCATCCTCAGGAAAATCACAGCGAAATGTCTACCCAGCATAATCAAGAAGGAACTACTTGGGTTTCCCATACGCTGATTCACAAAGATACACATTTTTCATTCCAGAGCACAGCAGACCTTCTCAGTTAACCATGCATAGTTTTTCCAAATTTTTCCACCCATTCCTCCAATTTCACTTTTATCTGTTTGGCATATGACCAATAATAATTCAGTTTCCTATATGAGATTGAAAGATCTGATAATTTCTTCGAAAAGCTGAAACATCTGATAATTTCTTCGAAAAGCTGAAACAACTCCAGCGATACCACTATAGCACTTAAAAGAGTTCCTAATGCAGCTTCAAAGGCATCATCTGCGACTAGGTGGACACAGAACCATGATTCATCCAACATTCCAAACAAAAGGAGGCTGTCCCACATACAACATGAACAATGTCAATACATCTGTTACCTAACCAGCTGAAATTCATGCTTCACATCAACAAATCAGCCACCAATTGCATCAATAGTTCAATCAAGATCCATCCTCCAGAAAGTAGACTAAATAAAGACATAACAATAACTTATAGGCGTAGTCCTGTTGAAATGATGATTAATTACGTGAGACATTCAAGTCCTATGCTAAAACAAGTAAATCCCCCCTTAAAAGGCAAACACATGCACACCCAAAAGAGTGAAAGATTATATGCAGAATAGGGTTGGGCTCATGCTGCTAGTTAAACTGTCAGATAAAAGGCATCTTTCAATTGGCACAGCTACAAGTAGGCAATGTCAAAAGCATCCATTAAATGACAGAATATGGATTCGATGGGAACCTAAACTATACAAGAAAAAATCAGATTAAGATTAACATCTGTATTCCTCGTATTGATTCACTGGAAGCAAAGAAAAATGATGGCGGATTAAGAAAGGTGCATGCATACTAGTGCTTAATGACTCAGCTACAGCTGTTGCTTGAACTCTGATGCTATATAAATGCAATTGGCATTTGGACAAAAAGAACAAAGCATTTCCCCAGCCAGGGATGAGAACCAGAAGCACCGAACAACGCTACTAGAGAAAAGGCCAAATTGAAGCAGATTGATTTTGAAAAAGACTGATGCTATAAATCACGCCACAAAAGCTCATGAAATAACAGAATTTATACCAACCTTGCTGCTTGTTCAGAGAAACTCCTCGTCGGTTGTTTCTGCCGCAGAACATGCAAATCACCACCCGGGCAATACTCCATGACTAAACACGAGAGTTTGTCTGTTGAGAAGTGGGAATACAGTGTAGGCAGAAATGGATGATCCAGCATTTGCATTATTTCTTTCTCAGTCTGGGCCCTAGCCATTTTCTTCCTCTTTACCAAGAACTCAAGGTCCATCACTTTCAGTGCAAAGAGGCAGTTAGTACTCGTCAATTCAGCAAGATAAACAATTCCAATATCTCCACAGCCTAGCTTCTTCAGCAGTTTGAAGTGTTTCAAGTTTATGCTTCCACTCTGCATCTGAACAGACCGGATCGCTTCCCACCTTGAGTCTTTCGACATATGAGGCCTGCTCCCACACCGATTGGACCCACTAAGATTACTTGTTTCACTAATGCTAGTGCTACACCTGTAGTCCCCAATACTACTTTTTGAGCTCTGAGAGAATTCACCTTTCTCTCTTGATCTGAAAACTTCATCAGCTTTATTATCCAGAGACTTAATTCTGCTACTGCAGGTCAATGTAGACTCTATGTTGCTAGAACCAGTATCAGCAGAAGTTGTATTCATTTCAGTCCTCTTATCTGTGGTACCTGAATCAGGAAAATCCTTTTCAACTTCTTTCCCCTCACCATTGGGAATACAATTCTTTTCTATAATATCCATGCGAGGACCCGAAACACCACCTAATTTCTGAGTACAGGGACTAGAACTGCAGGAAGCAGAAGTTGATTCGTGTTTTACTCTCTTCTTCATGAAGTTTTTGTTCCCGAAGACTGGCATAACAAAACATGGATTGTTGATACTGGATTTATTTCCCCTCTTACTGGCGGAAGGGGCCAAAGGGCTAGATAAATTAGACGTAGCATCTAAATTCCCCTTTTGTCCATTGCTCTGGGCCAGTTTTGCTGGTGGAAGTTTAACTTGGGCAGCATCTTGTAGATCATTAAATGCGAGTTTTTCACCACTATCAAGAAAAGATGAAGGTTCCACAGATTTGACCTTTCCAACTTCTGTATTCACTTCTGCACCAGAAGATTTTGTTTCCAAAGGACAAATTTTATCTACCAAGGAAGATTTTCTGATTGTCAACTGCGGTACCTTTGCTTTGACAGATGAAGAAGGATGAGCCTCATGATGACTTGAGTCTGTGGATGGTATCTGAATGGACTCGGACACTCCCTTAGAAGTATTTGAACTGATACCTTCAGATACAAGGGAAATTTCTAACACCTTCCCTTCGCCTTCATTTAAAGGAAGGCCAGATCCATTGGCCTCAACCACCACTGCCCTATACAACCTTTTAATAGTTCCAGCTTCTGACAAGGTTGGAGAATTAATTGGCTTTGACAGTCGCTTCATAGCTGCCATTTCTGAAGCTTGAGAGATGCATAATCCCCTCAGAGCCTGCTTCAAACTCAACGGCTCTGATATTCCAATACTTGACGCTGGTGATGCACCACCTCGCATGGGTCTCTTTGAAGCATTTTTCCGTAAAGACTCTCTGCCAGCTTCATTCAATAGCCCCGAACTCCTAGATGAATTTCGGACGTTAAGCGATTCAAAGAGGCGATTGATATCATCCTCAAGTGAAGATTTGTTCGACAAATTTTGCAGGCAACTATTTCCACCTTTCTCGTCCTGTTTACACATGGAACCGAATTCTTCTGCTGACTCAACAATTTCACAAGTACTCGAAACTGTGGCCATCCCCAATGAACTCTTGAGCTAAAGAGGAAGATTCAGCCTCCAAATGTACACTGATGGCTAACCCAATTCTGAAGAATCACTTTGGAGATGGGTAAGTGCAGCAACCAGGAAAAGCAGAACTTCAGAATCCTCTCCAATCATAACGATTCCCTCATTTATATGGTCAGATAGAATTGCCCTCAAAATTTTAGCATGACACATCAGATCCTGCATTCAATACAAATTTCACAGATGTAAGGTCTTGGTGAGCATTAAGATATGGATGAAATGATGAAGGTACCATTTTATGTCACTCCTTTGCATTTCGTTTTCTCTCTAGTGAAAAGTAAAAACCACACACACACGTGAGAGGTGATAATTGCCAAAACCCATAGAAATGCCAATTAAAGATCACAAAACGCATACTTTTTAGTATTCAGTCACATACTTTTTAGTATTCAATCACATCGGACATCCTTTTGATCGCCTGGCTTCCTCACTCAACGGCTGTAATCAAGCGACCAATTTCATTACTAGGAGCTCAGTATGAACATAAGACCGCATGTGCGGAAGTGAATGTCAAAAGCCGTCAGTTCAATTCACGTCTCCCTGAACAACAGCTAAAGGTTAGTCAGCATTATGGTCCGTCCTTCAGAAGCTATCAAACACATGAAGTTTCGTTGAAATTGGACACATCAGCAGGCATGTCAAGATGTCCAAACCAAGAAGAAGCGGTCAATCAACGAATTGATCGTAAAATCAGTCCATAGTTTCGGATCAACAATGATTCCCAGAGAAGAAGCAAACAGCAAAGTTAAAACAAACAGGGCTACAATATCAATCAGTTAAAACCCGCGATGGAACCAGCCAACACGATGTTTCTTGTCCCCTTTCCTTCCAAGATTCTCAGTAAGTCAACATCGGTTCCATTATTTAAAAGCGAACGAAACTGCTCAGCGTCCTAACTCCACGACGCGGACGCGCGAATCAATCAACCTCGCCACTCCGAAAGAAAGTTCACAAAGATTCCGCCGATCTGCTCGCCAAACGAACAAAAGGAAAAAAGCAATCCCGACTCACCCACCTACCCACCCACCCACCACGACCCTTCAAGTTGAACAAGACAAGACACGTCGGAATCACTCGCTCTCGGATTAAGAATCAGAACCCGACCAGCGGAGCGAAACGAAAAGACCGCGCGAAACGAACACAAGCAGACACGCCCGCCCACGGAATCAAAGAAGAACTCTCCCACACGACTCGATTCCAACTACATCCATCCGCAAGAAGACGCACGACGCTAAAGACCCAGAACCCAAAACCAAGACCAAGACCCAAGAAAACAAAAAGGGCAGTCTGAGCTCACCTCGGGCAACGTCGGGACGACCCCGGCTGAGCCAGCCAGCGAGCAGCTGAGCAAGCGAGCGAGCGACGGCCACAGAGAGAGAGAGTAAGAGAGAGAGAGCGAGAGAGAGAGAGAGAGAGAGGAAAATATTTCAAATGAAAGAAGGAAATTAGGTGGAGGAGTATGATGAGGGAGCTAGGTGAGGGGGACACGGGAGAGAGAAGGGGGAAAGTGAATGAAGAAAGAGAAAGCAAAAAGGTTGAGAGAGAGAGAGAGAGAGGGACTGAAATCACGAGAAGTATCGCCCTTTCGTAGCTGTAGTAGCTCGAGTAGCTCGAGCGAGCTCGCCTCGCGACGGAGCGAGCGAGCGATGATGATGATGATGATGATGATGATGATGATGGGCTCTTCTTTCGTAGTCGTCTCCTCTCCTGCGCACTGTTCGTTTGCTCTGGCCTGAAAATGGCGGAAAAGAACAGGGGAAAAAACGAGGAAGACGGACGGTACAGATGCTCTCCGCTCGTTTCCTTCCCTTTCTTTCGGTCCGGTCCGGTCCGGTCTTCCCATTTTCCAGCGCTCATCATCTCCGGTTTTGTCCTTTTCTGGATTTCTTCTAGAGACTTTGTTCGGTTTGAAGGAGTGCAAAAAAATAAATTGGGAAAAAAGAACACATTCCGTTAAGGAAATTCGCCCAGTTTAATTTATTGATTCCACGAAATTAAAAATGACACGCGAGAAAATGCAAGGTATTATCATTTAATTGTGCTAACAAAAAAAAAAGGTATTTGGAAGGCGTCATGTTATCTAAATAAAATCCACAAATTAAGAACCGCGAGTTAAAATGGGCAAATTGGTCCGTCTATTACTCATTGAAAGCTTAGAATATGCACGATTAGTATAGACAAAAGAGATAAGTGTATTAAAAGAATTAAAAATTGTCACAAATATGTAATTAAGTCATAACTTTTTTTTAAAAATGCAACTAATTCCTAAAATTTGTCAAATTGGTGCAATGTAGTTTTTACTAGCCGCATCTAAAGGAAAATGTTAATGTATTTTTAAATATTTTCTCTCTCCTTCATAGCACTAACATGGCTAAAACATGAAATATATGACTATTCCTTTTTTTCATTTAGCTTATTTTCTAATCTAATTTAAATAAAATTTGGGTTAAAAATATCATATGTGATCAAAATCCCCAACCTCCGAGAGCATTTATGTGCTTCGATCTTGGATACAACTGTTTCATAATATTTTCAAGTTTACGAAAAATATGCATAAAAAATGTTGCTCGCCTCGAATTTTAATAATCCTCCTTGCTACTTTTAAATCACTCACTACATATTGCATTACATATTCATGCATTGCGGCAAGTATATCTCTAATTCATATACCAAAACTGCTAAATTCCTTGATCGCCTTCATATACATGGGAAAAGTACCTTGTCTAGTTTATTCTAACATATGCTTATTAGTAGTTAGAGAGTGGACATGTACCTGTTCTTTATGAAATTTCTCATCATAGAAAAAAACACTCTCGAATTTTTTATGCCCCATTAGGAGTGCGGCAACTATATAAAAACGCGTTCTCATTTTATATGATGATGTTATTATTACCATCCCATGGACCCGATCAATTAACATAGGACTTCAAACGTAAAATCTCAAATCCACCATATCACCGTGAGAGAGTGTAGTATTGAGATTCCTTGAGAAAGTGAATGAATATGGATGCAGCAGAACTAGCCCCGGCTCCAACCGACTGCTAAATAAATAAATAAATAAAAATAACAGGGGGTGTCAATTATTTTAGCCATGGTAAACAAATTAAGGAATTCGTTTTTGAAGAAAACTTAGATTTGCACGAGCAATAAATATCTCTGTCGCCTACCTTCTTTTGAATTTAAAAAAAATTCATATCACACTCCATGAATAGCTTTGAAACGCACACGTTCTTCTCGTGAATTCGGCTACAATAATAAATATATTTTCGATCAGCTCGATTTAAAAGGAAAACTTATTTAAATCCCCATTTAATTTATTATTCTGATTAAGAGCATATGATGGCTTGGCAGTTAAATCTTTTCCTTTTTCAGCCAACTCACAAGGTGCACTGCCCAATCCAACCTTCAATTTCAACTCCAGATTGTCCCAAGCACCTCAAATAAAAAATCCTCAAATATTTGGGGAAAAATCGAAAAAAAAAATCATCTTCTAAGCAAAACTCCATCTTAAAAGACCAAATTGCCCTCCCAATAAACTCGATTTAGTATGTTTTGGAGGTTCCACATGAGTTAACAGATCATTGGAGGTGGCTAATGTAGTTAGAAAGTACCCAATGAAAGAGTGTACAGGTGATTTAATATTTTTGTTGGTTTTAGGTGCTTTTTTTTTTTTTTGGTGTGAGAATTTAGGATTCTGGAATGAACGTTTTTAATTAGGTGCACAGGTGTTAATAAGTAAAGTGATCTCTATATATAAAACCTAAAAATACATTTGATATTGAATGAGTAACATAAGCAATCAGGGGACGAAATGCGGGTTACGGTTTATATATTTCTTGTGCCATGGTATTCGATCAATCGTACGACTAAAGAAATACGCCATCTCCTTTTCCTAACAGGTGTTTGAGCTCTATTCATGGTATAGGAGATTGCATGATTTGAAGAGACAAGCGTGACGACTTTGTGTCATGGTTTTCAACTTGGATCTTGTGCTTTGGCAAGCCCCAAGAAAGCAAATTCGAGCAGTGATCTATGAAAATGATCTCTTGCTTTTTGTGTAAGTCGCCATCACACCTTACGTATTATGTCCATTTGTCAATCTATTAACCTACTTCCTCATGGCACATCGAACGGAGATGGATCGGCTTGCGACAGCATCCCAAATCTTACATAGAGCGTGAGAGATATTGTTATAAGGAAAATTTCAAATAAAAATCTAGAAACATCTTATTTAAAATCAGGCTATGAAGTAGAGCTACTTTCTCAAAAGATAATCATTGGTAAATCTTGTCTTGATTTTAAAAAAACTCAAATGGTAAGTTTAGTCTCAAATGAGGATCTAAAGTAGTCTGAAGTCCCCCAACAAGTGATCATATCTAAATCCATCGAATTAAATGATAGATGCACACATTTACAACATTTATTTGAGACTAAATTAGCTACTTTAGCCCTTATTTGATATTAAGATAATTGTTGTGGATTCTTATGTGAGACAATGTCTATTATGAGCTTTCTTTTGAAAAAATAAAGCCCTACTTATAATCCCTATTAAGTGCAGGCCCATGCAGGAATTACCATCGAAACACCTCTTTTGAAGCTTGAATCACATTTAGTCGAAGTCATCATTTGTTACTCATGATGTTTTTTAATAAAGGATTTAGTTTTCTATTTTGAAAATTATTAAATATATAAAGTTTATCGCATCTCATAAATTGCGCGATCGAGTCATTTTTTCTCATAACACGCATCATTCCACCGATGCACCTCCCAACATATCAATTCTCAACATCATAGACCTAAATTATTGGTTGTACAAATTGATAAGTTCAATTATTCGATTACAGATGTTAAAGTATCATAACTCAACCTATTTTCGGTGCACCGACATAATTCCTTTCATTGAACTTATCTTTACATGTCGAGTGACTTTATTTTTTATTTTTGGCCATGACTTACCCACCAATTTATTGCACTGTACGTTTTCTGTTAGTCAAAGCTGCAAAAGCCTGTCAATACAAACTTAGTATCACAATCAAGGGTCAATCTTGATTCTTAAATCTTGATCTGTCCTTTCATGGGGAAATAGACAAGAGGACTTTTTTTTTTTGGGCAAGTGGACAGAAAGTTATACAGCAATATCGAGCCTTTCCTTTTTTACCGGCGCCTTTTACTCAGGATCTACACCACACATTTTAAAATACAATTTAGGTAAAAATGGGGGAAGCAAAGATCCAATTCTTAATCGCCCCCTTTTTTTCCCAGAAAAAGTGCAATGCCGAAAATAGCACAGTGCAGGCTCCAGATGATGTCGCCACCTTTGTTGCGCCCCGACAAAATGGAATGAAGTCGAAAGTCATGAACTCATGATGCCTCGCAGCCATTAAAAAAACAATTTCTCTCCCATCATGACATACCCTATGAAGGCTAGGATAGAACTTGGACCAACGTCAAAAGCTCCTCGCGTCACTTGTCTCCGAAAATCATATAATTTTTTTTATAAGATTACTAACCAGAAAAATCCCAATATGATATATTCATAAAGAATTTATTTAAAATTAAATCTCAAATTGATATATTTATAATAACTTTATCCTTAATTAATTTTTATCAAATTTAATCGTTAAATTTGTTAACCTAAACGATACATGAAACCTATACGGTAAATATCACGAAAAAACACAAATTGGTATACCTATGACAAATTTAACAATTATTTATATGAGAAATTTAATGGTACACTTGTGACAAATTCAGGATTTTTCGTTATATTAATCTTATAGAATTTCACGTAAATTTGCCACGTTACAATAATACGTCACCATGTGTCATTCATGTTAGTAAATTTAATAATAAAATTTGGCAAAAATTAACGCAGTGTAAAGTTGTTACAAGTGTACTAATTTTGAGTTTAGTCCCGGGTAAATGTATCACGAGTGTATCAATTTTGGGTTTTTGATGATTAAAAAATTATTTATGGTAAATTTTGTCACGAGTGTACTGCTTCAACCGGGTTATTATATTCCACATCTTCGAAAGAAAAGAACTTCAATCAAAATACTTAATATTAATAGTATGACAATACATTTATACAAAACTTCTACCTCGAGTACACGCAATGAAGCCATAGACAGTCAAATAAAATCCAATACACTAAATAATTTGATCTTTAGACAATATCGTTTGAAATTTTTCATGGTATTAATCCTTACCTCCCTTTGTCTGCTAGCTTAGACATGCAGATTGAGATTCTTAACATGGTATCGAAGTCGAGTTCTATCCTAAGATGGGGTGTTGGAAGTATCTCAAATTGCTTATTTAGGGTTATGTATGCTCTCTGTGTTTTTTTAAACGGTCCCCTTTTCTTATTAGTATTTTTTTTTAAACTTATTAGTTCAAGTTTTTGAATTGAACATTCTGACCTTCAATTTTTTCGATAAAATATAGATCTACGAATCTTTTTTATAGATTTTCACCATGCCAGTCCTTGCTTTCGAATGTAAACCTTTGGCACCTGGTCGTGGAAAAGGGCAAGAAGCATCACATGTCTATAAAATCGGGCCTTTTAAACATGATTAGACTGGTCTTAATACAGAGTGCCCAGAAAGGGCCATGCCACTCCACACTCCACCATGAAAATGTGGGCGTTTTTGCTTTTTTCTTGGTGGGTGTGGAGTGCTATAATGTGCATGCTTTTTCGATTTCACCCCCATCTCCTCACTTACCCCCTGGGTAAAAAGGATGGCGGTGAACCGGCCTGGTTGGGGTTGGTGGTGGCATGCGTGGGCCGAAATTGGCATCTTGACCCTTTAGGCGGGAGGGTTGTGAAGTTTGAAATGCTCAGGGTATACCGTTGTGTTAGGATGTTTGCACACACGATGCGTGTATGAAGATCTATAACATTCTTCGGGTTTAATTGCTCTTGTCCAAGTTGTATTTCTATAAATGCATCAGTTTGTCGCGATTATGTTTCATTTTTCCCCATTTCGGCTAGTTGTTATTGCTCGAAAAGAAGAAAATTCGTATGTTGGATAGTTAACACCACGAGAATTATGGTAGGGATAGAGGATCCGGGCCTTTAAACTTCTTCTTTTTTCGAGAAGTATCAATGTGATTTTGAAAAAGGTAAGCCTAATCTACCATTAGAGATATTGACTTTGTTCTAAGATATGCACTTTGTTTTTACGAGGATAATGGCCATGTCTTTCTATGAATGAACTTTTAATATGGCTTAGTATTCCACAGAATTGCCTAATCCTTAAATGATGGAGATAACTATAAGGTATATCCTATGGATCTATCACACATTCAAATGTTAAATTCAAATAATTCTCACCCTACGTTAATCTAAATCGGTTTTTGAACTGTTCAAATTTGTTTTGTTTAAATGTACTTCAAATACTTGAACATTTCCACATTTTATTTTCTTTTAGATTTGCAATAAGTGCACCTTTTTATGTTTTTGGTTTTGCCGGAAAGTGTACATCTTCATTATGATTTTTTTGCTCGTTAAAAAGAGTGGACGGAATTAAGACCCTACTCCACTCTCTATTAGAAAATTTGATTTAAGGCACTACTGAAACAGATAATTGCCCACTAGGCTTTATCTCACTTCCACCAAGTGCCGGTGGGAAACTCAAAACCAACTGTGTAGTTAAGCCCAATACTCATTTTTCAGATAAACCAATGTTTCTTGAGACTACAAATAAGCCGACAGATGAAGCCATCGATTTCTAGGTTTCGTCGTAAACCTAATTGGTTACTATTACTACCAGGACAATTAGACATTCAACCTGTAATCGCAATGATCCAATCGTAAGAGTGGAGCTCTACCAGCGCAACTTTGGCTTACAAATCGAGTCTCGGACCATCCAATTAACCGCCCGATTAGTGTACATTTACGTTGGAATGATACTCATGATGAATTCCAATCATCAAATGCCCTTTCCCCTTCTCATTTCCACCTTCTAGGAAAATGGGCCTAAATGACATTCATTGGTCAATATAGATCCGTCCACATATGAGCCCATTTGTCGTTGAGACCCGATTGGTCGGACTTACTTTAATATTTATGACTAATCGGGCCGGATCCTTGGTGAAAGCACATCTCGGCACTAACATCAACGATAATCATTAGTGACGGTCGGTAATGGAATAATCTTTCCAAAAGGATTGAAAATAAGGGTTCTATTTTTGGAGTTAGCTTATAATTAAAAATGTTAATCATGTGCATAATCGATTTGTTAATAAGACACCATAAGCCACTACTCAATTCTTTTCCACATGTTGGGCATAGGGGTAATCGGTTTTGGGATGGACGGTTTCCACCATCCTAAAACCGATAATCAGGAATAGCCCGTTAGTTTTTTAGACCCACGTAGAAACTGGGCCACACTAAGTATTCGATTCCTCAATGGGTCCATATAACTAGTTTAAATGTCTCCAACAAAACACAAAATTCTGCACAAGTGAACATGGAAAGAGGTCTTCAAAGGATTTTCATCCCCATCCGCATTCTCCCCATTATTTTGCCCGAGAAATACAATAAACGAGCAAAACAAAATTTGGATTTTGATAGCCAAATCTCACGCTTCCATGTCGCTTCACAGGATCGCAGTTAAATTGATTCATCTCTTGAGGTGTAATCAAACAAATTCCTAAGATTCCCAGAAAAGATAGAAAAATACGATAAGGAATCGGAACATGTATACCTTAAAAGCGACATAATGGTTGTTCGACAACTAAAGAGAACATGAGATTTGCTTCTTTATCTCAACTAATCAAACCACAACAAAATAGAAATAAAACTCAAAACACGAACGACATAACTGCCAAAAGCCCAAATCGAAAAGAGAACTGTGAAAATAATCAAATGTACAAGGAAACTTCAGCTCCAAGGGCTTGATGTCAAGCAGTTTGAAGTGCCCATCTTTTCCTTCTTCAAAGAGAGACAAGTAGGAAATTAGGGTTTTCATCTAATATATGTGTGTATGTATGTATTGATCCAGTCCGGCCCGGATAGGCAGTTCCACACTTGAAACCGGGACCAAACAAGTGATTGTATTTTTCATAAGTTTTATAATTCAATTGCACTTTCTCGACAGGTTTTAGAATTTCAAGTGCACTTATACATTAAAAAAAAGTCTTAAATCTATTATACAAATACTACTTCGATCATAAATTTTTCAATTTTTATTTTGGGAAAAACTCATTTCATCTCAAAGGGTAGATGAGTACATCAGTTTTGCTTCCAAGCATAACAAGTGCTCTAGGCCGGGGCGGGGGGCGGAAGAGTCCCAGCTCAAAGGAAGAGTCGTGCAGAGTTGAACTTTTATGGCCCAATCCGCTATTTTGTTTTGAGATCTAGAGGAATGGGCCAAGCTTAGATGGGGTAAAGTTGTCAAGATCCTTTCGCACTCTTTGACTAACTCTACTTCCTCCCACGTGGGTTCATCAATCAACGCCTAGTACACGCTAAACCAAAGTAAAACTCATTTGATTTAGTTAATTTAGTTCAACACTTTTTGACGATTTGTCATTATAATCCTCTAGCTAATTTTGGCCGAAAATTGCTGGCGTAGTGGTTTAGTTAGCGCTTGTCCAACGTTGCCGTAAACATTTTTTGTAATTTTTGTAATGTTTTATAAATTTTTTCTTTTACTTTTTGCCTAGTTCGTTGTATAGTGAGGGTTGTGATGTGTCGGTTGGTTATAAAAGTTTAAGACTGAATTGACACGTATATAATAAATTCAAAAGTTTTTTGGTAATTTTCTTGGGAATATCTCGTAAAGCAAGTGTGAAGAGGGTTGAGAGGCCTTTTCATTGCAAGTCGCTTTTCAAATCGCTTTTTATCATAAATGTGGGAGGGAGCAAACCCACATGACGCAAAAAAGATAAGGCGAGGCGACAAAAGGGTCGTCGTCCGAGAAAGTTTGATGTGCTCAAATGCCGAGGAAGTCAAGATAAGGACGTGACATCGAACGACTTTAGCCAATTCCGAGCACATTGGACTCGCCAGCGATGGTTGAAAAAGCGAACCTCATTCGATCTGAATGGCCTTTTGGGTGACCACGACAACGATCCAATCGTCATCAATGTGGAGTCAATTTGATCCATTCCTTTCCTCCGTCCATGCAAAGCGAACGGTATGCCAACAGATGGTGGTGATAGTAACTGGAGTTAGGCAGTAGATAGGAAAATTCAAGTGTGGCGGTCGATCTAATTGGTGGACGAGGAAATTGGGCTGTTCTCAACGTGATTCTAATTAAAACAGTCACATCGAGTGCAAATTCGAAGCCAAATAAGTCAAAGGGCTTTGGAAAGTGATTGTGAGCATGGGCAAGAATTGAAAACGCCTCGTTAGGGAGCTAAAGTATTACATTTGAAGGATAGTTCACTATGTCCCAACGTAATCTAAAAAGAAAGAAAAAAATATATTCCAATGTCTAATTCAAAGGAAGCGCTTGTCCAAGCAAGGTAAAAAGTTTCTCCCCCGTTGACAAAAAAACGGGTGCAAAAAGGCGATCAACATTAATGACCCTTTGTCAAAGTTGTTGTAAAGTTCTTGTATTCGTCATGGAATGTTTCTGACTGTAGTGTTATGTCTAAATTATAAGGTTTAGTGTGTAATTATAATTTTGAAAATAACCACCTGAATGAAAACTCGAAATCATCCTAGAATTATAATTCTTTCGTAATTTCAATTTCGAAAATATTTTTTTCGCATGGGAAATCATTTTGAAAAAATATGAAGCCCGATGCATTTTTCAAACTGTTTTCACATGCTAGACTGCCGACTGCGAATGAAAAAAAAACGAAAAGTCAAGAAGTAACCAATATTTTTTTGTTCAAAAAAAAAAGAAAGAAAAAGAAGTAACCAATATTTTAGGGTCTCATAAGCAAACGCGGCCCACCCATTGTCCCCAAAATCGCAGCAAAAGTCCAACCGATTACGATGGGCCCACCCAACCACATGGCCCAACTTATCTCCTCCTTGCCGGCCCAACCTCCATTACCACTCTCTCTTCAAATCCTCTATCGCTCCCCCTTCCTTCACTCTCTCTCTCACTCTCTCTCTCTTCTTTCTCTCTCCTCTCTCTCTCTCAGATGGAGCCGTGGCTCGACGACTTAGCCGACGATCTGCAGAGCCTGAGCTTCACCTCCACCGCCACCACCGCCACCACCGCCGATGTCCACCGGAGCACGAGCTGCAGCTCCGAGGCCACCCTCACGGTGGCTTCGTCCTCCGCCCACGGCTCATTCTCCTCCTGCACCGCCGCCAGGCCCGGCCACCACCGCCCCCGCCCCCACCTCGCGCTCTCCGACCTCCGATTCCTCCACCGGCTCGGCTCCGGCGACATCGGCTCCGTCTACCTGGCCGAGCTCAAGTGCGCCGCCGCGCCGGCCGCCTCCGCCGCGGCGGGCGGCGGCGACGGCTGCCCGTTGTTCGCCGCCAAGGTGATGGACAGGCGGGAGCTCGCGAGCCGGAGCAAGGAAGGGAGGGCGCGGACGGAGCTGGAGATCCTGGAGATGCTGGAGCACCCCTTCCTGCCGTCGCTCTACGCGAGCGTGGACTCCCCCAAGTGGCTCTGCCTCCTGACGGAGTTCTGCCCCGGCGGCGACCTCCACGTGCTCCGCCAGCGCCAGCCGCTCAAACGGTTCGAAGAAACTGCCGTCAGGTGCGTCATGTTCTCTCTCCCTCTCTCTCTCTGTGTCAATTTCTTTCCACTAGCTTCGAGTAGCAATAAACTATGCTCGCGTTTCCGCACTCGCTCCCAGAAACTTTCTCGAATATTACACGCCTCGAACAGCGGATGGTTGCGTTAAAAACAATTCATAAATTACCAAATAAAATAATAGAAGATTTTATATTACGGATTTAGAAGATACGCAGAACAGCCGGAATGCTCTCTCCCTGCGGCGGTGCCCTGCGGCGGTGGCGGAGATCACGCCTCCGCCGCGCCGTTCCGCGTATCCATCCGGAATCCTGCCGGTTCCGATCGGGGAAACGGGAAATCGAAGGAAGGGAGACGGTTTGGAAAGGAGCGGATGTGGAATCCAGGCGCGCGCGTGGCTGCGCCATACGCGCTCGGTATGAACAGTCGGGGAGAAATCGCCGTTTGGCTTAAGCTGAGCGTAACATAATGCTCGGAAAACGACGCGTCGTACGGCGGGCCCCCCATCGCCTGGCAAATGCTAGTGCAGTCGAGGTCGCCAGAGGGGGGGTCCCGCTAGGGTCGTTTTAGATTTGCAGTGAAACGACCGATCGATGAGAGGCATACGGTTTTTACGCTGGAATTTTGCCTGTACTTTGGGCTAGTCCGGCACGGGGAGCGCCTCTTTTCCTTCCTTTTTTCTGAAGATCGTTTCATCAAGATTTGGAAAACTAGCGTGGCGTTTGAGGAAAGTACTGTGGGGCAAAATTTGGGAAGGAATCGAAAATGGTCATATGTGTGGGGGGAGGGGCCCCACTTCGAGGTCCGAGCCTTCAACGCGTGGTGGGAAGGTTGCAGATTCGGCATGTGCCCCCATTGAATACCCTGCTTTTTATACGAGTGCTCGCGCGAATAAACTAACATTGCCACGTTAGAGCCACTATGCTCTTGCTTTTTAATATATGCGATTGGCGAACCGGCTCGATCGCGTCATTGTTAATTGTTGTGCGTCTTCTTTTCTTTCTAACCTGCGTAAGCGATTGGGGTTCTGGAACTCGGTCTCTGAGGGTGATCGCGACTGGGGATGTTACTCTGGGTAGATTCGTCCCGGCTGATGCGATTTATAAATGGGGTTGAAGATGCTTATAAGCTTGGATGCAATGAATGTTGGAGATGCTTCTTTTTGGATGGGAGTTCTACATGGTTCACTGTCGGGACCGTTTTCTGTCCTCGGTCGTCCGTTACGTAGTCGGCTTAAATGCTCGGGTGAATTGCGTGCGGTGGTCGATCAGCTGTCACTACACAGACTCATTTATTAACCTGAGGTTGACGCGTTAGGCTTTCCAATTCCAGCCTCTACTTGTTTCAATTTCGGTGCATGTGCATGCCGATTGGGGTTTACAGGTGAAATCTGGGTCATTGGTGGAATTGCTGTGGACCCCTTACCATGAGCTCATCCTTTTTAGTACGGTGGGAGTTCTACAAGTTTTACAGTATCTGCATGAGAAGTAATTATCACCCGGTCTCAATCGTACGGGTAATTTGTAAGGTCAAATGGGATCGTGACTTTCGAGAAGGGAGGGAAGGGTTTTTTTTTTATTGGGTTGGGGGGAGGGGGTTGGGGGACAGTCGATGATCATTATTGGCTCCCACTCTTGAGAAGCCACACAGGGAAGAGGCATATGTCTTCCAAAAGGACAGCAAACAGTTCCCAGCACAGCACAGCCCAGCGCAGGACCCAGAACGGAATAGCTAGTTTGTCCTTTTCCATTTGGCTCGGAAAGTCCTCTAAAGAAAGTAAACAGGAGGAGGAATTCCGCAGATTCCCTAAAAGATGTCTGCAAGAGTTCGAGACCAGATGTTAGATGTTAGGGAGATAAGCGTTCAGGCATGCCCCATTAGATTGCAAAGCTCATGTCTCGAGTGGGATGTCGATTATTTTTTCGCTTTGCTCCACATTATTGATCCAATTTTTTTGCCCGGAAATCACGTAAGTCACGTTGCGTCGCTTGTTCCCGTCCTTTTATGATGCCGTGGTCCGTGGGCTCGAGCTCTGTACCTTTTTTTAATTGTCTCTTAGCTTAGATTAGTGCTGGTCTGTGTTATCTTTATGTGCTTTTGATCTAGTGTTTTTTTTTAATGTGTTTGGCGTTTAATGCCTTAAGTCTCGTGATCTCTCCAGGTTTTACGCTTCGGAGGTGGTGGTAGCTCTAGAATACCTTCACATGATGGGAATCATTTACCGTGACCTGAAGCCTGAAAACGTCCTCGTCCGATCCGACGGCCACATCATGCTCACTGACTTTGACCTCTCCCTGAAGTGCGACAGCTCAACGGCGACGGCCCAGATCGTCTCCAACCAGAACCCGCCGGTCTCAATGCCTAAGACCGACAACCCGATTGACCCCCGCCCATTCAACTCATCTTCGTGCATCCTCCCCAACTGCATAGTCCCCGCTGTGTCCTGCTTTGGGCCGAAGCGGAAACGCAAGAAGAAGCAGGGGCGCTGTGGCGGGGCGGAGTTCGTGGCCGGACCAATCGACATCCGGTCCATGTCATTCGTTGGGACCCACGAGTACTTGGCCCCAGAGATCATCTCCGGCGAGGGCCACGGGAGCGCCGTTGACTGGTGGACGCTGGGGATATTCATGTTCGAAATGTTCTATGGGGTGACCCCCTTCAGGGGGATGGACCATGAGCTGACCCTGGCCAACATAGTGGCTCGAGCTCTCGAGTTCCCCAAAGAGCCTGCCGTGCCGGCCGCGGCAAGGGACCTCATAACCCAAATATTGGTAAAGGACCCAGCCAGGAGGCTGGGGTCGACAATGGGCGCGTCGGCAATCAAGCATCACCCATTTTTCCAAGGAGTGAATTGGGCATTGTTGAGATGTACTCAACCGCCGTTTGTACCCCCTCCCTTTAGTAAAGACATTGTATCGGACGATAGTTGTCCAGAGACTCCAGTCGAGTACTATTAGCAAGTTAACGCAATAAATAGAGAACACACATGAAAATGGCCCATTGCAGCTGATGGTACGGTCATTTCTTAAGTAGGTGCATTTGATTGCCTGAATAAAAGGGTGAATAGAGAGTATCATATTGCTATCTTTTGTTCTCTCTCTCTTTTTCTTGAGAAAAATACACCGCGTATAATAATGAATAGAAACATACTTTTTTGTACATATTATCTTCTTAGATGCTTAATCACCATGATCATGGAAAGTGTGCTCGCTTTTGTCGTGATGGTTATTGTAAATGCATATGGTGGAATAGAGAGAGAGAGAGAGCGAGCTTAGGTAACCACCAGGCAATCGCCCTCTAGTGGGGCGCGACCATTGTCGGTGGTTGCCTATGTATCATGGCCTCAACAATGGTTGAATTTGTCAAGATTTGAATATGTGTATGTGATCACATTGCTCAGAGAGAGAGAGAGAGAGAGAGAGTCAAGTAATCAAGGCCGTGATGATCTTTATATCCACGATTGTGTTGTTATTCATGTACCAAAATAAATGCTGCCTTATTCCTTCTCATTTATTTATTTTTTCTTTTGTTTGTTTACTATGGCGATCTAATCTGAGTTGAATTAAAATCATTTCACTCCATTGACCCTAAATACTTTATCCGAGATTTATGAAGTCTTACTGGAGTTTCTCCATTTCGGAATACCACACCAACTATAAATTTTACATTCTATCCTGAATCCTAGTCAGGCCAGCAAATGGGGCCAAGCATATAGCTAGGCAAAGAGACCCCAGTATACTGTCACTTATAATAAGAACATACATATTTACAATTACATGGTGGGGACTATACATATGCCAATGGTGCAATATGTCAACTGGGAAGAAAGAAAGAAAGAAAGGAAGGGGAAGAAGAGGGGGGCATCATGTCATGTGTGGATTCCTTAGAAAAGGAGAAGCAAAGAGTTTCTCCTCTTTTATTTGGGGGGTGGGGGGGTTGGATATGAACAACCTTGGAGTCAGCCCCACATTCCCCCCGTGGATTAAGCAAGTCCACGTGGGGGACTGTGTTCGAGGGGTGGGCAGGGCCGTGGGGTTTCTCGCTTACAAACAGCGGCTGCACCGTCCCTCTGTCCGCCCGACCCCGACCCGTGCTTCGTGGACTGCCTATCGCTCCGTCCTCTTATTTCAACCAATGTGTTCCTGTTCCTCGTCGATACCTCCAAAGAGCCCCAACGCCACAAAAAAATCGTCCATCTTGCCTTGTCCGGAAGCAGCGTCTTGGATCGAACCACTCGTGATGCGTTTATTTTGTGAAAAATCAATAGATTGAAAAATATTTTCCCAAAAGTAATTACTTGATATCACTCACTAAATGAACGTGAAAATTAGTCTCAACACCTACAAAAATATCTAAACAAAAGTCGCTGTTGATAATGAAGGCGTCTTCTGATGACTAGTTATTTTAAAAGATTAGTGATTATTAAAAATTATTTTTAAAATCATTCATTTTTCGCAAAGTAAATAAAATCTTATAATTGTGATGAAATACTATAATTGCTCTGTTTATAAGGAGGGCATCGCCAAAATAATTATTTAAGCAAGCAATGATCATTCAACAGTGTAAATTTACTTAAAATAGTAGATGAGAGATTGGTTTTGGTCCATCTTGTTCAACGTTGCTTTCCCTGTTTGATGTGGGGTCGATTCATCTGCGGACATTCTGAAATCATGTTGAAAGCCTGGGCTGAGTTCGGGCAGCTCTCTCGCCCTCACAATCACCCCCAGCCTCATCAAATTAGTATGAAGGCTAGTCCCCGAACTGCAAATGTACTAAAGGGGAGTCATACATCGGCACTGTTAATAACAAACTGGCCCAATATGTAATGTGTCAATCCTTCCATTTTGTCTTGTCAAGCTCAAAAACACAATTCATCGAACAGTGTTATAGCACGCAGCAAGAAAAATAAATCGGATATTAAATTTATGTGGTTCGATTAGTATGACCTAACCCATAGGGAAAGTAGCACAAGATCTACAGTCTACTACATATTAACCGATGGAATAGAGATTGTATCAAACACTAGAGGCATTCAAGCACTTTTTGTGTTTATTATTCCCGATTACATTTAATAAAGTAACACGCTGCGTAGTCGTCATAATCTCTGGTGCAATAATTCCTCAATCTCATAAAGGAATAGGCAAATCCTACTCATAAGACTCAATCGAGTTCGATATGTACACGGATTGCTTCAGGATGCAATCAGCGAGCGAAACGCCCTCCACACACCTTGAATGTGAAACGCCAAAATAAAAACATTATTTGACCGTTTAATTCATGGGCTGGCCCACATAAACACTTTCGGGCCCAATATCCGATCCGGCCCGCCCATTAAGTTCGAAGGCCTCCCACAAAAAAAAAAAAAAAAAAAATTAGATCTTCTTCTTCTTCTCTCGACGAGCCGACCTGTCGCCGCCTTTCCTCGAACCCAAAAACGGCACACCGGCGAACGCCGGATCAGCAGAGCGCCCTCCGTCTCAAGCTCTCACTTCTCCCGACTCCGCCGCCGGAGCTCCGGCAGCTGCTGCTCAGCTCCCTCGTCGTCCTCATCTTCGCGAGCTCAAGGTCGCGAGCGGAGGCCGGGAACCAGCCATGGAGGAAGCTCAACCGACCAACGGCGCCTCCGTCGCTGCGGACGCCGAGGAGGACCAGCTGATCGGGCCCGGCCCGGCCCCTCCAGTCCGGCGGAAGCGCCCCCTCCAGTTCGAGCAGGCTTACCTCGACGCCCTCCCCTCCGCCAACATGTAAAAAATCTCACTCGCCTGGTGGCCGTAATGTCTAGGGTTTAGGGTTTTTCGATTTCTCGGCGCCTCGTCTCGCGCAAGCGTGCATTTGGATGCGTCTCAGTTGAGATTTTTTTTTTTTTTTTGTGGTTTTGATGATTGCCGCGTTTGATTACGGGATTTTTCTGATGTTTGCTGTGCTTATTTCCGTTGCCAATGCATCGAGTTCGGGCCTACTGCGAAGATATGATTTTGATGGAGTTGGCGATGTTTCTGCTACGTGTGCAGTTATTAGCATGAAGTCGAAACCTTTTTGGAGTTTTAAGTCTTCCATCTGAGATGCGCTCTCCATCTGTAGTATATGCATCCTTCTTCATCAGGCTTGGCAATGGGTTTTTTTATCTTTTGCCCGATGGTAGTTTAAGCCTATTTTTGGAGGAAGCACTTCTTTAATTGTTTTGTGGAACAGTGGAGGTAAACCATGGCAGCCTGTTCGGAGCTGAAAATTGTTTCTGCAGGGTTTTGCCATTGAATGCGTGCCTGTGTTTCCTTCCACGGCGAATAAAATTTCGCAAAGACTTGAGAATAATGTTAAAAAATCTCAAGCAATGGAAACATGCTCTATACTTGTCGAAGTGACACCAACATTAGTGATAATTTTACACAACCACGAACTGTGGTCCTATAGTTTTACCGGCAGGACTGAAGGATAGCTTCACCATTTAGTGCTTTGAGTGTTATTTTGTAATTTTCATTTTCATTTTATTTTTAATTTTTTACAAACTTTTAACTTGTATGAGATGTATCACCAAATTTTATCAGCAGTACTTGAAACTAGGAAATGATATCACGTAGTTATGTATGCAGACATTCGCTATTCTTCCAAAACTCTTAATGTCTGTACGTGCAGGTTAATATATTCTTATTGCATATTATCATGTTTCAGGTATGAGAAAAGCTATATGCATCGAGATGTGGTTACTCATGTTGCAGTGTCAGCTGCAGATTTCTTTATAACTGGGAGTGCTGATGGTAAAAGTGTTATGGACTTTCTGGCATTTCAATAACTTGTTGCTATATGTTTGAACTCATATTGGAAATGCTGTGTAAATTCTTTATGTCATGATATGTACAAATTGGAAGATAATTTCATCCATCTATAATCTATCTATTTATTTATTTGAAGCAATATTTGCCCCTCACTTGTGGCATACCTGCTTGTGTTTTTCGTGTTTGCCCCCCTCAGGACACCTAAAATTCTGGAAGAAAAAGGGCGCTGGAATTGAGTTTGCAAAACACTTTAGATCACATCTTGGACCCATCGAAGGATTAGCCGTAAGTGTTCCTCTTTCTCCTCCTTTATGGCCTAGTGTTTGCGGACTCAAACTTTTGTCTTATGGTTGCCACTGACTTTTCTGTTCAGCTGTCATTGAAAGAATTTAGTTAATAGTCATTTCTACAAGTAGAAACACCCGAAATAGTTTTATTTCTTCTTCTTCTTCACATTAAGGTTTTATGGAATTAACTCAACAATAGTAATTTATTGAAGAAAAGGTAGTATCTGAGATTAGTTAGATTTGATCGTTTCCTATTTATGCGTTTGTGCTCACTTTTGCTCTATGATGTCTCTGTTTACTTTCGGGTTTTATCATGTCTGGCACATTTATCATGATTACTAAATTAAGCTACGCAGGTTAGTATTGATGGGATGCTTTGCTGTACCATCTCAAGTGATCGATCAGTGAAGATTTACGATGTAGTCAACTATGACATGATGGTCATGATTCGTCTACCATATGTTCCTGGAGCTGTGGAATGGGTATACAAACAAGGGGAGGTTAAAGCTAAGCTTGCCATAAGTGATCGTGATTCTTCTTTTGTACGTATATATGATGCTCGTGCTGGTACAAATGAACCCTTGTGTTCTAGAGAGGTAATTTGGGCTGTGAAGGTTATTCAAGATACTACTTCACTTCCTTAAATGTGGATCTCATTACACGATTTTCTTGTTAGCTTATGCTTTTGTTGTTATGTTTGTTTGGCATTCAGATACACATAAGTCCAGTAAAAATTATGAGGTACAACCATGCATTTGACACAGTGATATCTGCTGATTCAAGAGGCATTATTGAGTATTGGAAACCTGACGCACTGAAGTTTCCAGAGGATGAGTATGTGAATCAACTCATGTTTTTATATTCTCAAGTGCGTGTCTATTCACTGCATGTTTTTTAAGTGCATGAATAGTTGTTGAACCTGGGATGATAACTTTTCAAATTTCCTTGCTAAAAGCATATCTGTGCCAGTTTCATCAATTTCTATGCTTGTTGAGGCTCTTGATTTAGTAATCGCTTGATGAATTGATTCCTAGTACTGGATGATCAACCATGTATTGAATCTAATGAGAAAATCCTGCTTTGAGTGCCCACCATTGCGCATGTTCACAAAGAAAACGAGTGTTCTGTGTCCGTACACATATGCCTCCTTAACCTTTGTAGGGCCAAATAGGGTGTAGCTACCCCTAAGGTGGTGCTTACCAATGAATGCTAGTTTCAAAATTACTATGCTAGCATTAGTGTGGCTTATGTATGAATGCTCTTATTTTATTGGCAAACCTTTGTTGGGCTTTTTGTTGCAATAGAAGAAGGTTCTCCTGATTGGAAAGTGCTAAATGGCATTCGAGTTCCTGCATGAACATGACAACTGGGTCGTTGAAGTATAGCATTCAAGTTCCTGCATGAACATGACGATCAAGTGATTTCATAAGTTGACTACCATTTGATTATCCTATGATGTTGTCCTTTTCCTTTACATTTTTGAGTGTCAGAGATTATTTTACCTCATAAGGGTCAGGCTCATCTTTTGCATGAATAAGCTGCATAACATCTTCTGCTCTTTTCTGTTGCTTGCAGGGTGAATTTTATGTTAAAGAGTGATACTAATCTATTCGAAATTGTGAAATGTAAAACAAGCGTTTCAGCTATTGAGGTATTGAATTTGTTCTTTGTGAAGCATTCTATGTCCTTTTAAGTGCTTAGCCTTATATTTACAATCTAAAGTTGTTTCCTGGTAATGCCTGTTCAGGTGAGCCCAGATGGGAAGCAATTTTCTGTTACATCACCAGATCGTAGGATCAGAGTTTTTTGGTTTAAGTCTGGCAAACTGAGACGTGTTTATGATGAGTCTCTTGAGGTAATTTCTCCTTTCTGAATGCACTTGCAATGCAGTCTACTTTTCATTTGAGATGTGATATTGTTTTCATTTGTCAATCAGGTTGCCCAAGATCTCCAGAGAAGTAATGTTGCTCTATATCAGCTGGAAGCTATTGATTTTGGGAGAAGGATGGCTGTTGAGAAAGAAATTGAGAAAACAGAAAATGTACCACAACCAAATGCAGTCTTTGATGAAAGTTCAAACTTTCTTTTGTATGCAACACTACTTGGTATAAAAGTGAGAAGCTACTAACTTGTCTTCTTCATTTTTCTTTATCGGAAAGCAGCTCTATCTGTGGCCATGGTTGTTTTGACCGGTCTATTTTTATTTTTCCTTCCTTTGTTCTTCATTGTAGGTGGTTAATTTACACACCAATAAAGTTGCCAGAATACTTGGAAAAGTTGAGAACAATGACAGATTCTTGAGAATTGCCCTGTATCAAGGGGACAGAAGCAGCAAAAAAGTGAGAAAAATCCCTGCTGCTGCCGCAAATGCAAATGAGAACAAGGAGCCACTAATGGATCCTACACTTTTATGCTGTGCATTCAAGAAACATAGAATCTATTTATTCAGGTATCATTCTATCGCAGTAGTTAGTCATTTTTTGGGCAAATGCATTTGGAGCTTGATTCCCAACCTTTAGCATGTCTTTATTATCTAATGTCCTGGTATGTCTTAGATGATCAAGTTCTGCGGCATTGCCTAACAGTGTTTTCGAACTCATTTTAGCATCATCAGATAAACTGCTATAACCCTATGGCACAACGTGTTACTTTATTTGTGAGAAGTTTGCTTCTAGACTAGTTTTTGTTTGGATAAGTTGTTAGTTCCCTTTTCATTTGATTATAGTCGGAGAGAACCTGAGGAACCTGAAGATGCAACAAAGGGGAGGGATGTGTTCAATGAGAAGCCTCCTCCCGATGAGCTTCTGGCTGTATCTGATATAGGAAAATCGGTTACTACTTCACTTCCCGACAATGTGGTGAGTTTTTTCCTCCTTACATTGTGCTTGACATTGTAGAGTAGATTGTTCCTGTAAAGATCAACTAGATAAAGGACATTATCGTGGGTCATTCTAAATAGCAGATTTTTTCTCTCCTTTTTCCTTCAGTTCTCTTCCTACTTTTTATTTGTCAACTCAGAGGGAAGCATGTGGAGAAGCAAAAGAGCGATAAAGCTTTTGTATCTCCAGATTGTGCGTATAGGAATTTGCTCCCCAATTGAGGGTGCTGCTTTTGGGAATGGATCGACTGTGAACCACAGAATGTTTTAGGGAATTCTTCTCATGTGGCTATGTGGAAATGAATGTGATGTTGGAAATGGGAGAATGTCATGAAGGGAAAGAAATGAAGAGGAGAAAAAGCGGGGGTGGGGGGTGTAAGGGTGGAGCGTTCGACCCTTTTTCTTACCAGAATTTTTGGGGAAAGTGGTGAAGTACAAAGAACAGTTGATTGCATGGAAGAGAAGCCTGCAATGTCAATAAAACAGAGATAAATTACTCGTCCTTCTGTGAGAGTGAGTCTGTAGAAATGTTAGTCTGGAGCACATTAAACTAGGGGTCTAAAGTGGTGAAATGATCTTGAAATTTGATTTGTGGCCCTGTCGAAGTGAGACAACAGTGAGGTGTAAAATGTATTCTGAATTTTGAAATAGTTTATCACACCATGTATAAATTAAATAAAGTTTTTCAAAGTTTTGTTGCAACAGTGAGCTGTAAAATCTATTCTGAAATTTGAAATAGTTCATCACACCATGTATAAATTAAATAATGGTTTTCAAAGTTTTGTCGCAAACACATAAGCGGCACCATAAAAAGTTGTTCTAACTCTTCATTTTCCATTGTGGTCCATTTCCTCTCCCAAAGAGCAAGATACAAGTATCTTCGTTCCACTTAACTTCCTGTTTTATGTTCTTTTGAATTTTGTCATTTTTCCTGGATCATGATGCAAAATACTTTTGTTATGGTTCATAAGCCTCTTCAGCAACCTCCACTTGTATCCATTCTATAAGTGCTTTGCATGGTTAGTTTTTGACATTCACTTGTGTGCTTGTTTGCTAGATTCTTCATACAACAATGGGCGACATTCATATGCGGCTGTACCCAGAGGAGTGTCCAAAAACTGTGGAGAACTTTACCACTCACTGCAGAAACGGCTACTATGATAATCTTATCTTTCATCGGGTTATTAAAGGCTTCATGATACAGACAGGTGACCCTTTGGGAGATGGCACTGGAGGACAATCAATTTGGGGAAGGGAGTTTGAGGACGAATTCCACAAAAGGTGATTTTACTTATCATCAATATAATATGAGATGTATCTTTGAAGCAAAACAAGGATGTACTCTTGCTTTTGTGCCTCCCCTAAAATTATGTTTTCTCGGTCTGAGATTGCTAATGCAAATATAAAGCAGGTTGTGGAAGGAACAGTCTTGGTTTGGGGATGAAGTGTCTAGCCAGTTCATCATAAAAATATCGTAAACAGCTAAGGAATTGTAAACTCTTTTGACTTTATTCATAGCATCAGAAGGCTGAGAAAGTCTACTCAAAGATTATAAAGATTGAGGATAGGAATGTTCATCTTTCCTCGGAAATTACATTCTCCTCGAGTGCTTGCTGAAGTTCTGTTTGACTTACTAGCACGTGTCTGAGTCTCTGAATTTGCAATTTTTGATTCAATATATTTAGGTACTCTAGTTTGCTGCCAATACTCCCATTTCATTTGTTTTAGCAAAATTAGCTCATTTTGCAAAATTATCTCATGAGGTACTTTAATTTGGCTATCAATGCTCTCCCATAATAGTAGTATTTTTCTATTATTGGGTATAAATTTGTCAGTCTCTTAATTGCTTTTTATTATGTACTTGCATCTGTTTTTTCCTCTTGGGTACTGTTCTAATTGCTTTTTTTGTGTAAGATGGTTTTGCCAGAACAAATCTGACCTTGAATTGCACATTCTGTTGCTGCAGTTTGAGGCATGACAGGCCTTTCACAGTGTCAATGGCAAATGCAGGCCCCAACACCAATGGTTCTCAGTTTTTTATCACCACAGTGGCCACACCATGGTTAGATAACAAGCACACCGTTTTTGGTAGAGTTGCCAAGGGAATGGATGTTGTACAGGTAATAAGATCTTAGTTTCCTGTTGCCAAGGCATGCATGATAGTCGTTGACGTCACAATGCATCTATTATTGGATCACTGAATTTGGTGCAACACAGTAGTTTCCTTGATGGGATGTGATAATGCAGTCGTTCCTTGATGGGATGTGATAATGCAGTCCTACCATGGTCAAGAACTTCTCAATGACGAGAACATCAGCCTAGCTCTGTGGATTTGTTGATTTCTTTATCTGTTTGAATAGGATCTTTGGATAAGTTTCTGACAGATTGAGAAAAACTTGAAACCCTTACCATGTTGTTGCAGGGGATAGAGAAGGTGAAAGTGGACAGGGCTGACAAACCGTATCAAGATGTTAAAATCCTAAATGTGACTGTCCCAAAGTCTTGAATATGGTTGATTTATCAGTGGATTTTTGGAGAGTGGACAGTTCTGTCCTCCGACATGATATCCAGTGGAACACTCCGATTCCCTCTGGCCCTTGTTGTCTGAAGTTGATTCTGAGAGGAAATGGTGGACAAATGAAATCCTCGGAGATGAAGGAAGATGATGAATCAGGGACTAACTAGTGCTTCGGATTTATCATTGTGATTTTGAATTCATTTTTATGGGTTCATACCATCCTCATGCATCGTTCTCTTGCTAGGCTTGAACTTGATTTGCTAAGGAAAGGGAAAAGATTAGCTCCAGGCCCGGCATTTGTGGATCAACCTAACAACAGAAGTGTAATTGTCTGTTCATTCCTTTTTATTTTTGATCTTGTGTTGTCATAATATCTCTAAAAAATGTGAAAAATAATAAAGAGAAGGCCCACATTTTCTCTTTGCAAACCTGATTTGGGTCGGGAGAAGTTTTGACCAAAACTGGCTAAACAATGTTTCTAACCAAGGCCCTGTATTCTTACGTCTGTAACTGTAAGAACTTTTTTTTTTGACATGGGCAGCTTGGGCTTGATCTGGGAAAAAACATGGAAAAGACAGGCTCAATGCTCATTGATTAGGATAGTAAAATTAAAATAATACAAGCTAGGAAAAGCACTTAAAATCGTTCACCATTTGTATAAAGTGTCCAAGATCACGTTTGATCACTCAATCGGTACTACACGTTAAACATTTTGCAGCTGATTTAATTAAGATTGAATGTGGACAAAATTTCTTGAATATTTTGAGGAGTGAAGGAGTCACTTAATTTGGTCAATTGGAGCATTCTCAATGGATTCTAGAATGTCTACGATTTCTTTTTTTTTTTGGTCGAATTTTTGTCTACGATTTCACGACGTTAGAAACTGGACATATGTAAATTCACCTTGCAATTTTCCTTCATTGCCAAATAAATTTCTGATTAGTGAGAAGTTCTCAATTTATTAAGCGAGGCCCAAGTTTGTTTGGTCAGAGCCTAAAAACCCTAAGCCCATTTTGACTCACACATTGAGTGTTTCAACAGTGATGAATAGCAAGAAGTTCTTTGATAGTTTCTGCTTAAATTCAAATACGAGAAGGCAACAATCTCAAGTAGGTTCTGGAGACGGCAACAAGCCGTACTGAAATGATCTTTTAGGGATGGCTCTGGCAATAGCCCCAGGGACGGGCTTCACAAACCTGTTTGGGGATGTCTTTTTCAGCTTTAGGAATGGTTTTGTTGCTCAACCATTTAGTCTTTTCCAGCTTTAGGGATGGTTTTGTCACTCAACCACTAGTTTCCATTTGTAGTGTCCCCTATTTATTTGCTCTGATAAGAGAGCAACTCCTTCATTTGTGTTATATCGTCCCATTACAATACTTTTCTAATAACGGTCCACTTAGAAAAATGATGTACTTACCAATGTGGGATGCCCCATAAATTAGGTGATGACTTAATTCCACACCTACTTTAAGATTATTCTTTGGTCTTTTTCTTTATTTTTCTTGGAAAAATTCCTGACTAGCTTATCCTTCCAAACATGTTAAGTCTATCCCCTAGAGCTCCCTATCAAAAGAGATGGTTTAAGGTAATAAAGATAAGAGGAGAGAGGAAAAAAGAAAAGGAATGAAAGCTTTTATAGCGGGCTATTAAACCAGTTGACCTCCTCTGGCATTTTTCTTTGGCTTTTTTTTTCCAGAAAAATTCAGCTTTTTTTAAGAAAAATTCCTAACTAGCTTATCCACTCCTAACATGTTAAGTTTATCCACTAGAGCTCCCTATCAAAAGAGAATTTTTAAGGTAATAAAGATAAGAGGAGAGAGAAAAAAAGAAAAGGTATGAAAACTTTTATAGCGAGCTATTAAACCAGTTGACCTCCTTTGGCCTTCAATTGGTCATGTCATCAATAGAAAATTCAATGGCTACTATTAAAAAATGTGGGTTTTCACTTTCCGGAAACCTAATTAAAGTTGGGTATTTTTGTCAGGCAAATTGCACATTCTCAGTCCCACGATGAATTTCTTGCCTTAATAAGAGATTTTTTAGACAGTAATTGCAGCTTCGATCAAAACAAGGTTGCTCCCCCCACTCCGGTCCCAACTGGGGAAAACGACAAGAAAACAGAAGGAGCCATTGGCAGGGCAAGAGCGCTCCCAAGTCTCGGTCCAGCCGTGCGTGGGGCGCGTGAGCGTCTCGTCCATAACGCCTCCCTCCCTCTCTTGCCCAACCAAGGCCGTTACACATAGCTTCACTCTAGACGCAGCCACGTCCTGCCAAATTCGGTCGATGTCTCGGTTCTTGTGCAGATGGGGGTTGCGAGGATGTCCTAAAATTTGCATCTTTTGCCTGCCGAAAGACAGCGGGATCTCGTGCTGGGTTTCCATGTGGCCCGAGCGCGGAAATGTGTTCGAGCGCTCCTCGCGTCACCCTCATTAAAGTACTTACACGGTTTTCGGAACACATTTAACTTGCCTTGCTCCTTTGCCCCGGAGCCAAAACCGGAAGCCTAGTAATGTCCAGCTTCCCTATATAAACCCCGCCCCAACTTTTTGTAACTTCCTAGTTTTCTTTGCTTGCTCCATCTCCTTCTACATCGCTCTGTGTTGCGTGAGGAAAGAAAGGAGGAGGAAAATGGCTCGCCAGAGGCTCCAGAACTTCATTGACAACTTGAAGAACGAGGTGACCGCTTTCATCTCCGTAGCGTCTCTCTTTTCGCTGGATCATCAGTCGTATGCACGTTTTAGATTTTGACGTCGTTTGCCTGGCAAAAGAAGTGGTCGTCCTTTTCGCTTCCTGAACGATGAGCGAGCAAGCCCACTTTTAAGCTGATGAATATGTGCTTCTTGATCGTCTTGTCTCGGTCTATGTATATATGCATGATTATGCAGTCCATAGTCCACTTTGATTGCTTCTTTTGAAGGAAAATGCAGATTATTTCTCGTATACTTGTACCATGAGACGAGTAGCACTAGGTTTTGTCCGCCAGATGACCCGTAAAATTATTTCATATGATATCATACTGTGTGTTTTGCCGTCGCGAAATGATTTTTTTTGTTTTTTTGGATGGAGGGTTATTGTATAGGTTATAAAGGGAAGATGAACATGGTTTTTACTTTTTTTTTTAAGTTTAATTCCTTTTCATGGTTGGAGAGTTAGCTTAGGGTTAACCATATTACAAAAGATCTTACAAAGTGCCTGTGACTTTAATAGTTATTTCTTCTCTTTGAGAGTTGACATTTCGTGTCTCCATTTTTACCATCTGTCTAGGGTATCATGGATGGAGAGTATGAGGAGAGCAGGAGATCACAAAACTCAAATTTTCCAAATCTCATGAAGGATCTCATCGACAATTTCTTGAATGACGGTGACAACAGCATGAGAGAGCTAGCCGACCTTCTGTAAACTTCAATTTTCTTGACTTCGACGGTTGCATGCTCTAAGTTTTTATTCTTTTCTGGCTTCTCGGTCGCTGATAATCTGTCGGTGATTTTGATGATTGTTTTCAGGAGTGCAAGGAGTGTGAATTATACTAAAGTCACTACTGCTGCTCATCTGATCAAAGGAGGTGGCACCAGGTAGATAAACAATTTACTTTAATTTCCAAAAAGGGTAACTATTCGATTTTATTGGTATGTTATGCGTGAAATTTTTTTGAAATTAATTTCTTGACATGAAATACTCAACATTTTCAAGAGTAGAACATTTCCAGCCCTTGTGTTCGAAATTTTCCACTTTTAGTCATATTCTTAGCATGCTGCATTAGGAAAGATCAATCTTGTTTGAATTATGCGCTTGCAAGAATGCTGATTACTGGTCTGTGTCCGTGTTTATTGGAAAAACCAGATGACGGTAGATTTCCTTATCCGTTATTTAGAATTTGTTTGGCTGTGGCGCGTGTGGCAACTGTCTCGTACATTCCAATGGGACTAGCACGTGAAGAATTTTGAGCATCAGCATTTTCAATTTCGTGATTTGATCCGCATTATTGTTCAGAACATTAGTCAATGAGATAACTTCCAACTAAGTGGTGAATGCGGCGCATTATATACATCAAGCCTACATGAAGGATCTGTGATGTTGCCAGACTGTCAAGTCTGTTTCAACGCATAAAGTGTGCATACGACATCACATATATAGGCTTGTCCGCTTTTGAATGTTATTATTGGCCTAGTTCCATAGCTTCACATTCCAATGCTCAATATTTGGAGGGCTACTTCTATGCCACGGCCGTATTATCTAAATACGGACATATAACGTATATGAGATATTCCAACAGCCGAACAAAGCAAAAACTTTAAAATTGTCGTTTTAAACTTTGAGTTTGATCACATGCAAATTTGGCCTAATTTACAGAGATGTAGTTTGAACAATGACATAATGATGATTAGTTCTTTGTCGGATGCTTCATACTGAAATCAGTCGTATTGATTTTGATATCTAATTTTTCCGAGTTGTTAACTGAATGACATCTCTTTACTACTAATATGACTTGTATACCTGTACTCGTTGCCTGTGTTGTAGCCTTGGTGGTTGCCGGGTTGTTGCAGCAGCTCGTGCTCTTATAACTGCCAGCCTTAATCGGGACAAGCAAAGGTAGAAATTGGCATTTTCTTTGCATTCACGATTTCAGAACCCTTATAACAGTATGTGCACAATTATATCTAAGGATTTGTTTCGTTCAACAAATTATAGGCATCTTGTCAAATGTATAGACAAGCGTTTATATATCTGTTATTAATTTTCTTGTATTTGCATAACCATACAACGTAAACTAACCTCCTAAAAGCTATAAGTTTATTGCTTACGTTCCTTATTTTATGGTTGTGCATTTCAATGCCTAGCGATTAACATCATTAGTCATTCAACGAATTGTCTTTTAATAGCATGTAACTGTCATTGCTGTCTTCTTGATTGATGAAAGGGTATCTAGGTTAGAATAATACACAGACTTCTCCAAGAACATAGAACAATAGTTTAGTCAATGCCTCACATGAAGTGCAGTCGAACCGAGTGCATGAAAAGTTTAAGAGCTTTTGCTAAAATTCTAAAGATTTGCACTGGTTTTTACCTAGCACTATTATGCACTAATAGTTGTGCTATTAGCGCATGGTTTTCTCGGAAGTTCCAAATGGTGTCAGGTGACTTTACTAGATTGCTCACTTGATCTTGGTTTAGCGCATATATGTTGAGTGAATGGCTCTAGGTCTCTCAGGCTTGGATCTTGCTGTGGTGTTAACTTTTAACTTCTGGGTTTAGCCATAACTTTGATCAAAGATACATTATGCGAAAAGTTATCTAAGATGCCCGTGTCTATAGACTTTTTGGTATCTTCAATAGTTTGCTGTTGTATTCATTTACATCAAGGCAGCAATTTCTCTTCCTTAAAAATATAGCATCGGTGATCTGCATTCAGTGAAGATTTTGAAAAGCAATATACCAATACGAATATCTGACTTTGAACATGAGAAGTTTATTTACCTTTGCATGTGATTTAACCTAACAATGCTTATGGTTCTTGCTGAGTTGCTGACTATGTGAACATATGCCAACCACTGACTGCATGCGATATGAGCTTCTCCATTAGTTTTTGCAATTTTTAAAAAAATGATTGCCTATGTATTTATTGATGGTCAATTTGACCCTTATGTCTCTGCGGTTGTCTTCTAGCTGCGAGGTATCGTATGAACGGGTGGTGAATGAGTATTACCACTTTCGCGACAAACTCAGAACCCTACATCAGGTACTGCCTCAGTTAAATGAACTCTGCTTATGCTTTCCTGAAAGACCCAAAGTATTCTCAATTTTTCATGATTTTGCCAAGAACTCTTTATACTTTATGAATTTGGGATATCAAAGGCTTTGGAATTATTAAAGGAATGAATGTTAAGCCGATAAGGCCATCAATTAATCTGGAGAAACACTTAGAAAATGTTAGTTGGGACTCAAAACATCCTGATAAAAAAGAGACCGGCGAGAAAGTCCTGAAGACGAACAAGAAAGAGAATATTGTTATGGAATATGAGATGAGCCTCACATCTTAGGGAAGCAAATATGAGGTTGTCATACAGTCTTTTTACCTTTTGCAAATAGCGTTATTCGCAAACAAAATGGGGAACTCGCAATGGAGATGCTTGTCTATGGTTAAGCTCTAGTCAGAGTCTCATGCCTCCATGTGTTATCATGTTGCGGCAGTATTCCATTAGTAGTGCCCTTATTTTGGTTGAACTAATTGAGGATGCATCTTCTCTCCGTGTTAATGGATGTAGAAACTGATTGAGCTCATTAAAATATTATGCCATTTACAATGAAAAAATTCTAAGTTTCAACGATTTGTCTTTATCCGATACACATCATCCCGAGACTTCATTTTGATGCTAAATATGATTCATTTGCCGCTCCAGTTACGTTACTGATCCAACTGTCGATTTGTTTTCCGTAGTTGGAGAGGGCAGTCTTCAACCAAGGGTCGAGACGGAGGGGATAAAAGCTGTTGGTGTTTCGCATAGTTGAGTATTGTTGAAAAATATGACTGCGTGAAAGCATGGTTTTCGGTATCGATAATAGTTTTTGGTTAGTGATGTGCAAACGTATATGTATGTGGTATGTATTTGGTGATGGATGGACCAGGGACAAAGTTCATGGGACGTAATTTATCTAGTTGATGGAAATGTTTAGTACAAGAAGTGTTGGTGATAGAGGAGTATTTCATGGTATATAAGCTATCTTAGTTCTACTCTCGCACGACTTCTTACATGAGTAACTCCTTGCCTATTTATAGGCAAGTTGCTCCAAAGTCGTGTCCGCAGCTCTTAGCCTTAGCTAGCTCTATCATAGAGCTTTGTGAACCGACTTTCAAGACAATTATCTCTGCCATTTGTAGGGATAATCTTGTGGACTTCTCTATACAAAATTAGTGGACTCCAGACATTTCTTTAGCCGCTGCTTACTTGCTTTCATTCGGCTACTTCTTGATGAAGAAATATGTTTCTAGATTTTGTTGAAAATGGATCATCAATTTCCAACCAGTATACAGATGAGAAGATTTCATCTGTCTATGGGAAAGTTGTTGATGAAGTTCCTGCTATATATTAATTAGCAGACACCATGTTCTTTCTTTCAGCTTTTGGACCATTCACCTAAGTACTTGTATGTTTCTTTATCATTCTCTAGTAATGAACATCTAGATCTTCTAAAGCAGTAAAGCTGATTTCCGGTATCTGAGAAATCGTTCATTCTCAGATGAACACGGAAGAATCATGCAGAAATCCAATGCCCACACGCTTAAAAGCCTAAGATCAGTAGAGGATTATGTTCTTAATGAAAAACAGGATACTTGGAAGAACATCAACTTTTAGGATTACTTAGGCGGTGTCTGTGTAGGATTTAATCTTACATGCTTTCGAGTGAATGTAGGGAAATTAGACACATTAGTCCTTCTGGTTCACTCTAGTTTTGGTTGGCAAATTGCGAGTTCGGCGATCGCATGAAGTCTTCGTTCGGGTTTCTCCAGCTTATTCCCGCACGTCCTCTAATAATATTTCGTCCTCTTATCACTCCATTTCTGCTTCACTTCATTTGGATGTTCCAATGGAGTTTTGTCCTTGCTCAAGGCTCTATGAGTAGCTACAGTCCCAACTTCCCAAATACATAAATCTGCCCAAATTGCAAAAACCGGCCGTCTTGCGTTTTGGTGTGTTATTCTTTATGGGGATGTATTCATTGTTCTGCTCTCAACTGATCCTTCTTTATACAGAAACTTGGGGTCTAAGACTTATCTCAAACTAGTATGGAACGTTGATGCCTGTGGACTTGTTCCTGGGCATAATTGCCTTCCTACAGTCGAGCGCCTTAACGGGGAACAGCATTTCCTAATCCAAGATTTCCTAATAATCGCTTATCCTAAATACTTGAACCTCTAGTCCGTGCTCTTCCAGTCCACTGAAATCGATTTGTGGAGGTACGGGACAGAAAAGGTATGGGGTAGGGTTAGTCTAAACGTCTAACCGAGGGGAAGCATTTCTTAATAAGAAAAGCTGAAAACATGATAAAAGTGTTGATGCGAAAATCTTCGTCCGGGTAAGTCGTGGGTTCCTTTCTCGCAAGGCAGATGACGCAGTGATTCGAACTCAGGACCTCTCCCGAAAGGAACTTGCGTTCAACCACTACGCCGCTACCACGGGTGGTTTGAGACTTTTTGAGTTGAAAAAGAGATAAAAATGTAACGATTTTCACCATCGTAAAACACATCTGGGATAACTTACAGATATCTCTCGTAAGAAAAATAGTAGTTCGTAAACCCTACATATAAGTACGTAAAAGTCAATTTGAGTCCCTCTTATTAGTCATTGATATGATTGGCGCTACCTTTCGACCATGGCCGACCATCATATCATATCTAAACATGACTCTTCGACACATTCTCAACCACGCATTTCTTTACTTGGCGTTCAGGGAGCAGCAGGTAAGCTGATGCTTATACATCATGTTACTCTGAAATCACTCATCCCACCACACCCATCAATTAGTTGGAGTGAGGGCATCTACACTCAACTTCTGAAAAGGGCAAGCAGGTTCGAGAAGCACTTCTATAGATCACTAACATATCATCGTTATCATAAGCTAGATTTCAGTCTCCAGTAAAATCCAAAACCACATTGAAGACACATAGGAAACACTACCCCTATCTTAATCAAATAGACTGAAGCCCATATCCTGCAACAAAGTAAAAAAAAAAGGTAGAAATATAGCAGAAGTGCTAAAATTTGGCACAGGGGACACTTAGGTGTCAAAATGTATACATAAGTACCATTATTTATTTATTTATTTATTTTAGAATGAGACATTTTAGTCCCCTTATTTCCTCCTATACTCCCACTCCTCTTCAATTGCAAAATTCCCCCCATAGCAAACAATGATAATAACATAATTCTTATCAACTATTTTTACAACTAAGGAAAAAAATAATTATTTTTTGGGACCACATGGACAAAAGACAACTCACACTCCTATAGACTTTATTAAAGAAAAGGAAAGAGATGCACATGTTATTTAGTGGAAAGAAATGACAAGATTCCCCCTCAATAGCCACTTGATTACCTTGCATTCATTTAAAATATTGATAAAAAAAAAAAAAACAGAGATCCTCACGGCAAGTAGAGGTTTCCACGACACCCATTTCAACACTTCAATTAAAAAAAGACCAGAGATCCCCACAACAACCATTCTGAATCCTAAAAATCGCCCGCGTACATTACAATATCACATTTGAGTCCTAAAAATTGCCCTTGCACATTACAATACTACATTCGAGCCCTAAATCACACATCATAATAGCATAAGAGCCTTAATTCCCCCCCCCCCCCTACATTTCAAGATTGAGCCCTAAATTACCAATCTGAACCCTTCAATCACCCTAGCACCATATTTGAGCCATAAATCACACATCACAGTATCATCGAGGCCCTATATTTTCCGGCCAATCCCTACATTTCCCAATCGAGTCCCAAATTTTCCATCAGAGGCCTAATAGATGAGTCGAAGCACTAACTTCACACCATAGGCGAGGCGTCGAAGAGGACAAACTTGGGCGAGTGATGATGGCGAGCGACAACGGTGAGTGATGACCGACCCTCAGTAAGCGTAAACGGTGACCGTAAACAGCAATTGAGAGAAGAGCGTGAGTCCGAGCATGAGCCTGATCATAAACGGAGAAGGCAAGATGTTGTTTAGCCTAAAAATAAGCTAAACGACGTCGTTTACCACCAAGGAAAAACGATGTCGTTGAAGTTGGCCAAGCCAGCGTGGATGGGACGACGTCGTTTTTGTTGTCTATGTGTATTTTTTTAATTTTAAATAATTGCCACCTTAGTAATTAAAAAATATAAGTTAGACGCAATGAATAGTTGACCCCATATTACTTTCTCATGATTTGCATGTAAGGGCTGGTAGAAAACCGAAAAAATTGTGCCGGATGACCATTTTTATGTTGTTAAAAATCCATTTCGATGATTTGAACCCTCCCAATGGAGAAAATCGCTGTTTGCCACCGCATGTTGTGCATGCAAAGATAAAGGTGCTCCGTGTCGATGCATGTGTCACTTTTTGTACAAACAGTGTGTTAGAATGTAGAAAATCAAGAGACAACCAGAAAGAATGCAAGACCTCACTCGAACTAAAATCCCGGACGAAACTCACGTCATTGGACTCTTCCTTCTCCTTGACTTTCTCCTCCTCCTTTGCTTCAGCTGCTGGCACGTCGCCGCCACCTCCCCTACTAACAAGAGCCGTTGCTACAGTAACACTAACAATACTTGAAGGCACTGACGCCAACTTCTCTCTTCCAGATGCAATCAATTCAGTGATGTCTTTTCCCTTGACTTCGGAGAAGAGCAATTCAATCTTATCATCGTCGGCCTCCGCACTGTGGACCCAAGAAGCCAAACTTTTAGTATGAACCCGAAATGACAGTGACAGAAAAGAAATTTCACTTATGGAAAGTTTTGATAGAATTGCTCCAACAAATAAAACAGATTATTGGTAAACCCGGAAATTAATTCAGTTTGCTCTAATAGGTTAGATGTTTTTTCTTCCTTCTTCTTTATTCCCATCTGTTCCCGTGATCCATGTCTCCGTTACTTGAGCATTTTTTTTAAATGAGAAACATGACATGAAAAAGATGACATCATGATCTGGAGCCCCATTATATGATTTGACCAACTGTATCGCAAATTTTTGTTGAAATTATATTCAGAGAAAGCAAACTGTTTGTTGTAATTAGAATATCAATGTAACGGAAGTGAGGTACGGATATTCGAATTTTCTTAAGGCGATTAGTTCCTGTCAATGGTACTCCGCAGATTCACAAACTATGTCTCCTAAGATATAACACTTCGAACCTGTTTGGATTAACACTTTACAAATGGAATTCAATTGAACCAGCACACCCAAAAATATAAGAAGAGTGGAGTAGTATTTCAAATCTCTTTTGGAATCAAGTCGAAAAACCACTATTTTGAAGTTCTATGCTCCTATCTATTTATAGAGCTTTTTAGTTCATGTACAGAAGAGATACATGAAATAAATAGACACATGTATCCACAAAATTCATGAATCAAGAGATACGTGAATCCAAAATATACATGAATCCAGGAAATTTATGAATTCAAGAGATTCGTGAACAAAAAGTTTAGGAAATTCATGAATTCAATAGATACGTGAACATAAAAGACGTATCTTAATGTGTTGGCTTTCGTTGATCCATTAACCATAATTATAACAATTTTGTCATTAGAATTTTGACACGAATGCCTTTCCACTTCATGAGACCATGCGAATTTCATTCAACACATGAACATAGAAAGGAAACCCCACCTAGGACATATTGAAAATGCCATTTTCAACAAGTAATGGGAAAATCTAACGGAACAAGCATCACGCAATCTAACCAAAAACTGGGTTCCTACTGCTGGGACAAATAATGCCAAATTACAAATGAGACAACTTTAGAAGTAAGAAACCAAAGAAATAAGGTGGGTTTTCAATACATGGTAAACTTAATCAAAGTTGAGTTTTAAATAAGGTGGGTTTTCAATACATGGGAAACCTAATCAAAGCTGGATTTTTTTGCCCAGACAGGAACTGACTATATATATTAAATAATAAGTGTGAGGAATGGATAATTAAATGAATGAGACTTATTCTTCTTTATCTTTCTACATGAAATAGAGAAATATACGTATGATAATCTATTCTATTCTTGTCTTCAAATTAGAATTGAATTCTAATTTTTATTTTATTTAAAAAATAAAAAATAAAGAGTTTCTTACAAACGCCCCATTTTGAAATCTGGGGAGAGGGATCAAGATCAAGAAGTTATTGAAATTTTTTCTTTAAGAATTTATTTGATTTAGGGAACAAATTCAATTTCTTCATCATATGATTCGATATTGATCCGATTCAATATCATTAAGGTGTAATTCATCCCATTGAATTTACATGCGAAAAATTTATCATCTCTGTAGAATTAAATCCCGAGTTATTGCCAAATAAAAAAAAAAATGAGATTATGGAAGTAAATATTGTGCCTTTAGTGGGCCTAGTATTTCCAGCAATTGCAATGGCTTCTTTATCTCTTCGTGTTCAAAAAAACTTCGATCAAAAGGAGGTTGCTCCCTCACTCTGGTTCGAACTGCGCATGAGGGAGTCCCTAAGTTCCAACCGGCGAAAATGAGGCAAAAATAGAAGGAGCGGTTGGGAGGGGAAGTGCAATTCCAAGTCTAGGTCTGGCGGTGTGTGGGGGCACGTGCGTGTCTCTGCCATAGCGTCCCCCTCCCTCTGCCCAACCGAAGCCATATCGCATCGCTTCGCTCGAGACGCCGCCACGTCCTTCCAAATTCAGTTGAGAAGCGTCAGCCCAGGAAAAGATGAAATGTCGTCGAGAGGAATGGGCACAACCCATCTTGGTTCTCGTGCAGATGGGTGTGCGAGGATGTCCTAAAAATTGCATCCTTTGCCCGTCGAAACACAGCGGGATCTCGTACTGGCTTTCCATGTGACCCGATGGCGGAGATGCGTTATAGCGCTCCTCGCCCAACCGAAGCCATAATGCGTCGCTTCGCTCGAGATGCAGGCACGTCCTGCCAAATTCAGTTGAGAAGCGTCGGTCCAGGAAAAGATGAAACGTTGTCAAGAGGAATCGGCACAACCCCTCGCGTCACCCTCCTTGAAATACTTTCTCGGGTTTCGTAGCACATTTGACTGCCTTGCTCCTTCGCTCCGGAGGCAAAACCTGAAGTCTAGTAATGTCAAGCTTTCCTATATAAACGTCGCCTTGGAATCTCTGGCCAACCCACCTTTTTGCTTCCTAATATTCTTTCCTGCTCTATCTCCCTCTATTTCTCTCTGCGTTGCGTGAGGAAAGAAAAGAGGAGGGAAATGGCTCAACGGAGGCTCCGGGACTACATTGACACCTTGAAGCACGAGGTGATCGCTTCCCTATAGCTTCCATCTCCATGGCATCTCTCTTTTCGCTAGATCATCAGTAGATTTTGACATCGTTCGCCTGGCAAAAGAAGTGGTCGTCCTTTTCGTTTCCTGAATGACGAGCGAGCCAGCCCTCTTTTAAGCTGATGAGCATGAGCTTTTGATCGTCTTATCTCGGTCTATGTATATATGCATGATTATGCAGTCCATCTTGACTACTAGGGTATCATGGATGGAGAGTATGAGGAGACCAGGAGAGCACAAAACTCAAATTTTCCAAATCTCATGATGAATGTCATCGACAATTTCCCGAGTGACGGTGACAACAGCATGAGAGAGCTAGCCGACCTTCTGTAAACTTCAGTTTTCTTGACTTCGACGGTTGTGTGCTCTAAGTTTTTATTCTTTTCTGGCTTCTTGGTCGCTGATAATCGGTGGGTGATTTTGATGATTGTTTTCAGGAGTGCAAGGAGCGTGGATTATACCAAAGTCACTACTGCTGCTCATCTGATCAAAGGGGGTGGCAACAGGTAGATAAACAATTTACTTTAATTTCCAAAAAGGGTAACTATTCGATTTTATTGGTATGTTATGCGTGAAATTTTCTTAAAATTAATTTTTTGACATGAAATACTCAACATCTTCAAGAGTAGGAACATTTCCAGCACTTGTGTTCGAAAGTTTCCCCTTTTAGTCATATTCTTAGCATGCTGCATTAGGAAAGATCAATCCTGTTTGAATTATGTGCTTGCAAGAAGGCTGATCAGTGGCCCAAGTCTGTGTTTGTTGGAAAAACCAGATAACGGTAGATTTCCATATCCATTATTTAGGTTTTGTTTGGCCAAGGCGCATGTGGCAACTGTCTAGTACATTCCAATGGGACTAGCGCGTGAAGAAATTTGAGCATGAGCATTTTGAACCTATTGCCGCTTTAAACTGAGTTTGATTGCATGCAAATTCGGCCAAATTTACTGGGATATGGTTTGAAGAATGATATAAAGATGATTAGTTCTTTGTTGGAGGCTTTGGACTGAAATCAGTCATATACTCATTTTGATATCTAATTTTTCTGAGTTGTTAATGACAAGTTATTTCCTGAATGACACCTCATTTACTACAAAAAAGACTTGTATTCCTGTGCTCGTTGCTTGTGTTGTAGCCTTGGTTTTCTTGTCAAATGTATAGACAAGCTTTTAAATATCTGTTATTAGTTTTCTCGTATCTGCATAACCATATATGTAGACTAACCTACTAAAGCTATAAGTTTATTGCTTGCATTCCTTATTTTACGGTTGTTCATTTTATTGCCTAGTGATCAACATCATTAGTCATTCAAAGCATTCTCTTTTGATAGCATGAACTGTCATTGCTGTCTCCTTGATTGATGAAAGGGTGTTTAGATTAGAATCATACACAGACTTCTCCAAGAACATACAGCAATAGTTTAGTCAATGCCTCGTGTGAAGTGCAGTTGAACCAATGTGCTCGAAAAGTTTAAAAGCTTTTGCTAAGATTCTAAAAAAGTGCACCAGTTTTTACCTAGCACTACTATGCACTAACAGTCGTGTTATTTGTGCATGGTTTTCTTGAAGTTCCAGAAGGTGTTAGGTGATTTTACTAGATTGCTCGCTTGATCTTGGTTTAGCGCTTGTCTGTTGAGTGACTGGCTCTAGGTCTCTCAGGCTTGGATCGGGCTGTGGTGTTAACTTTTAACTTCTGGCTATAGCCATAACTTTGATCAAAGATACATTATGCAAAAAGTTATCTATGATGCCTGTGTCTTCAATAATTTGCTGTTGTATTCATTTACATCGAGATAGCAATTTCTCTTCCTTAGAAATACAATATTGGTGATCTGCATCCATTGAAGATTTTGAAAAGCAATTTACTGACTTGGAATCTTGCTTTGAATATGAGAAGCTTATTTACCAGTGCATGGTTCTTGCTGAGTTGCTGACTATGTGAACATCGTATGAATGGGTAGTGAATGAGTACTACCACTTTCGTGACAAACTCAGAACCCTATATCAGGTACTGCCTCTATCAAATGAAATCTGCTTATGCTTCTCTTGAAAGACCTGGAGTATTCACAATTCTCCATGGTTTCGCCAAGAACTCTTTATACTTCATGAATTATGATATTGAAGGCTTTGAAATTATCAAAGGAATGAATGTTAAGCCGAACAAGGCCATCGATTAATCTGGAGAAGTACTTAGAAAATGTTAGTCAGGACTCAAAACATCCTGATAAACAAGAGACCACTGAGCAATTCCCAAAGACGAACAAGAAAGAGAATATTGTTATCGGATATGAGATGAGCTTCACATCTTAGGGAAACAAATATGAGGTTGTCATACAGTCTTTTTACTTTTTGCAAATAGCGTTACTTGCGAATAAAGTGTGGAACTCACAATGGAGATGCTTGTCTATGGTTAGGCTATAATCAGAGTCTCTTGCTGCCACGCGTTATCATGTTGCAGCAGTATTCCATTAGTAGTGCCCTTATTTTGGTTGAACTAATTGAGGATGCATCTTCTCTCCGTGGCAATGGACGTACAAACTGATCGGGCTCATCAAAGTATTATGGCATTTAGAATGAACAAATTCTAAGTTTCAGCTATTCGTCTTTATCCTATGCACATCATCCACAGATTTCATTTTGATGCTAAATATGATTCATTTGCTGCTCTGGTTACATTACTGATCTGACTGTCAATTCGTTTCCTGCAGATGGAGAGGGCAATCGCCCACAGCGAGTCCAGAAGGAGAGGATAAAAGCTGTTGGTGTTTTGCTCAGTTGAGTATACAGATGAGAAGATTTCATCTGTCCATGGGAAAGTTGTTTATGAAGTTCCTGCTATGTATAAATTAGTAGAGACCAAGTGCTTTCTTTTGGCTTTTGGACCATTCACCTAAGTATTTTGTATGTTTTTTAAGTGCATGAATAGTAGTTGAACCTGGGATGATAACTTTTCAAATTTCCTTGCTAAAAGCATATCTGTGCCAGTTTCATCAATTTCTATGCTTGTCGAGGTTCTTGATTTAGTAATCGCTTGATGAATTGATTCCTAGTACTGGATGATCAACCATGTATTGAATCTAATGAGAAAATCCTGCTTGAGTGCCCACCATTGCGCATGTTCACAAAGAAAAAGAGTGTTTTGTGTCCGTACACATATGCCTCCTTAACCTTTTTAGGGCCAAATAGGGTGTAGCTACCCCTAAGGTGGTGCTTACCAATGAATGCTAGTTGCAAAATTACTATGCTAGCATTAGCATGGCTTATGTATGAATGCTCTTATTTTATTGGCAAACCTTTGTTGGGCTTATTGTTGCAACAGAAGAAGATTCTCTTGATTGGAAAGTGCTAAATGGCATTCGAGTTCCTGCATGAACATGACAACTGGGTCGTTGAAGTATAGCATTCAAGTTCCTGCATGAACATGACGATCAAGTGATTTCATAAGTTGACTACCATTTGATTATCCTATGATGTTGTCCTTTTCCTTTGCATTTTTGGGTGTCAGAGATTATTTTACCTCATAAGGGTCAGGCTCATCTTTTGCATGAATAAGCTGCATAACATCTTCTACTCTTTTTATGTTGCCTGCAGGGTGAATTTTACGTTAAAGAGTGATATACTAATCTATTCGAAATTGTGAAATGTAAAACAAGCGTTTGAGCTATTGAGGTATTGAATTTGTTCTTTGTGAAGCATTCTATGTCCTTTTAAGTGCTTAGCCTTATATTTACAATCTAAAGTTGTTTCCTGGTAATGCCTGTTCAGGTGAGCCCAGATGGGAAGCAATTTTCTGTTACATCACCATATCGTAGGATCAGAGTTTTTGGTTTAAGTCTGGCAAACTGAGGCGTGTTTATGATGAGTCTCTTGAGGTAATTTCTCCTTTCTGAATGCACTTGCAATGCAGTCTACTTTTCATTTGCAATGTGATATCGTTTTCATTTGTCAATCAGGTTGCCCAAGATCTCCAGAGAAGTAATGTCGCTCTATATCAGCTGGAAGCTATTGATTTTGGGAGAAGGATGGCTGTTGAGAAAGAAATTGAGAAAACAGAAAACGTACCACAACCAAATGCAGTCTTTGATGAAAGTTCAAACTTTCTTTTGTATGCAACACTACTTGGTATAAAAGTGAGAAGCTACTAACTTGTCTTCTTCATTTTTCTTTATCGGAAAGCAACTCTATCTGTGGCCATGGTTGTTTTGACCGGTCTATTTATTTTTCCTTCCTTTCTTCTTAATTGTAGGTGGTTAATTTACACACCAATAAAGTTGCCAGAATACTTGGAAAAGTTGAGAACAATGACAGATTCTTGAGAATTGCCCTGTATCAAGGGGACAGAAGCAGCAAAAAAGTGAGAAAAATCCCTGCTGCTGCTGCAAATGCAAATGAGAACAAGGAACCACTAACGGATCCTACACTTTTATGCTGTGCATTCAAGAAACATAGAATCTATTTATTCAGGTATCATTCTATTGCAGTAGTTAGTCATTTTTTGGGCAAATGCATTTAGAGCTTGATTCCCAACCTTTAGCATGTCTTTATTATCTAATGTCCTGGTATGTCTTAGATGATCAAGTCCTGCGGCATTGCCTAACAGTGTTTTCGAACTCATTTTAGCATCATCAGATATACTGCTATAAACCTATGGCACAACAGGTTACTTTATTTGTGAGAAGTTTGCTTCTAGACTAGTTTTTGTTTGGATAAGTTGTTAGTTGCCTTTTCATTTGATTATAGTCGGACTTATCTTTCATCGGGTTATTAAAGGCTTCATGATACAGACAGGTGACCCTTTGGGAGATGGCACTGGAGGACAATCAATTTGGCGAAGGGAGTTTGAGGACGAATTCCACAAAAGGTGATTTTACTTATCATCAATATAATATGATGTATCTTTGAAGCAAAACAAGGATGTACTCTTGCTTTTGTGCCTCCCCTAAAATTATGTTTTCTCGGTCTGAGATTGCTAATGCAAATATAAAGCAGGTTGTGGAAGTAATAGTCTCGGTTTGGGGATGAAGTGTCTAGCCAGTTCATCATAAAAATATCGTAAGCAGCTAAGGAATTGTAAACTCTTTTGACTTTATTCATAGCATCAGAAGGCTGAGAAAGTCTACTCAAAGATTATAAAGATTGAGGATAGGAATGTTCATCTTTCCTCGGAAATTACGTTCTCCTCGACTGCTCGCTGAAGTTCTGTTTGACTTACTAGCATGTGTCTGAGTCTCTGAATTTGCAATTTTTGATTCAATATATTTAGGTACTCTAGTTTGCTGCCAATACTCCCATTTCATTTGTTTTAGCAAAATTAGCTCATGAGGTACTTTAATTTGGCTATCAACGCTCTCCCATAATAGTAGTATTTTTCTTTTATTGGGTATAAATTTGTCAGTCTCTTAAGTGCTTTTTATTATGTACTTGCATCTGTTTTTTCCTCTTGGGTACTGTTCTAATTGCTTTTTTTGTGTAAGATGGTTTTTCCAGAAGAAATCTGACCTTGAATTGCACATTCTGTTGCTGCAGTTTGAGGCATGACAGGCCTTTCACAGTGTCAATGGCAAATGCAGGCCCCAACGCCAATGGTTCTCAGTTTTTTATCACCACAGTGGCCACACAATGGTTAGATAACAAGCACACCGTTTTTGGTAGAGTTGCCAAGGGAATGGATGTTGTACAGGTAATAAGATCTTAGTTTCCTGTTGCCAAGGCATGCATGATAGTCGTTGACGTCGCAATGCATCTATTATTGGATCACTGAATTTGGTGCAACACAGTAGTTTCCTTGATGGGATGTGATAATGCAGTCGTTGCTTGAGCTTTGGGCTATTAGTTTCTGGAGGAACTGGTAGTGTCCTACTCTGGTCAAGAACTTCTCGATGACGAGAACATCAGCCTAGCGCTGTGGATTTGTTGATTTCTTTATCTGTTTGAATAGGATCTTTGGATAAGTTTCTGACAGATTGAGAAAAACTTGAAACCCTTACCATGTTGTTGCAGGGGATAGAGAAGGTGAAAGTGGACAGGGCTGACAAACCGTATCAAGATGTTAAAATCCTAAATGTGACTGTCCCAAAGTCTTGAATATGGTTGATTTATCAGTGGATTTTTGGAGAGTGGACGGTTCTGTCCTCCGACATGATATCCAGTGGAACACTCCGATTCCCTCTGGCCCTTGTTGTCTGAAGTTGATTCTGAGAGGAAATGGTGGACAAATGAAATCCTCGGAGATGAAGGAAATAATGAATCAGGGACTAACTAGTGCTTCGGATTTATCATTGTGATTTTGAATTCATTTTTATGGGTTCATACCACCCTCATGCATCGTTCTCTTGCTAGGCTTGAACTTGATTTGCCAAGGAAAGGGAAAAGATTGGCTCCAGGCCCGGCATTTGTGGATCAACCTAACAACAGAAGTGTAATTGTCTGTTCATTCCTTTTTATTTTTGATCCTGTGTTGTCATAATATCTCTAAAAAATCTGAAAAATAAGAAAGAGAAGGCCCACATTTTCTCTTTGCAAATCTGATTTGGGTCGGAAGAAGTTTTGACCAAAACTGGCTAAACAATGTTTCCAACCAAGGCCCTGTATTCTTACGTCTGTAACTGTAAGAACTTTTTTTTTTGACATCGGCAGCTTGGGGCTTGATTTGGGAAAAAACATGGAAAAGACAGCTCAATGCTCATTGATTAGGATAGTAAAATTAAAATAATACAAGCTAGGAAAAGCACTTAAAAACGTTCACCATTTGTATAAAGTGTCCAAGATCACGTTTGATCACTCAATCGGTACTACACGTTAAACATTTTGCAGCTGATTTGATTAAGATTGAATGTGGACAAAATTTCTTGAATAATTTGAGGAGGGAAGGAGTCACTTAATTTGGTCAATTGGAGCATTCTCAATGGATTCTAGAATTTGTCTACGATTTCACGTCGTTAGAAACTGGACATATATAAATTCACCTTGCAATTTTCCTTCATTGCCAAATAAATTTCTGATTAGTGAGAAGTTCTCAATTTATCAAGCAAGGCCCAAGTTTGTTTGGTCAGAGCCTAAAAACCCTAAGCCCATTTTGACTAACACATTAACTGTTTCAACAGTGATGAATGGTTCTTTGATCGTTTCTGCTTAAATTCAAATACGAGAAGGCAACAATCTCAAGCAGGTTCTGGAGATGGCAACAAGCCGTCCCTAAATTTTCTTTTAGGGATGGCTCCGACAATAGCCCCGGCGATGGGCTTCACAAACCTGTTTGGGGATGTCTTTTTCAGCTCTAGGGACGGTTTTGTTGCTTAATCATTTAGTCTTTTTCAGCTTTAGGGATGGTTTTGTCACTCAACCACTAGTTTCCATTTGTAGTGTCCCCTATTTATTTGCTATGATAAGAGAGCAACTCCTTCATTTGTGTTATATTGTCCCATTACAATACTTTTTCTAATTACGGTTCACTTAGAAAAATGATGTACTTACCAATATGGGATGCCCCATAAATTAGGTGATGACTTAATTCCACACGTACTTTAAGATTATTCTTTGGCTTTTTTCTTTATTTTTCTCGGAAAAATTTCTAACTAGCTTATCCCCTCCAAACAGATTAAGTCTATTCACTAGAGATCCTTGTCAAAAAAGATGGTTTAAGGTAATAAAGATAAGAGGAGAGAGAAAAAAAGAAGAGGAATGAACCAGTTGACCTCCTTTGGCCTTCTATTGGTCATGTCATGAACAGAAAATTTACTTGCTACAATTAAAAAAGATGGGGTTTCATTTTCCAGAACGTGCAAACCTAATTAAAGCTGGGTATTTTTGTCAAGCAAATTGCACCTTCTCAACCTCACAATGAATTTCTTGCCTTTATTTTTTTCGGAAAAATTCCTAACTAGCTTATCCCCTCCAAACATGTTAAGTCTATCCACTAGAGCTCCCGGTCAAAAGAGATGGTTTAAGGTAATAAAGATAAGAGGAGAGAGAAAAAAAGAAGAGGAATGAAAGCTTTTATAGCGGGCTATTAAACTAGTTGACCTCCTCTGTCCTTCCATTGGTTATGTCATGAACAGAAAATTCACTTGCTACAATTAAAAAAGGTGGGTTTTCACTTTCAGTACGTGGAAACCTAATTAAAGCTGGGTATTTTTGTCAAGCAAATTGCACCTTCTCAACCCCACGATGAATTTCTTGCCTTTATTTTTCTCGGGAAAATTCCTAACTAGCTTATCCCATCCAAACATGTTAAGTCTATCCACTAGAGCTCCAGGTCAAAAGAGATGGTTTAAGGTAATAAAGATAAGAGGAGAGAGAAAAAAAGAAGAGGAATGAAAGCTTTTATAGCGAGCTATTAAACCAGTTGACCTCCTCTGGCCTTCTATTGGTCATGTCATGAATAGAAAATTCACTTGCTACAATTAAAAAAGATGGGGTTTCATTTTCCACAACGTACAAACCTAATTAAAGCTGGGTATTTTTGTCAAGCAAATTGCACCTTCTCAACCTCACAATGAATTTCTTGCCTTTATTTTTTTTGGAAAAATTCCTAACTAGCTTATCTCCTCCAAACATGTTAAGTCTATCCACTAGAGCTCCCGGTCAAAAGAGATGGTTTAAGGTAATAAAGATAAGAGGAGAGAGAAAAAAAGAAAAAGAATGAAAGCTTTTATAGAGGGCTATCAAACCAGTTGACCTCCTCTGGCCTTCTATTGGTCATGTCATGAACAGAAAATTCACCGACTACTATTAAAAAATGTGGATATGTGGAAACCTAATTAAAGCTCCTAATTAAAGCTGGGTATTTTTGTTAGGCAAATTGCACATTCTCAACTCCACACAATGAATTTCTTGCCTTATCAAGGGATTTTTCAGATAGTAATTGTAGCTTCGATCAAAACGAGGTTGCTCCCCCACTCCAGTTCGAGCTGTGCATGAGTTACTGGGAAGTTCCAACTGGCGAAAACGACAAGAAAATAGAAGGAGCCATTGGCAGGGCAGGTCCGGAGGCACGTGGGGCGTGTGGGCGTCTCGTCCATAACGCCTCCCTCCCTCTCTTGCCCAACCAAGGCCGTTACGCACAGCTTCGCTTGAGACGCAGCCATGTCCTACCAAATTCGGTCGACATCTCAGTTCTTGTGCAGATGGGGGTTGCGTGGATGTCCTAAAATGTGCATCTTTTGCCTGCTGAAAGACAGCGGGATCTCGTGCTGGGTCTCCATGTGGCCCGAGGGCGGAAATGCGTTCGAGCGCTTCGATATAATCATGTTTATTTAACTTGATATAGGGACTTCATAATTTTCCCTCCCAACCTTCACCCAACCTCATCCACTCTTTGATTCCGATATAATCCAACAACGAGTTTTCTTAACTCGCTTGACAAGGACAAGTACAAACCTAAACCCAATCATATTTTACCTAACAAGCATGCTTGTTCCAAGTTTTAAGAGCCCGGAACTTGTAATTATCGTATAGACTCTTGAAATCACCATGGAACTTAGAACTTAACACAAACGGTGGGCTAATCTTAAATTCTTTTCACTGTCAAAAGCTTAATTTGTTTTGCAGTATTAAGAGTTTTGTTCTAATTCGATTACCAATGTAAATTCTGGCTTTCTCTTTGGACAATTGACCACATCATTAACTCAACTTCAAAATCGGATTGCATGTCTACTAGCCAACCGTCAATACCCCTTTTTTTTTTTTTTTAAAAAAAAAGATGGATTAATCAACTGCTCAAAGAGTCTTGATTTAACATATTACGATAATGCTTGCCAAACCCCCAAGTCAACACTCGTTAACGATAACCAATCTAACAAAACAGTTAAATCATCAAAGCTCATAAAACCGAAGCAAACTTTGGGAATGCTTGAACCATCCAGGATGATTGAACTTGATTTCTTGATCCATTTGTAAAAGGGGAATGGTTTCTTATTTTTTTTATTGGAAAACTGTCTTTGCTTTTTATCAATTGCGTTTTCAATGTTGTTTTCATCAACAAGCGAGAATGAATCTCCTGATAAAAACTTGCTTGAAAAGTTTTTTTAAACAAATGATTTGACGTGTTTTGGATAGATTGTTATTTTATGTTTTATATTTTGTACTTTTGTTCAATTTAAATTTTTTATAGATGCACTTCGATTTTATTCAATCTTTAGCAACCAAAATTCTCACAATATTAATGTCAATACATAGATTTACACATATTTTCTTCATGTTGATTGATAATTTAAATCTTAAAGAGAAAGTCAAGAAAAATATTTTATATCTTAGACTAAATTCTCGAATAAGTGAAGGCAGCGCTACTGCTTTCCAGCCAATGGTAACTTGGCGCGGCGCAAACCGGCGCCACACGCTCTAGAAACGTGATGGGGCCCACTCAGCTTGGCTTTGTGTTCTTTTCCTTTTCTTAAGACAAAAAGCGAAGAAAGACTGGATTGAATTTCTCGTGCATTCCGTAGAATCCTGTCTGTCTGAATGTTAAAATTATAATTAATCAGCACATAAACAATAGATCAGCTTAACGTACTCAATTAAAATTAATATAATTTTCATAGTCCGAGTACTAATTTTTTTTTAATTGATTACTTAACTCAGTGTTCTCGAGACACTTGTTAACAAAATCCTTTGAATATTAAAGTAGTCCATGAATTTAATGTTAAATCGGTTCCTCAATATGAAAACGATTTACAACACGGTTTTCGGAGCACATTTGACTTGCCTTGCTCCTTTGCTCCGAGGCCAAAATCGGAAGCCTAGTAATGTCCAACTTCCCTATATAAACCCCGCCCCAATTCTTTTTAACTTCCTAACTTTCTTTGCCTGCTCAATCTCCTTCTACATCGCTCTGTGTTGCGTGAGGAAAGAAAGGAGGAGGAAAATGGCTCGCCAGAGCCTCCAAGACTACATTGACAACTTGAAGAACGAGGTGATCGCTTTCGTCTCCGTAGCGTCTCTCTTTTCGCTGGATCATCAATCGCCCGCATGTTTTAGATTTTGACATCGTTTGCCTGGCGAAAGAAGTGGTCATCCTTTTCGCTTCCTGAACGATGAGCGAGCAAGCCCACTTTTAAGCTGATGAACATGAGCTTCTTGATCGTCTTGTGTCGGTCTATGTATGTATGCATGATTATGCAGTCCACCTTGATTGCTTATTTTGTAGGAAAATGCAGATTATTTCTCGTATACCTGTACCATGAGACGAGTAGCACTAGGTTTTGTCCACCAGATGACCTGTAAAATTATTTCCTATGATATCTTACTGTGTGTTTTGCTGTCGTGAAATGATTTTTTTTTTTTTTTTGGGATGGAGGGTTATTTTATAGGTTATAAAGGGAAGATGAACATGGTTATTATAGAGGATCTTACAAAGTGCCTGTGACTTTAATAGTTATTTCTTCTTTTTGACGGTTGACATTTCGCGTCTCTATTTTTACCATCTGTCTAGGGTATCATGGATGGACAGTATGAGGAGACCAGGAGATCACAAAACTCAATTATTCCAAATCTCATGATGAATGCAATCAACAATTATCTGAGTGACGGTGACAACAGCATGAGAGAGCTAGCCGACCTTCTGTAAACTTCAATTTTCTTGACTTCGACGGTTGCATGCTCTAAGTTTTTATTCTTTTCTGGCTTCTTGGTCGCTGATAATCGGTGGGTGATTTTGATGATTGTTTTCAGGAGTGCAAGGAGTGTGGATTATACTAAAGTCACTACTGCTGCTCATCTGATCAAAGGAGGTGGCACCAGGTAGATAAACAATTTACTTTAATTTCCAAAATGGGTAACTGTTCGATTTTATTGGTATGTTATGCGTGAAATTTTTTTGAAATTAATTTCTTGACATGAAATACTCAACATCTTCAAGAGTAGAACATTTCCAGCCCTTGTGTTCGAAATTTTCCACTTTTAGTCATATTCTTAGCATGCTGCATTAGGAAAGATCAATCCTGTTTGAATTATGCTCTTGCAAGAATGCTGATCAGTGGCCTATGTCCGTGTTTATTGGAAAAACCAGATGACGGTAGATTTCCTTATCCGTTATTTAGAATTTGTTTGGCTGTGGCGCGTGTGGCAACTGTCTCGTACATTCCAATGGGACTAGCGTGTGAAGAATTTTGAGCATCAGCGTTTTCAATTTCGTGATTTAATCCGCATTATTGTTCAGAACATTAGTCAATGAGATAACTGCCAACTAAGTAGTGAATGCGGCGCATTATATACATCAAGCCTACATGAAGGATCTGTGATGTTGCCAGACCGTCAAGTCTGTTTCAACGCATAAAGTGTGCATACGACATCACATATATGGGCTTGTCCGCTTTTGAATGTTATTATTGGCCTAGTTCCATAGTAATTGGAAGCCGCATTCCAATGCTCAATATTTGGAGGGCTACTTCTATGCCACGGCCGTATTATCTAAATACGGACATATAACGTATATGAGATATTCCAACAACCGAACAAAACATAAACTTTAAAATTGTCGTTTTAAACTTTATGAGTTTGATCACATGCAAATTTGGCCTAATTTACAGAGATGTAGTTTGAACAATGACATAATGATGATTAGTTCTTTGTCGGATGCTTCATACTGAAATCAGTCGTATTGATTTTGATATCTAATTTTCCGAGTTGTTAACTGAATGACATCTCTTTACTACTAATATGACTTGTATACCTGTACTCGTTGCCTGTGTTGTAGCCTTGGTGGTTGCCGGGTTGTTGCAGAAGCTCGTGCTCTTATAACTGCCAGCCTTAATCGGGACAAGCAAAGGTAGAAATTGGCATTTTCTTTGCATTCATGATTTCAGAACCCTTATAACAGTATGTGCACAATTATATCTAAGGATTTGTTTCGTTCAACAAATTATAGGCATCTTGTCAAATGTATATACAAGCGTTTATATATCTGTTATTAATTTTCTTGTATTTGCATAACCATACAATGTAAATTAACCTCCTAAAAGCTATAAGTTTATTGCTCACGTTCCTTATTTTATGGTTGTGCCTTTCAATGCCTAGCAATTAACATCATTAGTCATTCAAAGAATTGTCTTTTAATAGCATGTAACTGTCATTGCTGTCTTCTTGATTGATGAAAGGGTATCTAGGTTAGAATAATACAGAGACTTCTCCAAGAACATAGAACAATAGTTTAGTCAATGCCTCACATGAAATGCAGTCGAACCGAGTGCATGAAAAGTTTAAGAGCTTTTGCTAAAATTCTAAAGATTTGCACTGGTTTTTACCTAGCACTATTATGCACTAATATTTGTGCTATTAGCGCATGGTTTTCTCGGAAGTTCCAAATGGTGTCAGGTGACTTTACTAGATTGCTCACTTGATCTTGGTTTAGCGCATATATGTTGAGTGACTGGCTCTAGGTCTCTCAGGCTTGGATCTTGCTGTGGTGTTCACTTTTAACTTCTGGCTTTAGCCATAACTTTGATCAAGATACATTATGCGAAAAGTTATCTAAGATGCCTGTGTCTAGAGACTTTTTGGTATCTTCAATAGTTTGCTGTTGTATTCATTTACATCAAGACAGCAATTTCTCTTCCTTAAAAATATAGCATTGGTGATCTGCATCCAGTGAAGATTTTGAAAAGCAATGTACCAATACGAATATCTGACTTTGAACATGAGAAGCTTATTTACCTTTGCATGTGATTTAACCTAACAATGCTTATGGTTCTTGCTGAGTTGCTGACTATGTGAACATATGCCAACCACTGACTGCATGCGATATGAGCTTCTCCATTAGTTTTTGCAATTTTTTTAAAAAATGATTGCCTATGTATTTATTGATGGTCAATTTGACCCTTATGTCTCTGCGGTTGTCTTCTAGATGCAAGATATCGTATGAACGGGTGGTGAATGAGTACTATGACTTTCGCGACAAACTTAGAACCCTACATCAGGTATTGCCTCAGTTAAATGAACTCTGCTTATGCTTTCCTGAAAGACCCAAAGTATTCTCAATTCTTCATGATTTCGCCAAGAACTCTTTATACTTGAATTTGAGATATCAAAGGCTTTGGAATTATTAAAGGAATGAATGTTAAGCCGATAAGGCCATCAATTAATCTGGAGAAACACTTAGAAAATGTTAGTTGGGACTCAAAACAGATAAACAAAAGACCGGCGAGCAAGTCCTGAAGACGAACAAGAAAGAGAATATTGTTATGGAATATGAGATGAGCCTCACATCTTAGGGAAGCAAATATGAGGTTGTCATACAGTCTTTTTACCTTTTGCAAATAGCGTTATTCGCAAACAAAGTGGGGAACTCGCAATGGAGATGCTTGTCTATGGTTAAGCTCTAGTCAGAGTCTCATGCCTCCATGTGTTATCATGTTGCGGCAGTATTCCATTAGTAGTGCCCTTATTTTGGTTGAACTAATTGAGGATGCATCTTCTCTCCGTGTTAATGGATGTAGAAACTGATTGAGCTCATTAAAATATTATGCCATTTACAATGAAAAAATTCTAAGTTTCAGCGATTTGTCTTTATCCGATACACATCATCCCGAGACTTCATTTTGATGCTAAATATGATTCATTTGCCGCTCCAGTTACGTTACTGATCCAACTGTCGATTTGTTTTCCGCAGTTGGAGAGGGCAGTCTTCAACCAAGAGTCGAGACGGAGGGGATAAAAGCTGTTGGTGTTTCGCATAGTTGAGTATTGTTGAAAAATATGACTGCGTGAAAGCATGGTTTTCGGTATCGATAATAGTTTTTGGTTAGTGATGTGCAAACGTATATGTATGTGGTATGTATTTGGTGATGGATGGACCATGGACAAAGTTCATGGGACATAATTTATCTAGTTGATGGAAATGTTTAGTACAAGAAGTGTTGGTGATAGAGGAGTATTTCATGGTATATAAGCTATCTTAGTTCTACTCTCGCACGACTTCTTACATGAGTAACTCCTTGCCTATTTATAGGCAAGTTGCTCCAAAGTCGTGTCCGCAGCTCTTAGCCTTAGCTAGCTCTATCATAGAGCTTTGTGAACCGACTTTCAAGACAATTATCTCTGCCATTTGCAGGGATAATCTTGTGGACTTCTCTATACAATACAAAATTAGTGGACTCCAGACATTTCTTTAGCCGCTGCTTGCTTGCTTTCATTCGGCTACTTCTTGATGAAGAAATATGTTTCTAGATTTTGTTGAAAATGGATCATCAATTTCCAACCAGTATACAGATGAGAAGATTTCATCTGTCTATGGGAAAGTTGTTGATGAAGTTCCTGCTATATATTAATTAGCAGAGACCATGTTCTTTCTTTCAGCTTTTGGACCATTCACCTAAGTACTTGTATGTTTGTTTATCATTCTCTAGTAATGAACATCTAGATCTTCTAAAGCAGTAAAGCTGATTTCCGGTATCTGAGAAATCGTTCATTCTCAGATGAACATGGAAGAATCATGCAGAAATCCAATGCCCACACGCTTAAAAGCCTAAGATCAGTAGAGGATTATGTTCTTAATGAAAAACAGGATACTTGGAAGAACATCAACTTTTAGGATTACTTAGGCGGTGTTTGTGTAGGATTTAATCTTACATGCTTTCGATCGAATGTAGGGAAATTAGACGAATGTAGGGAAATTAGACACATTAGTCCTTCTGGTTCACTCTAGTTTTGGTTGGCAAATTGCGAGTTCGGCGATCGCATGAAGTCTTCGTTCGGGTTTCTCCAGCTTATTCCCGCACGTCCTCTAATAATATTTCGTCCTCTTATCACTCCATTTCTGCTTCACTTCATTTGGATGTTCCAATGGAGTTTTGTCCTTGCTCAAGGCTCTATGAGTAGCTACAGTCCCAACTTCCCAAATACATAAATCTGCCTAAATTGCAAAAACTGGCCGTCTTGCGTTTTGGTGTTATTCTTTCTGGGGATGTATTCATTGTTCTGCTCCCAACTGATCCTTCTTTATGCAGGCACTTGGGGGTCTAAGACTTATCTCAAACTAGTGTGGAACGTTGATGCCTGTGGACTTGCTCCTGGGCATAATTGCCTTCCTACAGTCGAGCGCCTTAACGGGGAACAACATTTCCTAATCCAAGATTTCCTAATAATCGCTTATCCTAAATACTTGAACCTCTAGTCCGTGCTCTTCCAGTCCACTGAATACGATCTGTGGAGGTACGGAACAGAAAAGGTATGGGGTAGGGTTAGTCTAACTGAATTTAGAATTCTTCCTGTCACACCAGCACTAGCCTCGACAGCAAATAATGCCCGAACGTCTAACCGAGGGGAAGCATTTCTCAATAAGAAAAGCTGAAAACATGATAAAAGTGTTGATGTGAAAATCCAATGTGGTGTTTCAACAAATGAACCATCTTCGTCCGTGAATCAACTTGCTTAGAAACCTCAAGCAGGTTAAGTGCACCTATCACATCACTCTGAAGGGCTTGAGACTTTTTGAGTTGAAAAAGAGATAAAAAGGTAACCATTTTCACTATCGTAAAACACATTTGGGACAACTTATAGATATCTCTTGTAAGAAAATAGTTGGTAAGCCTTACATATAAGTACGTAAAAGTCAATTTGAGTCCCTCTTATTAGTCATTGATATGATTAGCGCTACCTTTCGACTATGGCTGACCGTCATATCATATCTAAACATGACTCTTCGACACATTCTCAACCACGCATTTCTTTACTTGGAGTTCAGGGAGCAGCAGGTAAGCTGATGCTTATACATCATGTTACTCTGAAATCACTCATCCCACCACACCCATCGATTAGTTGGAGTGACGGCATCTACACTCAACTTCTGAAAAGGGCAAGCAGGTTTGAGAAGTACTTCTATAGATCACTAACATATCATCATTATCATAAGCCAGATTTCAGTCTCGAGTAAAATCCAAAACCACACTGAAGACACATTGGAAACGCTACCCCTATCTTAATCAAATAGACTGAAGCCCATATCCTGCAACAAATTTTTTTTAAAAAAAAGGTAGAAATATAGTAGAAGTGCTAAAATTTGGCACGGGGGACACTTAGGTGTCAAAAGTTATTAAATGTATACATAAGTGCCATTATTTATTTATTTATTTTAGATTGAGACATTTTAGTGCCCTTATTTCCCCTATACTCCCACTCCTCCTCTTCAATTGCAAAATTCCCCCCATAGCAAACAATGATAATAACATAATCCTTATCAACCATTTTTACAACTAAGGAAAAAAATAATTATTTTTTGGGACTACATCGACAAAAGACAACTCACACTCCTATAGACTTTATTAAAGAAAAGGAAAGAGATGCACATGTTATTTAGTGGAAAGAAATGACAAGATTGCCCCTCAGTAGCCACTTCGATTACCTTGCATTCGTTTAAAATATTGATCAACAAACAGAGATTCTCACAGCAAGCAGAGGTTTCCACGACACTCATTTCAACACTTCAATTAAAAAAAGACCAGAGATCCCCACAACAACCATTCTGAACCCTAAAAATTGCCCGCTTACATTACGCTATCACATATGAGTCCTAAAAATTGCCCTTGCACATCACAATAGTACATTCGAGCCCTAAATCACACATCATAATAGCATAAGAGCCTTAATTCCTCCTCCCCCCCTCGGGCAAGCCCTACATTTCGAGATTGAGCCCTAAATTACCAATCCGAACCCTTCAATCACCCTAGCACCATATTTGAGCCATAAATCACACATCACAGTATCATCGAGGCCCTATATTTTCCGACCAATCCCTACATTTCCCAGTCGAGTCCCAAATTTTCCATCAGAGGCCTAAAAGATGAGTCGAAGCACTAACTTCACACCATGGGGGAGGCGTCAGAGAGGACGAACTTGGGCGAGTGATGATGGCGAGTGACAACGGTGAGTGATGACCGACTTAGTTCACGTGATCATAAATAGCAATTGAGAGAAGAGCGTGAGTCCGAGCATGAGCCTGATCGTAAACGGAGACGGCAAGATGTTGTTTAGCCTAAAAATAAGCTAAACGACGTCGTTTACCACCAAAGAAAAAGGATGTCGTTTAAGTTGGCCAAGCCAGCGTGGATGGGACGACGTCGTTTTTGTTGTCTATGTTTATTTTTTATTTTTTAAATAATTGCCACCTTAGTAATTAAAAAATATAAGTTAGACACAATGAATAGTTGACCCCATATTACTTTCTCATGGTTTGCATGTAAGGGCTGGTAGAAAACCGAAAAAATTGTGCCGGATGACCATTTTTATGTTGTTAAAAATCCATTTTGATGATTTGAACCCTCCCAATGGAGAAAATCGCTGTTTGCCACCGCATGTTGTGCATGCAAAGATAAAGGTGCTACGTGTCGATGCATGTGTCACTTTTTGTACAAACACCGTGTTAGAATCTAGAAAATCAAGAGACAACCAGAAAGAATGCAAGACCCCACTTGAACTAAAATCTCGGACGAAACTCCCTTCATTGGACTCTTCCTTCTCCTTGACTTTCTCCTCCTCCTTTGCTTCAGCTGCTGGCACGTCGCCGCCACCTCCCCTACTAACAAGAGCCGTTGCTACAGTAACACTAACAACACTGGAAGGCACTGACGCCAACTTCTCTCTTCCAGATGCAATCAATTCAGTGATGTCTTTTCCCTTGACTTCGGAGAAGAGCAATTCAATCTTATCATCGTCGGCCTCCGCACTGTGGACCCAAGAAGCCAATCTTTTAGTATGAACCTGAAATGACAGTGATAGAAAAGAAATTTCACTTATGGAAAGTTTTGATAGAATTGCTCCAACAAATAAAACAGATTCTTGGTAAACCCGGAAATTAATTCAGTTTGCTTTAATAGGTTAGATGTTTTTTCTTCCTTCTTCTTTATTCCCATCTGTTCCCGTGATCCATGTCTCCGTTACTTGAGCAATTTTTTTAAATGAGAAACATGACATGAAAAAGATGACATCATGATCCGGAGCCCCATTATATGATTTGACCAACCGTATCGCAAATTTGTTGGAATTATATCCAGAGAAAGCAAACTGTTTGTTGTAATTAGAATATCAGTGTAACGGGAGTGAGGTACGGATATTCGAATCTTCTTAAGGCGATTAGTTCCTATCAATGGTACTCCGCAGATTCACAAAGTATGCCTCCTAAGATATAACACCTCGAACCTGTTTGGATTAACACTTTACAAACGGAATTCAAACGAACCGTTCAATTGAACCAGCACACCCAAAAATATAAGAAGAGTGGAGTAGTATTTCAAATCTCTTTTGGAATCAAGTCGAAAAATCACTATTTTGAAGTTCTATGCTCCTATCTATTTATAGAGCTTTTTAGTTCATGTACAGAAGAGATATATGAATTAAATAGACGCATGTATCCACAAAATTCATGAATTAAGAGATACGTGAATCCAAAAAATTCATGAATCCAGAGACACGTGAGTTCAAGAGATTCGTGAACTCAATAAATACATGAACTAAAAGATACATGAATCTAGGAAATTTATGAATTTAATAGATACGTGAACAAAAAGTTTAGGAAATTCATGAATTCAATAGATACGTGAACAGAAAAGATGTATCTTAATGTGTTGGCTTTCGTTGATCCATTAACCATAATTATAACAATTTTGTCATTAGAATTTTGACACGAATGCCTTTCCACTTCATGAGACCATGCGAATTTCATTCAACACATGAACATAGAAAGGAAACCCCACCTAGGACATATTGAAAATTCCATTTTCAACAAGTAATGGGAAAATCTAACGGAACAAGTATCACGCACTCTAACCAAAAACTGGGTTCCTACCGTTGGGACAAATAATGCCAAATTACAAATGAGACAACTTTAGAAATAAGAAACCAAAGAAATAAGGTGGGTTTTCAATACATGGGAAACTTAATCAAAGCTGGGTTTTAAATAAGGTGGGTTTTCAATACATGGGAAACCTAATCAAAGCTGGATTTTTTGCCCAAACAGGAACTGACTATATATATTAAATAATAAGTGTAAGGAATGGATAATTAAATAAATGAGACTTATTCTTCTTTATCTTTCTACATGAAATAGAGAAATATACATATGATAATCTATTCTATTCTTGTCTTCAAATTAGAATTGAATTCTAATTTTTATTTTATTTAAAAAATAAAAAATAAAGAGTTTCTTACAAACGCCCCATTTTGAAATCTGGGAGGGGGATCAAGATCAAGAAGTTATTGAAATTTTTTCTTTAAGAATTTATTTTATTCAGGGAACAAATTCAATTTCTTCATCATATAATTCGATATTGACCCGATTCAATATCATTAAGGTGTAATTCATCCCATTGAATTTACAGGCGAAAAATTTATCATCTCTATGGGATTAAATCCCGAGTTATTGCCAAATAAAAAAAATGAGATTATGGAAGTAAATATTGTGCCTTTAGTGGGCCTAGTATTTCCAGCAATTGCAATGGTTTCTTTATCTCTTCATGTTCAAAAAAATTTCGATCAAAAGGAGGTTGCTCCCTCACTCTGGTTCGAACTGCGCATGAGGGAGTCCCTAAGTTCCAACCGACGAAAATGAGACAAAAATAGAAGGAGCGGTTGGGAGGGGAAGTGCAATTCCAAGTCTAGGTCTGGTGGTGTGTGGGGGCATGTCACGCCCCGATCCTCAGGCACGTGTACATCCCTTACTTTTGGTCGATTTTAAAATGCGATATCCCAGGACTATGTATCGCCGACCCGTTCCCTTTTATATGCACATGCGGAAGCAGTTATAAATTCCCAGACAATAAAACAATGGGATAGAAAAGCATGCCATATTTTCCATACTGAAAATTCACAACCACACCTTTTTAGATGCATCTCATGGTATTCTACAATACTATATATACGTAAGTCTAATCTAACATCTATTCACATGTAGACAAGGTCTGACAAGACAGGACGGGATCTCAGTCGTACATCAATTCTCACATTCATACCTTTGGCTCTATCAATTCAAACAACAACAACTGGTAAGAAGCTTTAAAGAATGGTTCTGTTCCAGGTGCTAGCTCGATCGTAAATTTTATCTCTTTCTCTGGCGACGGTCTGACGATCCCTCTAGCAACACTTCCAGGAATTCTTGGACTACCGAGGAGTCCTCAATTTTCAATTCTTCAATCTGTCTTATCTTTGACAATCGTCAAGTAACCTAGGCGTCTTCCGTCTAACAAATAGATCGCCTCCAGTGACGAGATTAAAGAAGTCAAGGACCCTTCTCAATTCTCAATAAAACTCGGCACTTCTACTTGCTCCTAGAATAAACCGAGTTACTCCACTATAACAATTCCTCACCACAAGATGCTCCAGAGCCAATTCTTTCCACCCTTGACGATAGTCGTACACCAACAACCAATCAAGTACAACCTTAGTCAGTAGTTCTTTTCCTACAGCCTTAACAAACAACTGAAATTTCACAATTGTATTCCCAACACTTTCTGGCGCCATTCTAATGAAATCACCTCAAAACATTCTTCCATTGAATAAAGCTTCATCAATTCCGTTCCTGTTCCTTTTGCCATCCTAATGGCGTCTGATCTGCGGTATCTGTGACATCCCGATTTTCCAATTCTGGTTTCAATTGAATAAGTCGGGCATTTCATCTTCACGTCTATAGCTCTCTTCTCTGAGTTGGCCACTCACGAGATAACTAGTCTATCGTGTGAAGCCGTTAAGGAATTTAAATGCAATAGGCTTGAGAATCGACCATGAATCGGCTACTCGACCGTATTAATCGCAAGGATCATTACGACACGTCGAATCGAACGAGAGATCGTAATAGGTTGATTCGGCGAGATATGTGATTAGAGCGTGGGTGATTCCACCGATTGCAATATTCTCGTCGACCGGCACTAAACCGATTTTTACGTCGTTTTGGGTACCCCGTGTCCGTATTTGAAACCTCGAGATTTTCATGACAATCGAGAGTCGCCAATGTGTCGAAGATTTATGTTGTGGCTTGAAAATAATCAACCACAGTCAATTTGCACGAAAATTCCTAAAAGCCACCCGGTAGATTAGGACGCGCTAAAGTCGCGCGCGATTGAAATTAACCGTGAAATTGAACCCGATTACGTAAATTGGAAGTTCTGTCAAGTCACAATTCATTTTAGGAATGTCGACTCATCTCAAGAAGATTTTTCTACAAACCGAGATTTTTGGCGAAAAGCAAAGTAAGGCCGTTTTTGTTCGAGATTGTCGATGGCCGTTTTTAATCGAATCTTTGGGATGCAAGTTGGATCACTTGATGGGGAAAAGTCATAAGAAGGTTGAGGACACATGTGTTGATTTAATTGAGCTTCAATTGGATGGAATTGAGTGAGAATTGATTGAATTTGATGTACAAATACTCAAAATTCGTATGCCAAGGGCCAAGGGACAAATTGCACCTATTAACAAGCTTGTAGAGGAAACTTGAGGAGAGAGAGTGGCTGATGGCATGTGATGTCATGGTGGGGCAAAGCCAATGAGATTTGGACAAGTGTTGAGCTATCAAGAGCCCAAAGAGAGCCCCCTCTTCGCAGCCTTCTTCTCCCTTGTTTGTAGGCTTTCTCCATTGTTGTTGAAGGAGGGAAGCTCAAAGCAAAAACCAGAGGAAGACCCGAAGCAGCCGCGCCACCGTCGTCGTCCAAACCGTCGACCGTTTTCCCCCTCCGTTTTCCCCTCGTTCCAGTTCGCTCCAGCCGACCTTTCGCCAAAGATCCGAGTAAAAAGTTAACTTCCCGGTTGAATCGAGAACAAGCCACCCACCGTCGCGAAGAGCACATCCAAACCGTTCGAAGGACTTGACGGTACCCGAAAGGAGGCCTGTAACATCCCGAAATTGGGCGCGAAGGAACGGCCCGCCGGACTGTCCGGAACCGCCCGGGTTCCGCCCCGCTCCGCTTTGTTTCGCGTTTTCTTGCCGTTTCGCCCCTTTCCGACCCTTTCTTTGCCCATCCCAACCTCCAATAAGATTCCCTTGACCCCGGAGCCGCAGGTTGCCAACCACCCGCTCGCCGGAGCTCCGTCGGCCCGTTTTCGCCGTTGAAGTTCTTTGGTTTCTTCTCTGCGCAGTTCAACCCGGATCAAAGCGTAAGACAGCAAGGTTTTTCGTCTTCGAGGCCCGTTTTTGGTGTCTTCCCGCCTCCGTTGGTGTCGCCGCCTTGAGGTTTATCAACCGCCTTGGCGCCGTGGTGCCGTGAACTCACCGGCGCGCAAAACCGGTGAGTTTATCCTCTAAACCTCGCTTAGCAAGTTAATCATGCTTAAGGGGTGCTTAGATTAGTCTAAGTATATTTAGGTTGTTAGATTAGATTATTTAAATGTTAATTAGATTAGTTGTATGATTAGTTTAGTGATTGATTAATTAGGGCTAATTGTATGTTTAAATTAGTGTAATCTTGTTTAAGCCTTAATTAATTATTTTTAGTTAATTAATTATTTCGAAATTATAAATATTATTTTATTAAATTATATTATTATAATATAATATTTAATTATTTAATTTTCGGAATTAAATTTAATTATTTAATAATTTCGAAAATTTTGCCGGAATGGGCGGTCGTTAGAATTTCGACCGATCGCAACAAAGGCGGTCATTTTGTGCTAATTGTTTGTTTAATTGAGAAATTAAGTGAAAATGATGATTGTGGATAATTATTCCAAAAGTTTGGAATTGAATGAAATTGAAGTTTTGGTATTTAACTTGAAAATACCCGGTGTTAGCTTCTAGACTTTGTGATTGGTTTGTATGACCAGTTGAATTGTTGATTGTTATTGGATTGAATACCCAGTTCTTTGGTTTATATATATATGTACAGTTGGGCGAGCAATTATGATATACATATATATATTGCGGCAAACTTTCCGGTGAGCTATAGTATACTATATATATATATATATATATATATATATATATGCGGCAAATTTTCCGGTGAGCTATAGTATACTATATTGAATATTGCGGCGGCATTTTCCGGTGAGCTATAGTATACTATATATATATATATTGCGGGCGGCTTACGGTGAGCTATAGTATACTATATTGAATATTGCGGCTTTCCGGTGAGCTATAATATACTATATGGAACATTGCGGCAGCTTCTGGCGAGCTATTATATTATCTATCGATTCTGACACGGCGAGCTATTATATTATCTATCGCCTACGGCTTACGGTGAGCTACCGTCTATACATTACGGCTTTGGAAAGCATATGTCATTGACGAATGGATTGATAGACGGTATTGAATGATAGATAGTATGGATTGGAATGGAAAGATAGATAGTATGATTGAATTGAATTGTGCGACGTGCGAGGGAATGGACCGAGGCGAGGTAAGTCCTCAATCCTCTTTGTGTGGCTAGAGCGCCCGGGGCTTATTTTCTTCCTAATCGAGTTTTAGGGGTAGGACTCGCCGAGACATAGTCTCATCCCGGTTTGGGGGAAATATTTTCAGGTCCTTAGATGGCGGTCGTGGAGGACTCGAAGCCATGGACATTTGTGGAGGTGGAGACCGAAGAATCGGCGAACGTGTCGACAAGTTGGTCATAGGACGTTCCCTTTTGTTGAGCCGGTCTATTTTGTAGACAATCTAGTGTTGTATATAAACCTATGTGTTTATAAGAAAGCTTGTTTGGTTGTGATTGATTGCCTGCTTTTCTATCCCAAGTTAAATGTTGTCAGGGGATTTGTTTCGCTTCCGCATGTGTAATAAAAATGAATGGGTCGGCGACGTGTCCTGGGAAGTCGCATTTCTATCGACCGTAGTGGGATGTGCGCGTGCTCGAGGTTCGGGGCGTGACAGTATCGGTGTCAATGCTCCCTTGAACTCACACTGATGGTTTTTCACCTGACAGCCATGCTGACTACCATCATAGCACATTTTAGCCATTCTCAGACACAGGATTAATCCATGCATTCCTTCCGTACTCTTGGCACTGACCTAGTGAGTCTTCTACCTCCCGTCAAGTGCTAGCATGCACTACTTCTTGTACTAGAGACCCATCCCAAAAATTCCACAGTGCATTCTATGGCGCACTTCTCTGACCTGTCCGCAGTATCCCTTGTCAAGATTTCATTTACTTATGCGGATACCCCATAAATCGCTGTCCGTGCTGGCGACACTTACCACAAATTCCTGTCCTCAGAATACACGGGACTGATCCATACCGTCTTCCATGGAACAACATGTTCCATTTTTCTGAATGCTGACCTGACTATTCCACCTTTCCTTTTGTGTGGAATAGAATACCGTTCCCTCAACATTAGTATTTACCCTGGCCAAATTCCAGGTCTGTTTGCGCTGAATCTTGACTCAGATATCGAATTCTATTCCCTGATCATCCTTCCAGGTTGGACCTCAGCAAAGGTAGCAACAACAACAGCTTGATCCTGATCTTATTGGCTCAACAAGCTCCTTGGAAAAACTTGCGCCTAAACGATCCCATTGAACCTAGGATCGCTCGGTGCTGCTACACTCTCAGTATCGACCTACAGCGGTACTTCTACACTTGTGCTGGCTTAAGCCGGCGCTCTGCCACAACCACCTCGGGCACCGATCCTCGTCGGCGTTCTTTCCCGAGTCACAGAGGACATTGTCCTCTTACTAGGAGTTCACAGCTCCTGATCACCCATACTACATGCTCTTATAGACACCCGTTTTCGAATTCTAATACCATATTAGAATTTGAGTGATCCACAAACAAGCTACCAATCAGCTATCACAGACATGCACCAGCATGAATTAAAAGTCATTCCTACTAACTATCCCATGACTCATCGCTCCTTATCACTCCAATACTTAACCATTGCTTTGATACCACAAAAGGGAATGTCACGCCCCGATCCTCAGGCACGCGCACATCCCTTACTTTTGGTCGATTTTAAAATGCGATATCCCAGGACTATGTATCGCCGACCCTTTCCCTTTTATATGCACATGCGGAAGCAGTTATAAATCCCCAGACAATAAAACAATGGGATAGAAAAACAGGCCATATTTTCCATACTGAAAATTCACAACCACACCTTTTTAGACGCATCTCATAGTATTCTACAATACTATATATACGTAAGTCTAATCTAACATCTATTCACATGTAGACAAGGTCTGACAAGACAGGACAGGATCTCAGTCTTCATCCGGATCGTACTCGGGGTCATCCTCGGGGTCCTCCTCCACGTACTCCTCTTCGGTTTCCTCATCAGGGATCTCCTCGTCAGATTCCTCCTCCTTAGGCTCCTCATCCGGGTCCTGAAATGGTTATTCAATAACCACTGAGACAACGTCTCAGCAAGTTCTACCCCCTAAGACCCGATTAGTAAACTAATACACCGACCAGGTTGCCAATGCACGGCACGAGACAGAAGACTTACCTTAGCCTCAGATGCCATATGCATGTTAGCACAGATCAAACAAGCACCCAAGTAATCACATCACCGATCGAAGCCTCGATCAAATCGACCTAATCGATCACACGCCAACAAGACCACTCACAGTCTTTTCCATTCAATCAATCAATTCACAACATCGAATCAAGGCAAAGATCAATCGACTTAGTCGATTACATTTCATCACGACCCATGCTTGGTCAGCACATTCAATACTATCTATAAGTTCGACCATAGTCCAGGACTGCTCACTCTAAGCTGATATATAGATAGTATAGCTCACCAGAAGCTGCCAGATCCACTGATCCGATATAATAATATGCTCACCAGAAGCTGCCAGATCCACTGATCCGATATGATAATATGCTCACCAGAAGCTACCAGATCAACTGATCCGATATGTTTATTATGCTCACCAGAAGCTGCCAGCCATACTTTCAGAGTATGCCGAGAATAATATATGCTCACCAAAAGCTGCCAGCCATACTTTCATAGTATGCCGAAAATTATCATTCAATCAAATCACCACTGTTTTTCTTCCCGATAAAATATTCGTGTGTGGGTACACGATCGGCCTTAGCCAAAATATTATAATTTCCTTTCCACAAATCCCATCATTTTCTGTAGTCCACCAAAACATTTTTTTGTACAACCGACGCCTTAGGTTATTTTCCAATTAATTATTCGAAATTAATTAATTTAGGAAAATAATATTATAATCACAATTAATTCATTTCCACACCACGTAGAGCTCAAATAAATAAACGGGCTGCACCACGACAATCAGACGAAATTCCGGTCGTCGGCCATCTCAACCTTAATTTCCGAAAAATAAATAAACAATTAATTAATTTCGAAAATTAAATAATTAATATTAAAAAATTCAATTTAACTTAAAATAAAGCCCAATTAAATAAACGGACTTCACCACGGTCATCAAGATAATTTTCCGGTCACTGGCTACTATTCAGGTTGAATTTTCGGAAAATAAAGAATTAATTAATTTAATTCCGAAAAATAATATTTAAATACCAAAAATTCCACTTAAGCTCAAATTGCCTAATTAACACCCGATAAGGGTCGAGAAAAATCCCACGAGGCATCCAATAAATACTATAGGCAATTCTCTATCTAAATACACTAACCAAACAACTAATATGCAATGCAATTAACTAATAATCGCTAATCAATTCTAATTTAACAACCTAATTATGCTTAATTAACACTAATAAATTTTTAAGTGTAATTAGCCAATTAAGAAGGCATTAGTGAGTAAAACTCACTCAAAACGACGGGCTCGACGCGAGGATCGACTTTCCTCAAAGCGGGCCGAGCGTCTGGGCTCGGGAAGACGGCCAAAACGGGCCAAACGTCCGTTGCCATACCCATTTTCGAACTCTCTGTGCGCGGCTGGTTGAGGCCAAATTCGGGGCTGAGATGGCGAGGCAAGGGCTGGTGGAGGGCAAGGAGGCTCCGGTGGGTCGAGGTGGCGGTGTAGGGTGGTTGGAGGGAGCTCCGGCGGGTCTCTACCGTCCCTCATGACCACCGAACAGCAGCTGGCCAGGCGGTTCGTGGACGGCAGCTCGACTGGACGGGGTGGTCGGCGAGGCTGGGCGGTCGCGGAGCGCGCGGGCGACGCGCGGGTGGCGACGGTGACCCGGCGCGACGGCGAGCTGCTCCAGTCTTCATCCCTCGGTGGTGCTGTCTCTGTTTCTGTTCTGCTATGTTCGAACGAACCTAGAAGGAGAGGGGAGAGAGTGTCGAGAGAGAAGAAGGAGGATGAGAGAGAAAATGTGAGTTTGAAAAGTCAAAAGCAAAAAGGTAAAGGGAAAGGCAAAGTGGAAGACAGCAGGAGGGGGCAGTCGGTGGAGATAATCCACATGTGAAGAGAGAGAGAGAGAGAGAGAGAGAGGAAAAAAAAGAAAAAGAAAGAAAGAAAGAGGGAGAGAGAAATTTGGTCCCCACTAGTCCTGTGCATCCAAAATCCCTCTTGATTCAATTTAAATTGACTCCCATAATTTTATTCAACACCTCATCATTCCAATTTGTATTTTCCCACTTGCATCCCAATTTCACAATCCCTAGCTTCAACTGAACGAAAACGGCCCTATTTATTCATTCGAAATTAGAACCCGAAAATCTGGATGTCACATAACCCATAATGGATTTGCAGTATACCCAATAACACCTAAATAATCAAACAATCTCTTAAGCCAAACACCTTCTTGTACTGCTGCTGATAATGCCACGAACTCAGCTTCCATTGTGGATAAGGCTATATATGTTTGCTTCTTACTGCTCCAAGATGTGGCGCCATTATTCAATAAGAAAACAATCTAGTGGTAGATTTCCTTTCATCTAAATCTCCTCCCCAATCAGCATCTAAATAGCCTTCAAGTCGCAAATCCTTTCCTTGGTAATTCAGCTTATAATCAGCAATTCTCTTCTAATACCTCAGTATTCTTTTAATGGCTTTCCAATGTGCTTGACCTGGATTTGATTGGTATCTACTCACTATTCAAACTGCAAAACATATGTCAGGTAACGCACATTAAGTTTCCAACAGCACTAGCATAAGGAACATGTTTCATTTGTTCCTATTATTGTGGAGTCCTTAGACACAGTCTATAGTTCAATCCTTCACCTTTTGCAATAGGAGTATCTATGCATACGAAATCGTTCAAGAACCTTATTTATGTATGTTTCTTACGAAAGAGATAATGACCTTGTTTGGGGGTGCACCACCTAAAATTAGGTCAATGGATTACTAAGTCCAAAGACTTGGCACGGACTCTCCCAAGTCCTACCAATCGCGACTTAATATCAAGAAAATTAACTAATTTAAACATGCAAAATTACTCGATTTGGGGCCGCCACTAATCAATTAGGGTTGATTAGAAACCCAAATAAAGTATGTGAGAATACTCTATTTTTGCGAACCAGAGATTCAATAGGTTCGGGGACATGGTTACGCTAGATTAATCTAACGCCCTTTCGGTACCTTTTATTTTAAATTTCAAAATATTCTGCAGGCATTATTGATTAATTTTAACCTAAGTTGCTAACATGCAAATGATAGTCATGCGGGTACACAATCAATAAAATAACATTCAAATAAAAAATGCTAATAAAATGCATGCCCTAAACATGGTTTCTAAATGACATGACACCTAATTTTTTCTTTTTCTTTTAAAAATGTTAATTATATGCAATCTTAGCTTAAATTTGATATGCATAAGTTTTATTTTAATGACATGTGAGATGCATGTTCATACGACATAATTTGAATCATTATAATATATATGCAATCTAATTTATATAATCCTAAATATGCATGACATGGGATGGATGACGTGGTAATTCTATATGCATGTTCTATTTATGATTTTTTTATTTTGAAATAATGCAACCCCGATAAATTATACTTTATACATATGCACCCTCTATTAAACAATGATGATATGAAATGGGATTAATTATGAACTAACCTATTAATTAACCAAGTAAATGACTTTTGTGTTTTCTTTTTTTATTTTTTGAAATGACCTAATAATTTTTATTTAAAAAAAAGTAACGTAATGATGCAATGCTAATTTTTTGGCATTTTTTTATATTTTATAAAAAAAAAAAACTACATGATGAGAATGTTAAAACATTAACCTATGACCCACTAACTTGAATGCAACATGTAAAATGCACATTATGAAATCTATATAACCTAAATAACATTTTTTGTTCTTTTTTTGTTTTGGTTTTATTAAAAGAAAAATCATCCTAATTCTATGTGAATCTTAAAAATCAAGATGCGTTGCTTAAAAAAATGAGATGCGTATGGACCTAAGTATCTAAGTTCTAACTATGACATATAATGCATGATATGTGATGAACAAATAACCATGATGCACCAAAATATGATCCTATCAAAAAAAAAAAATCATCAATCACATATTATTTTAATGTGAAACAATTATGCAATGCAAATCATGAATTTTGTCATGAAAAGTCGAAATAATCAAAAATCTAACCCGACGTCTCGCGGCTCAATATTTTTGATTATCATGACTTAATATGACAAATTTTCTAATTGGATAATGATAAAAATAAATTAGAGCAAATCAAGTTAGGATAGAAAAAACTATGAATCCGAACATTCTAACTAAATTTAATCTAAAAATTCACCTAGTCTAACTCACGGCCGCCTTGAGGAATGGTGAAGAAACAACGGTGACCGAGCTATGCTGGTGGTTTGATGATGGGTCGCCATTCGGAACAGGAATTCATCGGAACTCCGGCGAGGCTCGGGTAGCAACCGGACCTGCAACAAAAACAGGGGAGGCAGCAAGTGGCGGAGCTCGGGGCGGAGCTTGGGGCCGAGGCGCGCGGTCGCGGATGAGCGGCGGTGTGGGGCTCCGGTGAAAGGCAGAGGGGTAGCAAGCTGCTGGTCAGATCTCAGGCGGAGGTACGGCGAGAGAGTGGCGGAGCAAAGGGTCGCGACCGGACGGAAAGAGATGTGCGGGTTGCAGGCGCCGGGCGGAGGCTTCTGGTGGTGGCTTTGCGACTGAACAGGGGTGGAGTTGTCGCGGCTGGCTCGTCCGGCTCAGGAGGATCGGTGGCGCGGCTGTTGCGTCGGAGGCGGAGGCGGAGGCTCGAACGAGGCGGACGGGGCGGACGGCGTGCGGTGGTCGCAAGCGTGGAGGTAACAGCGGCGTGGTGCTTCGCTGAGGAGGAGGAATCCACGAGGAAGATGAACTGTTCCCCTTTTTTCCTTTTTTCTTTTTTTTTCCTTGCTGACCGGTCACTTCGCTTTTCCCTCGGCAGCCTTTCCTTTGTCTCCAGCCACACGTCTCCTCTTTTCCTCTCTGCAGAAGCAAAAGCTTCTTTTTGACTTTTTTTTTTTTTGCTCAAAGAAACGAAACCCCCATTTTGCTTTCCTTTCTCTCTTTTTTCTTCCCCCTCCCCCCCTCTCACGTCTCGCTTTCTCTATTTATATAAGAAAAAACTCGAGTTTATTTTTGCGAGTGAGATATTCACTCAACAGCTTAACAAAAAATGGCTCCAAAATCAATTAACAACTAATTTTTTTTTTAAAAATTTTGAAAGAAGGATATATGTTCAACAACCAAATGTTTGATTATTCAAAAAAATTTCAAAATCTCCCTCCAGATGTTTTTATTTTATAAGTTATTTATTATCCTCTATTTTTATTTTCCAAAAGATAAGTTTAATCCTAAATGCAATGCTATGAAATGTTTAATGTAATTTTTATATGGTGAACAAGTGAATGGCATGGTTAAAATTAGGTGTTAACAGCTGCCCCTCTTTGAAGGGAATCTCGTAGAGGTTTCCTTCAAAGATAAATGACACCTAAATTTTGAACCATGCAAAATGAATGCAAAATGAATATGCAAATGTTAATTACAATGATGATTTTTTTTTTTTTTGGGTAAGAAATGGACTCAACTAAATTTAATCCCCTTTTGAAATGCAAGTCATGCAATAAAGAATGCAATGTAAATGAAATGATTTGGTCAAGAACGTAGATCTCAATGTGTTTTTACCCAATGAAATGCAAATGCAAATAAGAACACGTACTTGTTGTACTTGTCTGAGGACTTAGAAGAATGCTATTAGGTGTGAATGATTCCTAACAAAACATCTGGAAATCTCTTTAGATAATTGAAAGGCTCAAAATCTTCAGGAATCTGGAACTCTCATCAGATCCCAAGCACCTGGAAATTTCATCAAGTACTTGAAATCTAAAAAAAAAAAAATCTGATTTTTATATCAGACATTTGAAAACATTTACTAAACATTTAGAAATCACATCAGATGTTCGAAAAGACGAACACTTGGAAGTCACATCAAGCGTTTAAAAGGTTCAAATATCTGGAATTCACACTAGACATTTGAAAACATTTTATAAATCGGTACTTGGAATTCTCATCAAGTATTCAAAGACAAATCCTTTGGTCTTTGAGGAAAAATTCATTTCAGACATTTGAAATTTTACTAAACATCTGGAACTCACATCAGATGTTTGAAAAGACAAACACTTGGAAGTCACATCAAGCGTTTAAAGGTTCAAATATCTAGAATTCATACTAGACATTTGGAAACATGGGTACTTGGAATTCTCATTAAGTATTCAAAGATGACTGAACAAAATTAAGGCTTCAAAGACAAATCCTTTGGTCTTTGAGGAAAAATTCATTTCATTTTTTTTAGAAAAATTCAATGAAGGTCCATGTATGATGGCTTTTTCAAACTTCCACCGGGAAGAATTATCATTAAGACAATTTTCACTAAGCTGTGAATCTCTTGAACATTCTAAATGAGACACCTTTGGTGTGAAAGACTTTTTCACTCACTCTCATTTAGGAGGGGTTATTTTGTCCCGACCATTGATGTGGGAATATATCACTCAGTCCTATCATCATCATGTTGACAAGAGTTCGAATTTTCTTGCAAGCAGTACGACTTTACCAATCTGAGAGGTCTTTGACGGGTACTGTAATGTGGGCTTGGTCAATGGCTTAACAAAGGGACTCTTTGAGTCAAGGTAATTGAAAGAACAATTCTGTAATCATCTTCGGGTTTACAAGTCAAGAACCCTGCAAAACGAGAAAGAAATAATCTTGCTCGCACTTCTTCGAGCAATGCTTAAAACATGTGAACTCCCATGTTAATTCAAGTGCCCTAATATGAAGAGACTTTGTAAGGGACGTAACATAGGCTGGGTTTATGGGCTGAGAAACGAAAGGATCGTTAGGCTCAAAATGTGTGTAAAGGGTGAGAGTTGGTGATCATCTTGGCATTGTCACCAGTTTTTTTTACCTCGAATTGTCTTCTTGATAGACTCCTTATTGGCTCCAGAGTTTATCACTTGACACCAATGACTATTCCACTGGAGATCTTTTCTCAACATTTTTTTCAGTCATTTTCTTTGATGATGGACATCGGTCATGCTTTTATCAGGCACATCGTTTTTTATGCCACCCAATTCATCAATCATTTCTCTCTTCTTTTCACGGGCATTGGCCTTGCTTTTACCAGGCACATTGCTTTTTCATGCCCCTTAGTTCTATTTCAATTCTTGTGCATGCATCAAGGAATTACATTTTGGATGACACTCAAACTTTCAAGGGTCTTTATCTGTCTTTTGCCTTGCCCCAGTGTGGGGGATGATCATCAACTGGGTTTAAAAGAAATGAAATCACAGGCTCAAGTGGGCTATGCAAAGGATATAAGTATATAGGATAGAGAAAGAAATGCTCTTCATCATCCTAAGGCACTTAAATTACCACATGAATTCAATGTAAAAGCATAATTTGAAGATTGATGCAAGTGAGAGCAAGAAAATTTCTATCCATTTCCCTCTCCTTCAATGTCAACTTACCTCCATTTGCCCCGATGTGGGGTGGTCCTTGACAGGGGTAGTATGAAAGAAATTCTTCAAGTATTTGGGCTCAAAGAAGGGTTAAACAAGGGTTCACTATAGAGAAATGAACTGCCCCTCGTCATTTTAGTTGTCGTACTTCATGCAAGAAAACTCTTCACCTTGAAACAAGACGTCTTCATACTCACCTCACAATGTATAGATAAAGGACTGTGTATGGGATAAGGCTTGCCTTTCACGCTTCATTTAGCATCATTTAGCATGTTCAAGTAACTCAACATCATTCATTGAATTGTCCATTTTGATAAATTTCAAGTGGTATTGATGAATTGCACAACATCATGTGAAAGCATTCCTTAATGATAAAAAGGCCATGCTCTATTCTTGCACATCAAAAGATAAAGTCAAAGCTGTTAAGTGTCTGTGTCTTGCCCCTCTTTGCAAGGGAGCTGATAGAGATTCCTTAAATGTGCGCAGGGCTGCACCTGAAACATAAAGCAGATAATTAAAAGAAACAAACAGGGTAAATTAGATGCATGCTGGAAAATTATTTTATTTTGAAAAATTTTCAAGGGAACATGAAGAAGCCCAGCCTTCAGAATTAGCTCCTTGCCGTTTTCTTTTGGTAGGATTTCATCACAGGGCTAGTTTGGTGTACTTCAACATGCCCTTAAAACATGAAAAATCTCCATGTATTTTATTGGATGAAAAGCAAATTACATTATTGAAAAGAGGGAAATCCTAGAATTGAAAATGCAAATATGCAAATACGGAAAGCGATAAAGACTCCTGTGCAGAGGAGTGTGCAAATAATTAAAATTCTCCTACTCTTGAGCTTCGTCGACGGCAAACAATTCAGTCATTCCTTCGAGTGCGTCATCAAAGCTCTCAATCTTTGGAGGTGCGGGATCATCTATGCCACCCCATCCATCTGGGATGATATCCCGTGGGTCGAAGTAGGAGCTGGGAGGAGCCGAATACTTTACATAGTAATCGAATTTGCCACTTGGTTGGCTCAGGCTGTCCATCACTTCTGCTTCCTCATGCATCATCTGAAACATGGTGGGCTCAGCATCAAAATTGAAAATGGCATTCACAGCTTCTGGGTGGTCAGGGAGTGGGTTATTCTGGATGTTCGGCTGTGCATCATGGAATGAGACCACCTTGGCATCCAAAAGATTTTGGATTTTGTGTTGCAGCGTATAGCAATCGTCAACAGAATGCCCTACCTCTCCCATATGATAAGCACATGTCTTGGACGGATCATAGTTGGGGAAATGCTCGGGATTAGATCGCTTAGGCTCCTTAGCGAGTAATCCTTTCTTCTGAAGGGTCGGCAAGATCTTGGACAAGGGCTTAGGAAGTGGTGTAAATTGACGCCTATAAGAGTTTTTCTGCTGGCCAAAAAATGGTCGTGCTCCTCCCTGTTGGGTGTTCGGAGTAGGGCGAGGTGGTTGAACATAAACTGCATTAACCTCCACCACCGGTTCCTTATCCTTCTTGGTTGAGACTCTCCCATACGAGCTGGTTTGATCAGATGCTCATCCATCACGCAATGCTACTTCAATTCGCTCGCCGACAGGGATTAGCTGATTGAATGACTCGGCAGTCGAACCCAGCATTCGATTTCGATACTCAGACGGGAGTGTCTTCATGAACAAATCCATCAGCTCCTTTTCTGTCGGCTCCGGAGTAATTTGAGCAGCTATGCTCCTCCATCTCGTGACATATCCCTTGAAAGATTCCGTCCTCTTCTTCTCAGTGCGAAGTAAATCTTCTCGGGATGGAGTGACATCGATATTATACTTATATTGCTTGAAGAAGGCATCAGTCAAATCCTCCCAAGTCTCTAGGAGATTAATTTTCTTCATAATGTACCATTGCAGTGCCGGTCCTGTCAGGCTTGCTTGAAATTGTTGAATCATCAAGGGGATGTTATCAACATATTGGGTCATCCTGACCACATAAGTCTGCAGATGGATCTTCGGGCAAGAGGTGCCATCATACTTTTCAAAGTCTGGCATCTTGAACTTCTTTGGTATCTTGATCTTCGCATAATGGGAGAGATCAGTTGGGCCTTGGCTAAATGAACCCTGTAGCTGCTTAAGTTTCTCCTCGATTTTTGCCAAGCGTTTTTCCTGCTCAGTTTTTGGTACAGCCGAAGGTATCACTTGTACCTCATCATCAACAACAATTTGAGGTGCGTCAATGATTTTAGCCGTGGAGGTATCCTTAGAGGTTGATGGCCCAACTGCGGTTGTATTCTTGCCTTTATCTCTCGGATCAACCATGGGAGCATGTTGTGGTAACACCACTTCAACTTGCGGAGCTGGTGGGGCAATGTTTGCTTGGAGAGAGTCAATTTGTTTAGAGAGCTGTTCTAGAACATTCAGGACTTGCTTCATCTCCAATTCGAGGGCAGCAACGCGAGTTTGTTCAGCAACACGCGTTTGTTCAGTGTTATCAGCCATTGTTGCTCTAGAACAAGTACGGATTGGCAATCTTAGGTGAGCCGTGTTGTTACCTGTCAATGTAAAATAATACAATAAGCATCATAACAAATGAGATTGGTCCATGACAATGGTCAATCGTTTATTTTATTCAAAATTTATTTTAAATGTTGAACCAAACTTCCTAACAATGAACTGAGAATTGAAATTCAAATCCCTAAATATTGAACTAAAAACTGAAAATACTGAATTGAAATCAAGGTCCCTAACAAAATATCTCATTTTATATGCTTCCGGGAACCCAATGCCTTATGAAGCTTCTTCAACCACCTCTTGAGCTCAATCTTGGGAGTTGGAATGAATTGAACTTCGGATCTCCCCATTGTATATAGATTAAAACCTACGATTGACCTTTTGTCCTGGACCAAAAGAAAGTGCGATAAAGCAAATAGATTGCATAGTATAAGGTAAGAATACTTACTTCATAGAGAAAAATGGCAACCACATAGACATGCGCATGAGATGTGAGGCTTAACACCTAAATTACAAGGCTTAGCAAGTTAAAGCTAAGAGGATGGACCGACTAGTCGCAATCTCGCGTACAAATGTCGGGTCCTCTTAACTCTGGCTCAGTCAAAAGGAAAATCCCATGATCTCGCTGTCTCGCAGACAAGGATAAACATTTTGACACTAAGAAAAAATTTCGGGGTTGAGAAAGGCAACCTTTACATCGCGGTCTCGCGTTCAAGGTTGGTTCGTTTCTCAACACCATCCTAGAATCCTTAAATGCAGTCCAGGTCCGACGGCAGGTTGTGTGTGCAATGTGTAGTGCTAAAACAATTTAAAAATCATACACAACAATTTATAATACAAACAACACTTCTAATTAGGGAGAAATGAATCATTCATCCTTACACCCTCCTGCAAGATAAGGATTAGCAAAGACTACTCCCCTTATACCTCCTATCTGCAAGAACATTTAACACCTTAGAAATGTTAGTGACATACCTGGTGTCCTTGCTGCCAAACATATATATTTTAAAAAAGAACAGGTCTATGTCCACTATGAGTTTTAACTCTGTCCCCAGTGGAGTCGCCAAGCTGTCGCGACCTAAATTTTGGGGGTGCACCACCTAAAACTAGGTCAATGTATTACTAAGTCCGAAGACTTGGCACGGACTCTCCTAAGTCCTACCAATCGCTACTTAATATCAAGAAAATTAACTAATTTAAACATGCAATTATACTCGATTTGGAGCCGCCACTAATCAATTAGGGTTGATTAGAAACCCAAATAAAGTATGGGAGAATACTCTATTTTTGCGAACCAGATATTCAATAGGTTCGGGGACATGGTTACGCTAGATTAATCTAACGCCCTTTTGGTACCTTTTTTTTTTTTTTAATTTCAAAATATTTTGCAGGCATTATTGATTAATTTTAACCTAAGTTACTAACATGCAAATGATGGTCATGTGGGTACACAATCAATAAAATAACATTCAAATAAAAAATGCTAATAAAATGCATGCCCTAAACATGGTTTCTAAATGACATGACACCTAATTTTTTCTTTTTCTTTTAAAAATGTTAATTATATGCAATCTTAACTTAAATTTGATATGCATAAGTTTTATTTTAATGACATGTGAGATGCATGTTCATACGACATAATTTGAATCATTATAATATATATGCAATCTAATTTATATAATCCTAAATATGCATGACATGGGATGGATGATGTGGTAATTCTATGTGCATGTTCTATTTATGAATTTTTTATTTTGAAATAATGCAACCCTGATAAATTATACTTTATACATATGCACCCTATATTAAACAATGATGATATGAAATGTGATTAATTATGAACTAACCTATTAATTAACCAAGTAAATGACTTTTGTGTTTTCTTTTTTTATTTTTTGAAATGACCTAATAATTTTTATTTAAAAAAAAGTAACGTAATGATGCAATGCTAATTTTTTGGCATTTTTTTATATTTTATAAAAAAAAACTACATGATGAGAATGTTAAAACATTAACCTATGACCCACTAACTTGAATACAACATGTAAAATGCACATTATGAAATCTATATAACCTAAATAACATTTTTTGTTCTTTTTTTGTTTTGGTTCTATTAAAAGAAAAATCATCCTAATTCTATGTGAATCTTAAAAATCAAGATGCGTTGCTTACAAAAATGAGATGCGTATGGACCTAAGTATCTAAGTTCTAACATATAATGTATGATATGTGATGAACAAATAACCATGATGCACCAAAATATGTATCATATTAAAAAAAAATCATTAATCACATATTATTTTAATGTGAAACAATGATGCAATGCAAATCATGAATTTTGTCATGAAAAGTCGAAATAATCAAAAATCTAACCCGACGTCTCGCGCTCAATATTTTTGATTATCATGACTTAATATGACAAATTTTCTAATTGGATAATGATAAAAATAAATTAGAGCAAATCAAGTTAGGATAGAAAAAACTATGAATCCGAACATTCTAACTAAATTTAATCTAAAAATTCACCTAGTCTAACTCACGGCCGCCTTGAGGAATGGTGAAGAAACAACGGTGACCGAGCTATGCTGGTGGTTTGATGATGGGTCGCCGTTCGGAACAGGAATTCATTGGAACTCGGGTGAGGCTCGGGTAGCAACCGGACCTGCAACAAAAACAGGGGAGGCAGCAAGTGGCGGAGCTCGGGGCCGAGGCGCGTGGTCGCGGATGAGCGGCGGTGCGGGGCTCCGGCGAAAGGCAGAGGGGTAGCAAGCTGCTGGTCAGATCTCAGGCGGAGGTACGGCGAGAGAGTGGCGGAGCAAAGGGTCGCGACCGGACGGAAAGAGATGTGCGGGTTGCAGGCGCCGGGCGGAGGCTTCTGGTGGTGGCTTCGCGACTGAACAGGGGTGGAGTTGTCGCGGCTGGCTCGTCCGGCTCAGGGGGATCGGTGGCGCGGCTGTTGCATCGGAGGCGGAGGCGGAGGCTCGGACGAGGCGGACGGGGCGGACGGCGTGCGGTGGTCGCAAGCGTGGAGGTAACAGCGGTGTGGTGCTTCGCTGAGGAGGAGGAATCCACGAAGAAGATGAACTGTTCCCCTTTTTTCCTTTTTTCTTTTTTTTTTCCTTGCTGACCGGTCACTTCGCTTTTCCCTCGGCAGCCTTTCCTCTCTCTCCAGCCACACGTCTCCTCTTTTCCTCTCTGCATAAGCAAAAGCTTCTTTTTGACTTTCTTTTTTTTTTTGCTCAAAGAAACGAAACCCCCATTTTGCTTTCCTTTCTCTCTTTTTTCTTTGACCTCTTGACTATTTGTTCGAAGAGAAGCCCCCCCATTCTCACATCTCGCTTTCTCTATTTATATAGGAAAAAACTCGAGTTTGTTTTTGTGAGTGAGATATTCACTCAACAGCTTAACAAAAAATGGCTCCAAAATCAATTAACAACTAATTTTTTTTTTTTTTTAAATTTTGAAAGGAGGATATATGTTCAACAACCAAATGTTTGATTATTCAAAAAAATTTCAAAATCTCCCTCCAGATGTTTTTATTTTATAAGTTATTTATTATCCTCTATTTTTATTTTCCAAAAGATAAGTTTAATCCTAAATGTAATGCTATGAAATGTTTAATGTAATTTTTATATGGTGAACAAGTGAATGGCATGGTTAAAATTAGGTGTCAACAGATCTCTTTGAACGATCTCTTGAAATCTTAATTCCAAGAATGTATGCAGTCTCACCCATGGAAGATAACCAACTTTTAACAGTATTAACAATCTCCATATTGCTTCCGGCAATTTGTATACATATAATAATATGATCACAAATTGATCTTTAGATCTTTTGATATATACACAATGATCCTCATCAATCATTGTAAAATCATATGCCATTATGGCATTATGAAAACGTATATACTATTGTCTCGACGACTGCTTAAGGCCATTTATCGATCTCAAAAGTCGACATACTTTTTCTTCTTGGCCTTCCATAATGAAACCAGCAGGTTATTCCATATATATTTCTTACTCCAATTCTCCATTGAGAAAATCAGTCTTTACATTTTATTTGATGTAACTCAAGATCCATACTTGCCACTATTGCCAGAATAATGCAAATCGAGGTAAATTTCATCACAGGAGAAAATGTTTCCTCATAATCAATTCATTCTTGTTAATTATACCCCTTCGCCACAAGATGAGCTTTGTGTTTTTTGATTGAACCATCAGCTTTACGCTTTATTTTGAGAATCTACTTGTTCCCAATGGCTTTGCGTCCTTTTGGAAGATCAATCAGTTCCCAAACATGGTTTGACTTCATTGACTCCATCTCTTCTTCTATTGCATGCATTCATTTTTCCTTATTAGGGCAATTTAGAGCCTTATGTATATTTCTTGGCTCATCTTCATCTTGTGGAGCAATTATAAAAGTTTCCCCTTTAATGTCAAAGCATCGACGGTGAATACTTTTGCGACTTGTTCGCCGTATGGGAGATTGTACACTTTGTACATCATTCCCCATCATGCTCCCACTCGGATTAGATAATGACGATATCGTCTCATCATGTGGTTGTATTTGAGAGTGAGTTGAATTAAATTCATCACTTCTCATATTACTCCCACTTGGACGAACTCCACTAAATTCATTATCTGGATCTAAGGTTTCAAATAGGGAGTAATCCTCACCTATTTCGCCCTTCTTAGGAAATTCATTATTTAAGAATGTAACATTTCGTGATTCGAATTCAGTTATACTTCTACTTTCTTGCTCACCTATGAATACATACCCTTTCGAGTGTTCAGAATATCTTATGAAAATACTATTATTTCCTCTGGGACCCAATTTCCCAAACTTGTGAGAGGGCTCATGAGTATAAGCAGCACAACCCCATGGTTTAAGAAAACTTAAGTCCGATTTTCTACCTGTCCATAAGTAACTGATTTGGAAGACACCTGATTAAGTATATAGGCAGCAGCTAATAACGCATCACTCCAAAAAGTGATAGGTAAGTTAGCATGCGCTATCATGGATCTAACCATTTCCAATAGGGTTATGTTCCTTCTCTCCGCAATACCATTTTGTTGATGAGTATATGGAATAGACAATTGTCTTTCTATTCCTTTTTCATCACATAATTTTCTGAACTCATTAGATAAATATTCTCGACCTCGATCGGATCTCAATACTTTTATTTTCTTGTCTAATTGATTTTTTACCAAGTTCATAAGCCATTTGAAGCAACTCAATGCTTCAGATTTATGAGAAATCAAATAGACATATCCAAATCAAGTATAATGATCTATAAATGTGATGAAATAAATAGCTACATGCATTCCTCTCACATTCATCGGACCACAGACGTCAGAATGAATTAAATGCAAAGGAAATTCAGCCTTTTTACCTTTTCCAAATGGTTTCCTTGTCGTTTGCCCTATTAGGCAATGCTCACATATGGGCAAATCGACTTTTTCAATGTTGCCCAACAATCCCTCTTTGGCTAGTCTATTCATACGTTGTTGGCCAATATGACCAAGTCTAGCATGCCACACATTCACATCATTATCATATAAATTAGGAGATGTGAAGGAATAACAAACATTGGCATTATCATAATCAGCATTTAATACAATGAAACCATCGAGAAAATAACTACAAACATAGTAATTTGTATCCAAATATAAATCCACACCACTATTATGGAAGTTCATATTAAAATCAAGCTTAACCAACATTAAAACAGACACTAAATTCCGACGAATCTCCGGAGCATACAACACATCATGTAGGAACAAAGTACGTCCACCATGCATGTTCAATTGACAGATGCCAATTCCTTTTACTTCAGCTTCGGAGTTGTTTCCTACATAGATCCACTTAGTTCCAGTTGGTACTTGTCGGAATTGCACAAAGGATTCTCTATCCTTCGTTACATGGTCTGTCGCTTCGAATCTACAGTCCACAAAAGATTAGACTCAGTTAAGAATACACAAATTGACACATAAGCAAAGCATCCTCAAGATCTTCCATAACATGGTCAAGAGCTTTTAGTGTTTCTTGCTTTTCAAGCACATATTGAATTTTCATATTCAATATTTCACAATTCTTGCCGTTTAATTTGTCTTCTTTGTTCAAATAAGCAATTATATTCTTAGTTGCTGAAGCCATCGATTTGAATATATCAGACACATATGCACGAACTATTAATGCCTATCATTTATGCATCCATTTTGTACAGACCCATCATATTAATGAATACTTTCAAGTAAGGTTTCAGAATCAAATCACTATATTTCTAATCATCATCCAAAAAATCCTAACTTAAAACTATCATTAATATAATCTTCTATGCAAAATAAGTTCAGCAAAGTCACTAAAACTTTCTTGAACTTCCCACAAAGAATTGTAAATTAACATATTAATTTATCGGCAAAGTCACTAAAACTTTCCTTGTCTTTCATAAAAAATTGTAAATTAACATACTAATTTACAACAATAAATAACACTGAACTTTCAATGATTAAACATGTCCATTACACTAAGGAATATATTCAGAAGAAAAAATATCAACATAGAAAGAGATATTTACACTTAAAACATCTCAGACTAATCTAAAAAATAAATAGGGAAAGTCTTTTCTAATCTATCAGTAAAAATCTTAGAAATCTGAAGGCACATTGGCCAATCACAGAAAAACCTTTTGAGAGCTTTCATGCCACCTCCAAGGCGCATTCACTCTGAGCCATGTGGCACTCAACCCAATAGTTGAAGTTTTGGTTAACTCAATCCTATAGTACTCTCTTACAAAAGTTACTACAAACCCCCTATAATCCGGGGCCACGTTGACCTCCCATAGGCGATCTAACACTGCTTGCTATTCAAGTGGAAGAGTATTTATTAAGGCCGGTACCTTCTCAAAATCCGACATAAGATAACCACTCCAGATGATTTCTTGTATCATCTGATTGACCCTGACCACGTGTGATACTACATTACCGTCATTCCACCGATAATTAGCTAACTCTATTATTAACCCTTTAAGTCTTGTCTTTTCTTCGTCCGTTCTTGGAAATGCAGGCATGCGTGCATAACGCATCATAGTTCCTGCAACAAATGCAGAACAAAAATGGATTACTTATAATCCACAATGAACAAAAGGGAAAATACATAATTTTCCATGGTTCCTGCAACAAATGCAGAACAAAAAGGGATTACTTATAATCCACAATGAATAAATTGGATAATACATAATTTTCCTTTTTTCTTTGGCCGGTCAACGGTGGTCAACGCCGGTCAACTCTGGTCAACGGCGATCAATGGTCAAAGGTCAAAGTCCACGGGTCGGACAGGTCGGGTCGAACTGATCGACCCAACATGTGCGACACCTATGTGCAGCTGATGTCACGATGACATCAGCTGGCACGTGCCACGCTTGCGTGGATGACGTCACGATGACGTCATTTGGCACGTGCCACGCACATGGGCGGCACGTGCCAGCGACCGCGCGAGTGCGTCGCACGTGCCTGGGTTGAAAAGGTGCGTGAGTCGCACGCGCCCGAGGGTGACCACGCACGTGCTGACGACCCCAGTGCGTTTCGGCCACGTGTGGCAGCGCGTCCGGCGGCCCCCAGCGGCGATCCACCACTTGTTTTTCTCGTATCGACGAGAGCTTCGACCCTACGCTATCAGAAACGAACTTCGAATTACAGAAAATCACATACAGGGGGGAACAGTACGCGGGTGTCGGGATTTTTCTGTCCCCGTGTCGCGACCAAATTTTTTCCGGTGCACCACCTAAGTTTAGGCTAATGGACTACTAAGTCTTTAACTTAACTCGGGCTCTCCCAAGCCCATACCAATTCGCGACTTAAGTTTCAGTCATTTAGCATGCAAAAAATTATTAACTAGGAGTCGCCACTAATTAGTTTATGGTAGGTCGATTAGACACCTAAGTAAAATAATGGGAGAATTATTTTACTCCTACGAACCAGAGACTAAGGGTACGGAGACTTGGTTATACTAGATTTCTCTAATACTCTTTCGGTACCATTTCTTTTTAATTTTCAAAAATGTTTTTGAATGCAGCTTGGATTGATTTTAATTTATTTCCCTAACATGTGTGATGGTTATGCGGGTGCGCAAACCATTAATTTAGCACTCAAGAAAGCATACGCCTTATAGCAACGAATTGTAGATGATTAGAATTCACATCGACGATTCTAGATATGATTTCTATTTAACACGCAATCACTCAATTTTGGTTTTTCACTTTACTTTAATGAGGATCATGCAATGCATGCTACTAATTTAATATGAAATGATATGGCATGGCAATATGACCTAAACTATATAGCATGCAATCTATCCTAAAGCATGAAATGAATTTATTCTAATTTTTTTTGTATTTTCCATGAAATTCGAAATTAAAAAAATGCAACAATTAAATATGCAATCTAAATTGATCAAATGACCTAATTCTAATGACGATCATTTTTTAACTAGATGAACCTAGCAACAATCACTAGGTTACATAACAAACTTAAATTAAATGATCCTATTATGCAAACTAGTTAATATGCACCTAGTATTTTTTGTCTTTTTATTGACATTCGGAATTAATAAAAATCCCAATTAAACTATCTAAAAAAAAAGAATAATTTTCTAATTCATTTTACGGATTAATTTGACTTAAACCCTATCCTATCTTAGAAAACTATTTTTTTAAAAAAGAAAAATAAGATTATCTAGATGTGCAAACATTATCTAAGATCAATCTTAATCTACTCTAAAAATTATCTAAAAATGCAATCCTAAAATGCAATCTTAATTTGCTAAACCAACAACCCTAATGCAAGATTTGATTTTTATTTTTATTTTTATTTTTATGCTTTTTAGTATTTTTCAAAGATAAGCAATCTAAACTAATCCGGATATCCACCAAATAAAGGATTAGAATAATCGAAAAAATAACCTGTTGTCTCACAGGTCAGATTAATAATTACTTTAACCCTAAACATCACGACGAAAATTCAAAATAATTAAAAATCCGATCCGAAGTCTTACGGACCAAATTAATAATTATAATGATTCAACATTTAAAATACTATCAAGCTATCCAAAAATTAATATAATTTTAAAAAAAATGATCCGACGTCTTACGGATCAAATTAATAATTATAATAATTTTGGACAAAACACTATGGATAATGTCTAAGATATTCGTAAATTGAGCATATTCTGATTTGATCAATAATAACTATTTAAATAAAATAAGTGAAAAATAAGGAATAAAAAATAAATAAACTACCTAATTTTTCCTCTTTTCCTTTTTTTTTTTTTTTTTTTTCACCCACGATTCGGCAACTTTGTGGTGGGTCACCGGAGGTGATGGGTCGCGGCGTTCGGAGCTTCGGCGAAGGGCAGCATCCGGCGTGCGGGCGGACTAGCTCGGCGGTGGTCTCGTAGAGGAGCAGTCGTCATGGGCGTTGCGGTGACGAACGTGCGGCGGGAGTGGAGCGGAACGGTCGTGCTCGGGCGGCGGGACGTCGAGTGAGCGGGAGCATCGATCGCTGGTCTTTGGGGACGCGGTCGGGGCTGGTCACAGGAGCTGCGGTGACCGATGCGAGGCGGTAGCGATCGGCGACTTAGTGAGGGCAGGGAGTCAGCGACGGCGAACATGCCACAAGCGGAGAGTGGCGGGGACAGCAACAGCGGGCATCGAGTCACGCGGCTGTGACGGCTGTTGGCGAGATGGAGCGGGGCAGGAGTGGCTCTAGCGTCGGGCTTCACAGACGACGACCAGTGGCACAGCAGCTCGAAGCGGCGTAGGAACCGGCGACTAGGGGTGTCGACAAGGGGCCCGAAGAAGAGAAACAATGATTTTTCTCTCTCCGCTGCACGCTTAGTCACTTCCTCTGTCTCTGTCTTTCTACTGACCTTTTGACTTTCTGCAACACTTTTGCAGAAGGAAAAAACCAAGCCTTCAAAAAACCTCCCCCCTGGTTTGAACTCTGTACACCCTTTTTATAGGCAAAACAAAATGTAATCCTTTTGCAAATATTTTATCTCATGAAGATTGCCTATAACTTCCCGATCGCGAAAATTATTTTATTTTCCTTATCTCATGAATATTCTCTCATGAATTCATCATCTATTGCTAAAGATAAGATTGCAATGCGGTTTTCTCAATTTAGAAAAAAAAATCATCATAATATCGCATCAAATCTCAATTTTTCACAAGATAATTGATTAAAAAAAATAACGGGCTTGGGCTAATTTGCTCCTTTCGTGGGCCTAGCCCGGCTGCCGAACTAGAGCTCGAACATTAATTCAAACCCATCCAAAGACCGGTCCAATAAATAAAATGCAAATATGCAGACTAAAAATAAATGCATCTAAATTTATATGCTATGCAATTATTATTTATTATTTATTATTATTATTATTATTATTATTTTTTTTTTTTTTAGGGATAAAATTAAACCCTAGTTTTTTAATGCGATAAATAACTAAACGGGCCGCCAAAATTTAGGTGTCATTGCCCCTCTTTGAAGGTAAGCTCGTAGAGGTTGCCTTCAAAGACAAATTGAGACCTAAATTTTGATCATGCATATGTATTGAATGATTTTTTTTCTTAGGAAATGAATCCCATTTTTTTAAAATATACAATTTACATGATGCATGAAAATGCTAATGCAAATGCATGATGTGAAAAGAAAGAACGTACCTGCAATTACTTACCGATCGGTGCGGTAAAGCATTTTGAGGTACTGATAAATCCCCATTTACTCCACAAGCATCCAACCCTCACTCGGGTTCCTTGAAGAGTCTAATGGGTAATAAATTGTGACATCGAGATCGAGAAGAACATTCACATCCAAAGTGAAATGTTCAACAAAAAGAATTGAGACATCCAGATCAGTGAGATGTCAAGATTTTTAGACTTGAAATACCTAGATCCGAGACTAAGGTATAACGAGAAAGCTTGAAAAACATTCACATTCGAGTGAAATGTTTAACAAAAAGAATTAAGACATCTAGATCCAGACTAAGATGTCAAGAGTTTTGAATTCAAAATACCTAGATCCAGACTAAGGTATAACGAGAAAGGTCGAAAAAACATTCACATCCAGAGTGAAATGTTTAAATGCAAATAATCAAGACATCCGGGTCTAGACAGAGATATCATGATTTTTTGAATTTCGAAATACTTAGATTCAGACTAAAGTATAACAAGAAAATCGAAGAACATTCACATCCAGAGTAAAATGTTCAATGAAAAGTATCAAGACATCGGGGTCCAGACAGAGATGTCATGATTTTTGAAAGCTCGAAATACCTTGATCCAGACTAAGATATAACGAGGAAAATCAAAGAACATTCACATCCAAAGTGAAATGTTCAATAAAAAGAATCAAGACATCTGGGTCCATACGAGAGATGTCTAATTTTTGGAAAATGGTAAAGAAACTTACTTGGAATATCTTACCTTCAAGAAGGGTAGAGTGATCCAACGTAGTTGGTGTTACATATCCAAGACCCGTACCTTTCTACGGTCGCCTAGCATTGCAACATTGATTATTCGACCAGGACTCGAACCTCTCTTTGGTCGCCTGAATCTGAAGAAGACATTTGGGAGACAACTCCGTCGAGTCGAGTGTTGGTGCATTTGAGAGGGAAATACTGTGCAATAACAAGTATTTAAGGTATGGATAGAGATATACTTACCTAATAAAATCTCGATCTGGGGAATATGTCTCCTGTAAAGCATGGTCGTAGGAGAGGCAATATGCATTTGCAATCATGAACATGCATTAATTCAAGAGATGTTCATGCGTGATGATTTCCATCAATCTGGCATTTTCATTCCAATATGAACACATGAACGTCATGGATATGTCAAATGAGGGATCTTTCAATCTGAAAGGACTTTTCACTCATCCTCATTAAAAGGGCCATTTCATCACGACCTTTGATACAGGATTTTTGACAATCATTCTATCTTTCCATCGTCATGCCAAACAAGGGTCGAGCAATCTCGTAAGTGATACGACCTTACCAATCCGAGAGGTCTTTAACGGGAATGTAATGCAGGCTTGATCAACGGCTTAGCAAAGGAGACTCTTTGAGTTGAGGTTATTGAAAAATGAGTGATATTCCACAATCATCTTCGGGTTTACAAGCCAAGAAACATGAGAAATGAAGTAGAGATTATCTTACTCGTACTTCTTCAAGCGATGCTTTCAAACAGATGAACTTTTACGTTAATTCAAGTGCCCTAATCTGAAGAGACTTTGTAAGGGACGTAACGTAAGATTGGTTCATGGGTTAAGAAATGAAAGGATTGTTAGGCTCAAAGATGTGTATAGGGTGAGAGTTGATGATCATCTTGGCACGCCACCGTTTTCTTTTTCACCATTGGGGATTGTCTTCATGAAGTGCCCCATTGATTGTAAAAACTCAGCATTTGAGTTCTTGAGTATTGCTCCATTGGGGATTCAATTCTTGCGATTTACAGTCACCTATCTTGACTCTCTTTTCATCTATGGGCATTGACCTTGTCTTTACCAGGCAAACCGCTTTTTTATGCTCCTTATTCTTATTCATTTTTTCTTCACTTCTTTTCATGGGCATTGGCCTTGCTTTTACCAGGCACACTGCTTTTTCATGCCCCTTAGTTCTATTTTGATTTCATTTTTTGCGCATAGTGCATGCGTCAAGGAATTACACTTTGGATGACACTCGAACTTTCAAGGGTCTTCATCTGTCTTTTGCCTTGCCCTAGTGTGGGGGATGATCACCAACTGGGTTTAATGTGAAATGAATTCATAGGCTCAAGGGGGCTATGCAATGGATAAAGTGTATAGATAGAGAAAGAATTGCTCTTCATCGTCCTAAGGCACTTTAAATTATCGTACAAGTTACACTGCGAAAGCAATACTTAAAGATTGATGCAAGTGTGAGTAAGAAAATTCCTATCATTTATTTCAAATTTTGTCCGAGTATGGGATGATCCTTGATAGGGATAACTTAAAAAAACTCTTCATGTGTGTGGGCTCAAAGGGCTGAACAATGGATATACCTGTAGTGTTTTGGGTAGCAGAAGAAACTGCCTCTTATCACCTCGGTTGACGTACCCTTTGCGAGATCACCCTTTTCCTTGTAAGCATGGAATTTTTCCACACAACTCACTGGGGGTTAATGTATGAAACAATGTATGGAACAGGATTTTCCTTTCATCATTCCAAAGTATCCCATTTGACACATTCACTCTACCTCACATAATTAATCAAGGAAGAAAAAATGCAAGATTTGCGACAAATTTGAACATTTCATTGAGGCATTTTATTAATCATAGAAATACTTGCAGTTCAAAACAAGACATGGCAAATTCTATCATGGATAATACTCTGCCAGGATCAAAGCACCTCCAGGAAGTACCTTCTTCACTATATGTGGTCCACTGTAATTCAGAGCAAACTTGCCACTAGGATCTGGAAAAATCGGCAACAGCTTCCTTAGAACAAGGTCATTTACCTTGAAATGTCTCGGTCGCACCTTTCAGTTGAAGGATCTAGCCACCCTTTGCGATAAGTTTGGCCATGGCAAAGAGCCTCCGTCTTCTTTCATCAATCAAATTCAACTGTTCAAGTTTTTGTTGTGTCCACTCGTCTCGAGACAACTCCATTTGGGATAAAACTCTTAGAGAAGGAATTTCCACTTCCACAGCGAATTGCTTCCATGCCATACACCAAAGCAAAAGGGGTTGCCCCAGTAGAAGTGCGGATCGATGTACGGTACGCCATTAGTGTGAAAGGTAACCTATCATGCCAATCTCGATAATTTTTAGCCGTCTTAGCCAAGATCTTCTTAATGTTCTTGTTAGCTACTTCAACACCCCGTTCATTTAAGGGCGATAAGGGGACGAATTAAGATGCTTGATCTTGAACTCACTTTGAACAAACCATCAACAAGTTTGTTATTCAAATTTGTCCTATTGTTAGTGATGATTGCTTCAAGGACTCCATAGCGAGCAATTATGTCTCGCTTGATGAATTTCACAACATTGCGGGCAGTGACACTTGCAAAGGACATAGCTTCGATCCACTTAGAGAAATAGTTTATTGCCACCAAGATGAAACGATGCCCATTTGAAGCCTTTGGATTTATTGGACCGATCACATCAATGCCCCACATCGAGGAAGGCCATGGCTCGGAAAACTAGTGCAGCTCAGTTGGAGGAACATTTATCTTGTCTCCATGGATCTGGCAACGATGACAACTCCGAACATGCTGAATATAGTCACCTTCTAGCATGAGCCAGTAATAGCCTAATCTCATAAACTATCAGCTGGAGTACTTCCTTCGGGGAATTCATTTCGAATGTAATTCATGATATCGTAATACCATGGCTTTCCATCGATTTCTCGATCACGATCATACAATAAGCCGGCCTCGGTAGAACCTCTATTTTCAAAGGCTCAACTTCTAATTCGTCGGTAACTTGCAACATAGAAGCTAAAGTTGCGAGTGCATCTCGCGAATTGATTGTGAGATCTCAATAAGTATTCGAATGAAACTCCATCGAACTCCTTGACCAGATTCTCTAGATACTCGTGATATGGGAGCAACTTGGCATCTTTAGTCTTCCATTCACCTACGGTCTGTAGTATGATTAGTGCAGAATCCTCGAACACTCTTAACTTGGCCACACCCATCTCGATTGTGGCTTGAAGCCCGAGGATGCAAGCTTCATACTCGGCTACATTATTAGTGCATGGGAAAATCAATTTCGCAGCTACCGGAGATGATGTTGTCCATGCGGGGGTATCGTAAGCGCCCCAATACAGAACCGAGACAAATTCACTACTCCATCAAAGAACATTGTCCATGAGTCTTCATTTATACTCAAGACATGGTCATCTAGGAAACTGTCATTGTCCTTAGAGACTCTTGAATTCTCGGCCAATAGATTAGCGATCGCTCAACCCTTAACCGACTTTTGTGGCATGAATTGCACATCGAATTCAGAAAACAAAATTTGCCATTTAGCTAACCTAACCACCAAAGCTGGCTGATCAAGTAAATACTTGATGGGGTCGTTCTCAGTTACGAGGAACATCTGGTAATGCAGTGTATACTACCGCAATTTATGCAATACCCACACTAATGCGGCACAAGTCTTTTCCACATTAGAATATTTCAATTATGATACGGTGAATTTTTTACTCAAATAATAAATGGCTCGTTCTTTTTTATCTACAGGACTTTCTTGAGCCAACATTGTACCCAGTGATTCACTATGAATGGTGAGGTAGAGAATCAAAGGATGCCCCAGCAATGGCGGGACAAGCATCGGTGGATTCATCAAGTAATGTTTTGACCTGTCGAACACTTCTCGACATTCATCATCCCAGACAACTCATGCATTCTTCTTTAGGAGCTTGAAGAATGGCTTGGCAGTTTCAGAACGTTGGGAAATAAATCGAGCTATGTAATTCAATTTCCCCAGAAGGCTCCGGACTTCTTTCATTGTTGACGGAGGTTGCAACTCACATATAGCCTTAGCCTTGGATGGGTCGATCTCAATCCCCTTACTGCTCACAATAAATCCGAGTAATTTACCAGATGTTGCTCCGAACATGCATTTAGCGGGGTTTAGACGAAGCCTGAATTCACGGAGTCCATCAAACAGCTTCTTCAAAGTGTCGACGTGACTTTTCCTAGGTCGAGTCTTTGCGATCATATCATCAACATAGACTTCGAACTCTTGATGCATCATATCATGGAATAATGCTACCATGGCTCGCTGGTAAGTTGCCCCTGCGTTCTTGAGTCCAAATGGCATAACCTTATAATGAAAGGTGCCTCATGAGGTGATAAATGCAGTTTTCTCCTTGTCTTCCTCCTTCATCCTTATTTGATTGTACCTGGAAAAACCGTCCATAAATGAAAATAGTTCAAATCCAACAGTACTATCCACGAGAACATCTATGTGAGGTAGTGGGAAATCATCTTTCGGGCTGGCCTTGTTCAAATCCCGATAGTCGACACAAACCCGAACTCTACCATCCTTCTTCATCACTAGCACGATATTTGCCACCCATTTAGGATATTGCGAGACTTCGATGAATCCCACTTTCAGAAGCTTCATGACTTCTTCCTCTATCTTCTTTGAGAGCTCGGGTTTAGTTCTTCGCAGCCTCTGTTTCTTTGGTGGCACGTCTGGATTGGTAGGCAAATAGTGTTCCACAATTGACGGGTCTAACCCAGGCATGTCAGCATAAGACCATGCAAAGACATCCTGATATTCCTTCAGTAGCTGAATTAGGCGTTCGGCCTCGTCATTGGGGAGATTTGCCCCAATTTTCACCTCTTTGGCCTCTTCAGTGTCACTTAAATTAATAGTGACGATCTGCTCAAATGTAAGAGTCTTGGCTCTTTCATGTTGTTCCCAGCTACGTTGCACCTCAATGGAATCTTCGATTGAGTCTTCGAGATCATCATTATCAGCACTCGCATTAGATTGTATCATTTCCGCGCCTTCGCATGTTATATGATCATCCTTGAAACAAGAAGTAGAAAGATCAAAAAGAAAAACAGGGTAAATCATATTTATCTATCTTTTTTTTGAAATGTTTTTCTTTTGAAAAAAAATTTGAAAAGTAATTAGAAAAGTATTTTTTGAAACATTTTGACACAAGAAAGTATGATGAAACCCAGGTCTCAGAATTTTCATTGGATTTTTCATTTGTTTTATCGGTTAGATATCATCACCGGGCTGGTTTGGTATGCCTCATCATGCCCTCAAAACAAAGCTTGTAAAAGCAATAAAAATTCCCACGCAGGGGAATGTGTGAAAGTGATAAATGGGTTACTCTTGTGGGCTAGGGCCCATTTCCTCCAAAGGTTCTCCATCAGTGGCTCCTACGACGAGGTCATCAAATAGAATTATGATCCTTTCCAAGGCGTCATCAGGATTTTCTGTCTTTGGAGGCATCGGATCATCCATGCCATCCCATCCACTTGGAACTATGTTGCGGGGGTCAATATAAGAACTAGGAGGAACCGAATACTTCACCATATAGTCGAATTTTCCACTTGGCAGCCCCAAAGTATCCATGACTTCCGCTTCATCTCTCATCATAATTAGAGGACCAGGGAACGTCTCACGAATGTTTGGAGGTGGTAAATTTTGCCTCCCTCGCCCTTGTTCAGGTGGCGAGTTGTGCCTTCCCCATCCAGAACTTCCTCCACCTTTTCCATGGTACCCTAATCCAGTGAGATCGGACCTACGAGGGGCTTCAATAGGGTTTCGAATTCCTTGACCCCTTCTTCTAGGACCACGGCCAGGGACAAAATCATTCCCGACCATCACCCTTCCCACCATTAGGGCAGCATTTGAGACTTCAGGGGTGGGTGGTGACGAATCTCGAGAAGCATGAATGGTGGACACCAATTCAAATGAGTGATAACTTGATTCGAATTCGACATATGGTTCCACATAGGGGATAGCTATCTCATGGTAAATTCAATGATCCTCCTCGCCATAGATAGTGACTAGCTTCCCCTTGATCACGAACTTCACAGCCTTGATGCAAACTTGAAGGCATTGCTCCAGCAGTATGGATCCAAGGATGACCCAGCAGAAAATTAAATGCGGTAGGGACATCCATTACTTGAAAGGGGATATTGAAAACAATTGGCCTTATTTGCACATCGAGGTGAATCTCGCTAAGCACCTCATTCTTTGTGCCATCAAAAGCTCGCATAGAAGTCTTCGCGGCATGTATCTTGGATGGGTCTACCTTGAGGCGGTGAAGAGTGGCCAAGGGACATATGTTCAGAGCAGACCCATTATCAATAAGCACTCGGGACATATAAGAAGCCTTGTGCTTGACAGATATGTAGAGTGCTTTATTGTGCTCCCTACCCTCAAGAGGGAACTCCTCATTAGAAAAAGCGATCATATCTTGGAGAAGGATCGATCCCACAAAATCCTCTAGCTTATCTGCCTCAATTGTCTTAGGTACACGAATTTCACTTACTACCTTCATCAGCGACTTTTGATGCATAGGGGATGTTAGCAGGAGTTCAAGCAAAGAGACCTGAGCGGACATTTTTCACAACTGATCGACCACATTATACTCACTTGTTTTAATCACGGCCAGAAATTCCTTAGCTTCTTCGTCAGTAACAGGCTTTGCGGGTTGAGCATTGGCTTGAGCATAAGTCCGTCTAGACCTCGTAACGAGGTCAACATCTAGGTCATAAGACCAAGGCACTGCCTTATTGTTGACATACTCATAAGGCTGAGGTATCTTAATCACTATCTCCTCATCAGATGTATCTTCTAGTGGGGGCATATCCAGGAGTGACGGATCTACTTCTTCCTTACCATCATCGAGAGCAGCTGCTCCTCCTCCCGATCGATAATGATGTGGGAAATGGTAGAAACTATGCGATTCAGTCAAGCATACATGATGACACCTTTATCTACCATTTTGGCAACCTTTTCTCTCATTAGTGACAACGGAATGTCCTCATGACGTGGATAGTATCCAGCTCTCACCAGCCCATTGTAAGCATCCGCCACATGCACCTTCGAGTTCTTGGTTCGACCAGCAACATGTTCGAAGATAGCATTCACCCTATCCTCATGCTTGGGTAGAGGATTCTTCTTGACACTCGATTGAGCGGTATTGAAGGTAAATGCCTTAGTGTCCAGTAAGCTTTGGACCTTATGCTTCAAAGTCAAGCATTCATCAGTCGAATGTCCTACTTCCCCCATATGGTACTCGCATTTCTTAGAGGGGTCGTAGTTAGAAAATTTTTCAATATTGGGCCGTTTTGGCTCATAGGACAGCAACCCCTTCTTTTGAAGAATCTTTAAGACCTTGGACAGAGGGCCAGGAAGAGGAGTGAACTGCCTCTTAACAAACTGTTGAGGCGCGATCGGTCGGCCTTCGCCTTGTTAATTCTTAGGGACATGAACAACCGAAGGCTTGCCAGACTGTGCATATGCAACATTGACTTCTGTGCTAGGTTCTGTGTCTTTCTTCATGGTGAACCTTTTGCCTTGATGGGTCGGCCCATTGAACCATCCATCTCTTAGCCCAATCTCGATCTGTTCACCCACCGGGATAAGTTGATTAAAGTTCTCCACGTATGTACTAGCCATTTAGTTGCGGAACTCAAACGGGAGAGTTTTGACGAACAACTTCATCAACTCCTTGTTAGTAGGTTCAAGAGTGATTTGAGCCGCCAAATTTCGCCACCTTATAGCATATTCCTTGAATGACTCACTTTTCTTCTTCTCCATCCGCTTAAGATCCTCTCGGGGAAGGTGCAATGTCCATGTTGAACTTATATTGCTTGAGGAACGCATCAGCCACTTCATTCCAAGTGTCGAGAAGGTTTATATTCTTCATTATGTACCAATTCAGCGCAGGTCCAGTCAAGCTTGCATGAAATGATTGGATCATGAGAGGCTCGTTCTTGACATATTGGGCCATGCGCACGTGGTACATCTGCAAATGGGCTTTTGGGCAGGAGGTACCATCATATTTCTCAAACTCTGGCATCTTAAACTTCTTCGGCATCTTGACTTTTTCATACACGGACAAGTCTATTGGGAGTGAACTTTACGACCGCTGGAGTTGTTTCAAGATTTCTCTTCTAGTTTGGTGAAGCGTTCATCCTACTCCACCTTAGGCACATTGTCAAGTTTTGTCTTTTCGGCAATGACCAATGGTGGGTCATCTTCCAGCTCGGGCATGTCATCATCACTCATTTGAGCATTGTTTACTTGCTTTGGAATAACTATTTCGGGAAGAGCGGGTGGAAGATTCGGGTTCACCTGGAGGGATTGAAGCTGAGTTGTCATAAGCTGCATAGAGTCAGCTAACTTCTGGAGTTGATTTTCCATGGTGGACATACGATCACACATTTCATTTTGATCGGCCATTTTAGCTCTTGATCGCGTGACAATAGGCAAACGTGGCAGATCTGTTGTTACCTAATTTTATAAAAGAGATAATATAAGAAACGATGACAAGATAGGAAAATGGCCCATGACAATGGTCTCGATCGCCGCTTTTATTTGAAATTTAAACCAAATTCCCTAACAATGAACTAAGAATCGAAATCAAAGTCCCTAAACATTGAATCTAAAAAATGAAAACATTGAACTAGAATTTGAAATTAAAGTCCCTAAACATTGAACTAGGAGTCAAAAATCAAAATCTCATTTTATATGCTTTTGGGATTCCAACGTCCCGCGAAGTTTCTTATTTTCCGCTTCAATCATTTCCACTTTCAGCTTAAGATGCTCAATTTGTGCTCGTTGAGTAGGCTTCTCAGTCACATCAGGGACCACTGGACGTAAGGCATCAGGAATCCGATATTGTTGGATGTAAAATGCCGATGCATGGTGGATCTCCTCCTCGCCTTTCAATCTCTTGGGCACTAAAATCATCTCTAGATGGCATTCGTTCCATGTAGCAATGATCGTCTGGACCTCTTTGAAGTAATCATAGTCCGTACGAACAAAACGAACTTGGAACAATTCCATCTTAAGAGGCGGAGGAACTTCTTGAAGAGCTCTATACTGACGGGCCACCCTATAGGGGTAATAAGAAGTAGCACCAGAAAGGCTCAGCAAAGGAATTGGCCTATCATACTTGTGAGAGAAACGAGCCTCTTCAACATGGAACCATTTAGTATGCCATAAGAATGCCTTAGGATCAGAGTTTTTCAAAAAATTAATCCAATGGGTGTACTGCTTATTTGGGGAAAAATGTTCTAAGACCGCAAACTTTTGTATAGGGTGCCTAAAATCATCAATCTTAAATTGTTTCATAAGGTGTCCAAACCCTCTTATGTGGGAGAAAAACCATATTTGCAAAAGTTCAGGGAGAGCACGCTTGGTCTTTTCCTCATTTTGTTTGAAACGGGTTAATGACAAAAATGTTTCAGCTAAAACCATATTGACATAATTTAACCCGTTGCAAACACGATCAACCACCCATGAAATTGAAGGATTAATGGCATTTTTTCGATAAGGAAAAACGATTAGTCTAAAAAATGCTAACATGAAAGTCATAACTTTTGAAGTCATAGGTTGGTTTGAAAAACATTTTTCCAAAAATGAAAATGGGCATGCATAGCAATTGGCTTTAACAACCTTCCTTACTCTTTCGGCTTCGATTTCTAAAAACTGTGATAATTCAGAAATATAATCTATATCGATAGGCAGTCTAACAAGCTCCTTTTCCAGGGGCATTCCAAGGGCAACACTATATTCTTCAAGTGTTGGAGTCAATTCAAACTCACCAAATATGAAGGTGGAAGTCTGTGGACACTAGAAGTGAGGGAGTGTCTGTATCACACCGAGTGGACGTTGATCTCTAACAATGGGAGAAGTCGGCGATTTTGGCTTTCACATACCTCGGCCATCTTGATCTAACCGATCCAACCACCTCTTGAGCTCTTTTTTGGAGTGGAAATGAATTGTGCGTCGGTTTTCTCCATTGCATATAAAACAAGATTGACGACGAAACCTATTGTCATGGACCGACAAAATTGCAATAAAGTGAATAAATTGCGAAGAATTTAGACAACTTAATTTCACCGGAAATGGATGACAATCACATAGACACACGCATGAAAAGTGAGGCTCGATTTCTGTCTAGATGGCTTAACAAGGTGGAGCTAAGAGGATGATCTAACCATTGCGGTCTCGCATTAACGTGTTAGGTCTCCCTAACTCTAGCTCGATCAAATGGAATGCCCAATAGTTACGTAGTCTCGTGGATATGGACAAACACATTCGACACCATGAAGAACTTTCGGGGAAGAGAAGGTCAACCTCTACATAGCAGTCTCGCTTTGGAGGAAGTATCCTTCTTAACACCATCCTAAGAATCCTATCGCAGCCTAGGTCCGACCGCAGGTTGTGTGCAATAGTGTAGTGCTAAAAGCAATAAGACATGCACAACAGTTTAAATACAAACAACACTTCTATAATTTTAAATCAAACATTCATCCCTAACTCCAACCTGCAAGACGGGGTTAGCAAAGACTACTCCCCTTATACCTCCTATCTGCAAAAACATTTAACACCTTAGGAATGTTAGGGACGTACCTAGTGTCCTCGCTGCCAAACAAAAACATTTTTAAAAGGAAAAGAAAAATTGACCTAAGTCCACTAAGTGTTTTAACACTAGCCCCTAGCGGAGTCGCCAAGCTATCGCAACCAAATTTTTTCGGGTGCACCACCTAAGTTTAGACTAATGGACTACTAAGTCTTTAACTTAACTCGGGCTCTCCCACGTCTATACCAATTCGCGACTTAAGTTTTAGTCATTTAGCATGCAAAAGATTATTAACTAGGAGTCGCCACTAATCAGTTTATGGTAGGTCGATTAGACACCTAAGTAAAATAATGGGAGAATTATTTTACTCCTACGAACCGAGACTAAGGGTGCGGGGACTTGGTTATATTAGATTTCTCTAATACCCTTTCGGTACCATTTTTTTTAATTTTCAAAAATGTTTTTGAATGCAGCTTGGATTGATTTTAATTTATTTCCCTAACATGTGAGGTGGTCATGCGGGTGCGCAAACCATTAATTTAGCACTTAAGAAAGCATATGCCTCATAGCAACAAATTGCAGATGATTAGAATTCACATCGATGATCCTAGATATGATTTCTATTTAACACGCAATCATTCAATTTTGGTTTTTCACTTTACTTTAATAAGGATCATGCAATGCATGCTACTAATTTAATATGAAATGATATGGCATGGCAATATGACCTAAACTATATAGCATGCAATCTATCCTAAAGCATGAAATGAAGTTATTCTAATTTTTTTGTATTTTCCATGAAATTCGAAATTAAAGAAATGCAACAGATAAATATGCAATCTAAATTGATCAAATGACCTAATTCTAATAACGATCATTTTTTAACTAGATGAACCTAGCAACAATCACTAAGTTACATAACAAACTTAAATTAAATGATCCTATTATGCAAACTAGTTAACATGCACCTAGTATTTTTTGTATTTTTATTGAAATTTGGAATTAATAAAAATCCCAATTAAACTATCTAAAAAAAGAATAATTTTCTAATTCATTTTACGGATTAATTTGACTTAAACCCTATCTTATCTTAGAAAACTATTTTTTTTAAAGAAAAATAAGATTATCTAGATGTGCAAACATTATCTAAGATCAATCTTAATCTACTCTAAAAAATTATCTAAAAATGCAATCCTAAAATGCAATCTTAATTTGCTAAACCAACAACCCTAATGCAAGATTTGATTTGATTTTTTATTTTTATGCTTTTTAGTGTTTTTCAAAGATAAGCAATCTAAACTAATCCAGATATCCACCAAATAAAGGATTAGAATGATCGAAAAAATAACCCGTTGTCTCACAAAAGTCGATTAACGATTACTTTAACCTTAAACATCACGACGAAAATTCAAAATAATTAAAAATCTGATCCGAAGTCTTACGGATCAAATTAATAATTATAATGATTCAGCATTTAAAATACTATCAAGATATCCAAAAATTAATATAATTTTAAAAAAATGATCCGACGTCTTATGGATCAAATTAATAATTATAATAATTTTGGACAAAACCCTATGGATAATGTCTAAGATATTCGTAAAATGAGCATATTCTGATTTGATCAATAATAACCATTTAAATAAAATAAGATAACATAAAATAAGTGAAAAATAAGGAATGAAAAATAAATAAACTACCTAATTTTTCCTTTTTTCCTTTTTTTTTTTTTTCACCCACGATTCAGCAACTTTGTGGTGGGTCACGGAGGTGATGGGTCGCCGGGCGTTCGGAGCTTCGGCGAAGGGCGGCAACCGGCGTGCAGGCGGACCAGCTCGGCGGTGGTCCGGTAGAGGAGCAGGTCGTCACGGGCGTTGTTGGTGACGAACGTGCGAGCAGGAGTGGAGCAGAATAGTCGGGCTCAGGCAGCAGGACGTCAAGTGAGCGGGAGCGTCGATCACTAGTCTTTGGCGACGTAATTCGGGGCTGGTCACAGGAGCTACGGTGACCGATGCGAGGCGGTAGCAATCGGCGACTCAGGATCTGCAGATCGCAGTCACGGGTGAGCGAAAGTGGATCGCGGGGCCGGGCGCCGTATGGAGATGTTGCGACGGGACGCGGATGGCTCAGGGGCGGCGTCCGGAGTCGAATAGGGTGTTGCGGGTCAGCTTGGTTCGCAACGTCAGGCCACTGGTCGGAGATCGTGCTGGCCAGATCTAGCTGCAGGAGGCATCGGTTTCTAGCGAGATGTGCGGACGAGTGGCAAGGCAAGGCAGGAGTGGCTCCGGCGTCGGGCTTCTTGGTTGGCGATCGGCGACGAGCGGACCAGAGGCAGCGTCGGGGTCGTTGACTAGTCGGGCGTGGAGTCGGCGATGGCAAACAAAGCCACAAGCGGAGAGTGGCGGGGACAGCAAAGCAGCGGGTGTCGAGTCACGCGGCTATGACGGGCGGCGAGACGGAGCGGGGCAGAGCGGCTTGGCGTCGGGCTTCACAGACGGCGGACCGATGGCACAAAGCAGCTCGAAGCGGCGCAGAACCGTCGACTAGGGCGTCAATAAGGGGCCGAAAGAAGAGAAACAATGATTTTTTTCTCTCTCCGCTGCACGCTCGAGTCACTTCCTCTATCTCTCGTCTTCGCGACCTTTTTGACTTTCTCGCAACACTTTGCAGAAGGAAAAAGCCAAGCCTTCAAAAAAACCTCCCCCGGTTTGAACTCCGTACACCCCTTTTATAGGCAAAACAAAATGTAATCATTTTGCAAATATTTTATCTCACAAAGATTGCCTATAACTTCCCGATCGCAAAAATTATTTTATTTTCCTTATCTCATGAATATTCTCTCATGATTTCATCATCTATTGCTAAAGATAATATTGCAATGCGGTTTTCTCAATTTTCAAAAAAAAATCATCATAATATCGCATTAAATCTCAATTTTTCACAAGATAATTGATTAAAAAAAATAACGGGCTTGGGCTAATTTGCTCCTTTCGTGGGCCTAGCCCGGCCTCCGAACTAGAGCTTAGAACATTAATTCAAACCTATCCACCACTTTGGTCCAATAAATAAAATGCAAATATGCAGACTAAAAATAAATGCATCTAAATTTATATGCTTTGCAATTAATATTTATTATTATTATTATTATTATTATTATTATTATTATTATTATTATTATTATTAGTATTTATTTTTAGGGATAAAATTAAAAGCTAGTTTTTTAATGTGATAAATAACTAAACGGGTTGCCAAAATTTAGGTGTCAACACCCCGATCGGCCGACGGTGTTTCAAGAAAATTTAATCAAAAGCAATTCATAAACATGAAAAAAGGATCGGGAAATATGAACGATGGCTCTAATACCAATGTTGGGAATAACAGATTCCCTAAAACGATTCGATACTCAATCGAACCCCTAAAATGAACGCGGAAAACGAGCCTAGGAAACACATGTATCACCGATCGAAAAGCACGTCACGAAATCGAACGTATCTTATTTTCCACAGATTAAACACCAATGTTGAATTTCGAGGAAGGATCTTGATCCCGTTCTACCGAGGAGCGTACTGTCGTTATTAGGGGGAGAAAAGTCTATCTCAAGAGGTACTGTTGTCTTATGTTCCTTTTAGGAGGGGGAGAGAACTTCTAACGTACGTACACCAAAAGGTATGTTCCTCTTTTTTTTGTTTCTTTCCCTCGAAGCGTCTCCTCCAAAGGACGCAACCCCTCAAAGTAACACATATCCCAAAAGATGCACCCCTCAACGCATCCTTTCATATCTCAACCGTTCCTCCATGGGTCCTTATCTTGCGGGCCGGGCTTTTAGGCCCAACATGGGCGGACGGGCCTACTTAGGCCCATCAAGTCATAAATAAAAACCATCATCTGGTTTAGCAAGGCATTGAGGTCATTTATCTTCGTCCTCTTGCGGTTTTTACTTGCAAACTTGATTTGGGCCGGAAGAAGTTTTGATCAAAACTGCAAAACGAAGCTTCTAACCAAGGCCTTGTCTTCTTACGTACAGTAACTCTAAGAACTTCATTTTCTCGACATGGACAGCTTGAGCTTGATGCGGGAAAAATGGAAAAGACGGGCTCGGTGCTCATTGATTAGTATAGTAAAATTAAATAATACAAGCTAGGAAAAGCACTTAAAAACGTTCACCATTTCTATAAAGTGTCCAAGATCACGTTTAATCACTCAAAAATATTACACATAATCATTTTGGAGCTGATTTGATTAAAGATTGAATGTGGACAAAATTTCTTGAATATTTTGAGGAGGGAAGGTGTCACTTAATTTGGTCAATTGGAGCATTCTTAATGGATTCTAGAATTTGTCTATGATTTCATGTCCGTTAGAAATTGGACATATATAAATTCACCTTGCAATCTTTATTGCCAAGTAAATTTCTGATTAGTGAGTAGCTCTCAATTTATCAAGCAAGGCCCAAGTTTGTTTGGTCAGAGCCTAAAAACCCTAAGCCCATTTTGACTAAGACATTAACTGTTTCAACAGTGATGAATAGCAAGTTCTTTGATCGTTTCTGCTTAAATTCAAATACGAGAAGGCAACAATCTCAAGTTGGTTCTGGAGATGGCAACAAGCCGTCCCTAAATTTTCTTTTAGGGATGGCTCGACAATAGCCCCGGCGATGGGCTTCACAAACTGTTTGGGGATGTCTTTTTCAGCTTTAGGGACGGTTTTGTTGCTTAATCATTTAGTCTTTTTCAGCTTTAGGGATGGTTTTGTCACTCAACCACTAGTTTCCATTTGTAGTGTCCCCTATTTATTTGCTATGATAAGAGAGCAACTCCTTCATTTGTGTTATATTGTCCCATTACAATACTTTTCTAATTACGGTTCACTTAGAAAAATGATGTACTTACCAATATGGGATGCCCCATAAATTAGGTGATGACTTAATTCCACACCTACTTTAAGATTATTTTTTGGCTTTTTTCTTTATTTTTCTTGGAAAAATTTCTAACTAGCTTATCCCCTCCAAACATATTAAGTCTATTCACTAGAGCTCCTTGTCAAAAGAGATGGTTTAAGGTAATAAAGATAAGAGGAGAGAGAAAAAAAGAAGAGGAATGAACCAGTTGACCTCCTCTGGCCTTCTATTGGTCATGTTATGAATAGAAAATTCACTTGCTACAATTAAAAAAGATGGAGTTTCATTTTCCAGAACGTGCAAACCTAATTAAAGTTGGGTATTTTTGTCAAGCAAATTGCACATTCTCAACCTCACAATGAATTTCTTGCCTTTATTTTTTTTCGGAAAAATTCCTAACTAGCTTATCCCCTCCAAACATGTTAAGTCTATCCACTTGAGCTCCCGGTCAAAAGAGATGGTTTAAGGTAATAAAGATAAGAGGAGAGAAAAAAAGAAGAGGAATGAAAGCTTTTATAGCGGGCTATTAAACCAGTTGACCTCCTACGTCCTTCCATTGGTCATGTCATGAACAGAAAATTCACTTGCTACAATTAAAAAAGGTGGGTTTTCACTTTCAGTACGTGGAAACCTAATTAAAGCTGGGTATTTTTGTCAAGCAAATTGCACCTTCTCAACCCCACGATGAATTTCTTGCCTTTATTTTCTCGGGAAAATTCCTAACTAGCTTATCCTCCAAACATGTTAAGTCTATCCACTAGAGCTCCCGGTCAAAAGAGATGGTTTAAGGTAATAAAAGATAAGAGGAGAGAGAAAAAAAGAAGAGGAATGAAAGCTTTTATAACGGGCTATTAAACCAGTTGACCTCCTCTAGCCTTCTATTAGTCATGTCATGAACAGAAAATTCACTTGCTACAATTAAAAAAGATGGGGTTTCATTTTCCAGAACGTGCAAAACCTAATTAAAGCCCGGGTATTTTTGTCAAGCAAATTGTAACCTTCTCAACCTCACAATGAATTTCTTGCCTTTTTTTTTTTTTTCGGAAAAATTCCTAACTAGCTTATCCCCTCCAAACATGTTAAGTCTATCCACTTGAGCTCCTGGTCAAAAGAGATGGTTTAAGGTAATAAAGATAAGAGGAGAGAGAAAAAAAGAAGAGGAATGAAAGCTTTTATAACGGCCTATTAAACCAGTTGACCTCCTCTGTCCTTCCATTGGTCATGTCATGAACATAAAATTCACTTGCTACAATTAAAAAAGGTGGGTTTTCACTTTCAATACGTGGAAACCTAATTAAAGCTGGGGTATTTTTGTCAAGCAAATTGCACCTTCTCAACCCCACGATGAATTTCTTGCCTTTATTTTTCTCAGGAAAATTCCTAACGAGCTTATCCCCTCCAAACATGTTAAGTCTATCCACTAGAGCTCTCGGTCAAAAGAGATGGTTTAAGGTAATAAAGATAAGAGGGAGAGAGAAAAAGAAGAGGAATGAAAGCTTTTATAGCGGGCTATTAAACTAGTTGACCTCCTCTAGCCTTTTATTGGTCATGTCATGAACAGAAAATTCACTCAAGCTACAATTAAAAAAGATGGGGTTTCATTTTCCAGAACGTGCAAACCTAATTAAAGCTGGGTATTTTTGTCAAGGAAATTGCACTTTCTCAACCTCACAATGAATTTCTTGCCTTTATTTTTTTCGGAAAAATTCCTAACTAGCTTATCCCCTCCAAACATGTTAAGTCTATCCACTAGAGCTCCCGGTCAAAAAGATGGTTTAAGGTAATAAAGATAAGAGGAGAGAGAAAAAAAAAAGAATGAAAGCTTTTATAGAGGGATATCAAACCAGTTGACCTCCTCGGCGCTCTATTGGTTATGTCATGAACAGAAAATTCACCAACCACTATTAAAAAATGTGGATATGTGGAAACCTAATTAAAGCTTCTAATTAAAGCTGGGTATTTTTGTCAGGCAAATTGCACATTCTCAACTCCACACGATGAATTTCTTGCCTTATCAAGGGATTTTTCAGATAGTAATTGCAGCTTCGATCAAAACGAGGTTGCTCCCCCACTCAGTTCGGCGTGCATGAGTTACTAGGAAGTTCCAAGCGGCGAAACGACAAGAAAACAGAAGGAGCCATTGGCGGGCGGAGTCCGGAGGCACATGGGCGCGTGGGCGTCTCGTCCATAACGCCTCCCTCCCTCTCTTGCCCAACCAAGGCCGTTACGCACAGCTTCGCTTGAGACACAGCCACGTCCTACCAAATTCGGTCGACATCTCGGTTCTTGTGCAGATGGGGGTTGCGTGGATGTCCTAAAATGTGCATCTTTTGCACGCCTGAAAGACGAGCGGGATCTCGTCTTTGGGTCTCCATGTGGCCCGAGGGCGGAAATGCGTTCGAGCGCTTCGATATAATCATGTTTATTTAACTTGATATAGGGACTTCATAATTTTCCCTCCCAACCTTCACCCAACCTAATTCACTCTTTGATTCCGATATAATCCAACAACGAGTTTTCTTAACTCGCTTGACAAGGACAAGTACAAACCTAAGCCCAATCATATTTTACCTAACAAGCATGCTTGTTCCAAGTTTTAAGAGCCCGGAACTTGTAATTATCGTATAGACTCTTGAAACCACCATGGAACTTAGAACTTAACAAAGCGGTGGGCTAATCTTAAATTCTTTTCACTGTCAAAAGCTTAATTTGTTTTTGCAGTATTAAGAGGTTTGTTCTAATTCGATTACCAATGTAAATTCTGGCTTTCTCTTTGGACAATTGACCACATCATTAACTCAACTGCAAAATTGGATTGCATGTCTACTAGCCAACCGTCAATACCCCTTTTTTTTTTTTTTATAAAAAAAAGATGGATTAATCAACTGCTCAAAGAGTCTTGATTTAACATATTATGATAATGCTTGCCAAACCCCCAAGTCAACACTCGTTAACGATAACCAATCTAACAAAACAGTTAAATCATCAAAGCTCATAAAAATGAGAGCGAACTTTGGGAATGCTTGAACCATCGGATGATTGAACTTGATTTCTTGATCCATTTGTAAAAGGGAATGGTTTCTTATTTCTTTATTGGAAAACCGTCTTTGCTTTTTATCAATTGCGTTTTCAATGTTGTTTTCATCAACAAGCGAGAATGAATCTCCTGATAAAAACTTGCTTTGAAAAAGTTTTTTTAAACAAATGATTTGACGTGTTTTGGATAGATTGTTATTTTATGTTTTATATTTTGTACTTTTGTTCAATTTAAATTTTTTATAGATGCACTTCGATTTTATTCAATCTTTAGCAACCAAAATTCTCACGATATTAATGTCAATACATAGATTTACACATATTTTCTTCATGTTGAATGATAATTTAAATCTTAAAGAGAAAGTCAAGAAAAATATTTTATATCTTAGACTAAATTCTCGAATAAGTGAAGGCAGCGCCACTGCTTTTCCAGCCAATGGTAACTTGGCGCGGCGCAAGCCGGCGCCCACGCTCTAGAAACGTGATGGGGCCCACTCAGCTTGGCTTTGTGTTCTTTTCCTTTTCTTAAGACAAAAAGCGAAGAAAGACTGGATTGAATTTCTCGTGCATTCCGTAGAATCCTGTCTGAATGTTAAAATTATAATTAATCAGCACATAAACAATAGATCAGCTTAACGTACTCAATTAAAATTAATATAATTTTCATAGTCCAGTACTAAATTTTTAATTGATTACTTAATTCGAGTGTTCTCGAGACACTCGTTAACAAAATCTTTTGAATATTAAAGTAGTCCATGAATTTAATGTTAATCGGTTCTCAATATGAAAATGATTTTAACACGGTTTTTGGAGCACATTTGACTTGCCTTGCTCCTTCGCTCCGAGGCCAAAATCGGAAGCCTAGTAATGTCCAGCTTCCCTATATAAAACGCCCCAATTCTTTTTAACTTCTAACTTTCTTTGCCTGCTCAATTTCCTTCTACATCGCTCTGTGTTGCGTGAGGAAAGAAAGGAGGAGGAAAATGGCCAGCTAGAGGCTCCAAGACTACATTGACAACTTGAAGAACGAGGTGATCGCTTTCGTCTCCGTAGCGTCTCTCTTTTCACTGGATCATCGGTCGCCCGCACGTTTTAGATTTTGACGTCGTTTGCCTGGCGAAAAAGTGGTCGTCCTTTTCGCTTCACGAACGATGAGCGAGCAAGCCCACTTTTAAGCTGATGAACATGAGCTTCTTGATCATCTTGTGTCGGTCTATGTATGTATGCATGATTATGCAGTCCACCTTGATTGCTTCTTTTGTAGGAAAATGCAGATTATTTCTCGTATACCTGTACCATGAGGCGAGTAGCACTAGGTTTTGTCCGCCAGATGACCCGTAAAATTATTTCATATGATATCTTACTGTGTGTTTTACTGTCGCCGAAATGATTTGATCCGCATTGTTGTTCAGAAACATTAGTCAATGAGATAACTTCCAACTAAGTGGTGAATGCGCGCATTATATATACATCAAGTCTATCATGAAGGATCTGTGATGTTGCCAGACTATCAAGTCTGTTTCAACGCATAAAGTGTGCATACGACATCATATATATAGGCTTGTCCGCTTTTGAATGTTATTATTAGCCTAGTTCCATACTAATTGGACGCCGCATTCCAATGCTCAATATTTGGAGGGCTACTTCCATGCCATGGCCGTATTATCTAAATAATATATATTAGATATTCCAACAGCCGAACAAAGCAAAAAATTTGAAATTGTCGTTTTAAACTTTATGAGTTTGATCGCATGCAAATTTGGCCAAATTTACAGAGATGTAGTTTGAACAATGACATAATGATGATTAGTTCTTTATCGGATGCTTCAGACTGAAATCAGTCGTATTGATTTTGATATCTAATTTTTCCGAGTTGTTAACTGAATGACCTCTCTTTACTACTAATATGACTTGTATACCTGTACTCGTTGCTTGTGTTGTAGCCTTGGTGGTTGCCGGGTTGCAGCAGCAGCTGATGCTCTTCTAAATGCCAGCCTTAATCAGGACAAGCAAAAGGTAGAAATTGGCATTTTCTTTGCATTCATGATTTCAGAACCCTTATAACAGTACGTGCACAATTATATCTAAGGATTTGTTTCGTTCAACAAATTATAGGCATCTTGTCAAATGTAGACAAGCGTTTATATATCTGTTATTAATTTTCTTGTATTTGCATAACCGTACAATGTAAATTAACCTCCTAAAAGCTATAAGTTTATTGCTTACGTTCCTTATTTTATGGTTGTGCATTTCAATGCCCTAGCGATTAACATCATTAGTCATTCAAAGAATTGGCTTTTAATAGCATGTAACTGTCATTGCTGTCTCCTTGATTGATGAAAGGAGTATGTAGGTTAGAATCATACACAGACTTCTCCAAGAACATAGAACAATAGTTTAGTCAATGCCTCACATGAAGTGCAGTCGAACCGAGTGCATGAAAAGTTTAAGAGCTTTTGCTAAAATTCTAAAGATTTGCGCTGGTTTTTTCCTAGCACTATTATGCACTAATTGTTGTGCTATTAGCGCATGGTTTTCTCGGAAGTTCCAAATGGTGTCGGGTGACTTTACTAGATTGCTCACTTGATCTTGGTTTTTAGCGCATGTCTGTTGAGTGACTGGCTCTAGGTCTCTCAGGCTTGGATCTTGCTGTGGTGTTAACTTTTAACTTCTGGCTTTAGCCATAACTTTGATCAAAGATACATTATGCGAAAAGTTATCTAAGATGCCTGTGTCTAGAGACTTTTTGGTGTCTTCAATAGTTTGCTGTTGTATTCATTTACATAAAGACAGCAATTTCTCTTCCTTAAAAATATCGCATCAGTGATCTGCATCCAGTGAAGATTTTGAAAAGCAATATACCAATACGAATATCTGACTTTGAACATGAGAAGCTTATTTACCTTTGCATGTGATTTAACCTAACAATGCTTATGGTTCTTGCTGAGTTGCTGACTATGTGAACATATGCCAACCACTGATTGCATGCGATATGAGCTTCTCCATTAGTTTTGCAATTTTTAAAAAATGATTGCCTATGTATTTATTGATGGTCAATTTGACACTTATGTCTCTGCGGTTGTCTTCTAGCTGCGAGACATGCCATGAACAGGTGGTGAATGAGTACTACCTCTTTCGCGACAAACTCATAACCCTACATCGGGTACTGCCTCTATTAAATGAACTTAGCTTATGCTTTGCTGAAAGACCCAAAGTATTCTCATTTCTTCATGATTTCGCCAAGAACTCTTTATACTTCATGAATTTGGGATATCAAAGGCTTTGGAATTATTAAAGGAATGAATGTTAAGCCGATAAGGCCATTCATTAATCTGGAGAAACACTTAGAAATGTTAGTTGGGACTCAAAACATCCTGATAAATAAGAGGCGGCGAGCAAGTCCTAAAGACGAACAAGAAAGAGAATATTGTTATGGAATATGTGATGAGCCTCACATCTTAAGGAAGCAAATATGCGGTTGTCATACAGTCTTTTTACCTTTTGCAAATAGCATTATTCGCAAACAAAGTGGGGACTTCGCAATGGAGATGCTTGTCTATGGTTAAGCTCTAGTCAGAGTCTCATGCCTCCATGTGTTATCATGTTGCGGCAGTATTCCATTAGTAGTGCCCTTATTTTGGTTGAACTAATTGAGGATACATCTTCTCTCCGTGTTAAGGGCATTAGAAACTGATTGAGCTCATCAAGATATTATGCCATTTACAATGAAAAAATTCTAAGTTTCTTGATTTGTCTTTATCCTATACACATCATCCGAGAATTTCATTTTGATGCTAAATATGATTCATTTGCTGCTCCGATTGCGTTGCGATCCATTTGTCGATTTGTTTCCCGCGGCTGGAGAGGAAGTCTTCAACCAAGAGTCGAGACGGAGGGGATAAAAGCTGTTGGTGATTCGCTTAGTTGGTATTGTTGAAAAATATGATTGCATTAAAGCATGGTTTTAGGTATCGATGATAGTTTTTGGTTAGTGATGTGCGAATTTATACGTGTGTAGCATGTATTTGGTGATGGATGGACCGGGGACAAAGTTGATGGGACGTATTTTGTCTAGTTGATGGAAATATTTAGTACAAGAAGTGTTGGTAATAGAGGAGTATTTCATGGTACATAAGCTATCTTAGTTCTACTCTCGCCGCGACTTCTTACACGAGTAACTCCTTGCCTATTTATAGGCAAGTTGCACCCGAAGTCATGTCCGCAGCTCTTAGCCTTGGCTTTAGCTCTATCATAGAGCTTTGTGAACCGACTTTCAAGACAATTATCTCTGCCATTTGCAGGGATAATTTCGTGGACTTCTCTATATAAAATTAGTGGACTCCAGACATTTCTTTAGCCGCTACTTGCTTGCTTTCATTCGACTACTTCTTGATGAAGAAATATGTTTCTAGATTTTGTTGAAAATGGATCATCAATTTCCAACAAGTATACAGATGAGAAGATTTCATCTGTCTATGGGAAAGTTGTTGATGAAGTTCCTGCTATATATTAATTAGTAGAGACCATGCTCTTTCT